>JARQOD010000001.1:773030991-773060997 GCA_033576555.1 Oophaga sylvatica | reverse complement strand
TGTCACACCTCTGGGTGAGATGCAACACCTCTGTGGCGACTGAACCTCAGGGGCGCCACAGATGCATTGGGAGAATCACCCCAGATGACGTAGCAGTCGTGTAACCGCTACATCATCAGAGGTCATTCGCGCAAAGCATCCCTGGGAACAGAACATTGCCGGCAGCGTCGCTGAGGAACGGGAGGACTCCGGGGGCCGACAGAGGGTAAGTATAACTCTTTTTTTTATTTATTTTTTATTATTTTTAACATTCGATCTTTTACTACTTGTCACACTTGGTCATACTTATCAAGCACTATGCTTGACAAGTGTGATCACCTGTCAATCACTTTCCAACGATGCTTCAAATCGCTTGGAAAAGCGCGAGCATTCTGCAAGATAAAAACACTTGCAAACGCTTGTGTTTTGGGGAAAAACGCATGCGAATTCCGCATGCATTTTCCCCGCGGCAGGGAGTTCCGGAAATGCTGCGGACAATTCCGGAGCATTTCTGCAACTTGGTCATATAGCCTTACTGTTCTTCCTATGCTATCTTCTGTAGTCTCACCAACTTCCACTTCCCTTTCCTTCTCCTTGTCTCACAGGAGATAAGGAAAAATGGTGGAAAAAAATGTTCATAGTCAGAAACCGTTCGGTCATCTGGCTCTGCCCTGACAACTTGCCATATCTAGTAATTAATATCAATTATGGTCATGGCTGTAACTGCACCCCAAAAAAATGCTCTCTAGTGATTAATTCAACTGATCAAGGGGCCATGAGAGGGCAATCATGAAAGATTGTATCATATTTATTTTTCATAGTTTTCCTCTGATTTAAAATAAATAAGGACCCTTGTGATTGTTTTGTCTTATTTGGTGAGGTGGATCCTTAAAGTCCTTGGTCTAAATAAGTACCTATAATGCAGCACGGCACATGACGTGGATGCAGCCGAGAAGAGTTCAATGTGAACAATAGAGGCTGTAGTGGTGGACCGCAACACAACAGGTGGGGTAGAACTGGAACCAGAGGACTCGATAAAAGAGTTGGCGTAATGACAATGGTGCAGTAGAGTTGTCCTGAAAGGACCTGGAGTTGTTTTTTCTATTTTTTTGCCTCGCAATTTAGACATTTGGACATAATAGAGGATTGTGCTCCTGACTTTCCCCACCATGTATTTTTATGTGAATATTATGTAAGTGTGATAAGTGCATCCATCTCTTTTCTTTCATTGTAATGTTATTGAATAGCACTGCCATGAGCTTTTTCCCGGTTTTCTTGTTCATGTTGGTAATCTCATGACATTCCTGACTTTTTTTTTTTTTTTTACTCTCTAGGGACATTAACTGTTGCAATAGTTATAGAAATATGCAATCACTCTTCCCGTTTGCCATGTTTGTAATCATTACTTGTATCAATGGTTCGGACTATATGTGATAGGGATGATATTTCCATACGTTGAGGTGAGTATATACTTTTTAGATTTCACATTTCTTGATTTATAACTAGTAAGTTCAATAGGAGAATGCAAATGGGGGTCCATACACCCCACTGCAGCTAAAGGCAAGCATATATGCTTCTTTAATTAGAGTTTCCAAGGCCCTGAATGCACAGTTTAGATCAGTCTGTATGAGTATTTACAGTGTGTACGGAAAGTATTCAGACCCCTTTAAATTTTTCACTCTTTGTTTCATTGCAGCCATTTGGTAAATTCAAAAAAGTTCATTTTTTTCTCATTAATGCAAAAATTTCTACATTTCTGGGTTTTTTTTCAGTCAAAATGGGGGTTACAGAGTCTACATTAATGAGAAAAAATGAACTTTTTTGATTTACCAAATGGATGCAATGAAACAAAGAGTGAAAAATTTAAAGGGGTCTGAATACTTTCCGTACCCACTGTATATACCCTCTTCGACATTGAAATTATAACACATAAAAGGAAATGTCATAGAGCTCTGGAAATCACATGATAGATACAGTTGTGTTCAAAAGTTTATATACCTCAGCAGAATTTTTGCTTTCTTGGCCTTTTTTTAGAGAATATGAATGATAACACCAAAACTTTTTCTCCACTCATGGTTAGTGGTTGGGTGAAGCCATTTATTGTTAAAACTAGTGTGTTTTCCCTTTTTAATCATAATGACAACCCAAAACATCCAAATAACGTGATCAAAAGTTTGCATACCCCATTTCTTAAATACAGGCATTGCCCCCTCTAACATTAATGACAGCTTGAAGTCTTTCGTGGTAGTTGTGGATGAGGTTTTTTATTTCTCAGATGGTTAAAACTGCCCGCTTTCTTGGCAAAAAGCCTCCAGTTCCTTTAAATTCCTGTGCTGTCAAGCATGAACTGCGCGCTGAGATCTCCCCAGAGTAGCTCAATGATATTGAGGTCAGGAGACTGAGATGGCCACTCCAGAACCTTCACTTTGTTCTGCTGTAGCCAATGACAGGTTGACTTGGCCTTGTGTTTTTGATCGTTGTCATGTTTGAACGTCCAAGTATGTCCCATGCGTAGCTTCCGGGCTGGTGATTGCAAATTTTCCTCCAGTATTTGCTGATAACGTGCTACATTCATCTTTCCTTCAATTTTGACCAAGTTTCCTGGGGCTTTGTTGATCACACACCCCCAAAACATCATTGATCCACCTCCGTGCTTTACATTATGAATAGTGTTCCTTTCATCATATGCGCCTTGTTGACCTCTCTCCGAATGTAACGTTTATGGTTGCGGCCAAAAAGTAAAATTTTGGTCTCTTCACTCCAAATTACCTTGTTCCAGAAGTTTTAAGGCTTGTCTCTGTGCTGTTTTGCGTATTGTAGGCGAGATACTTTGTGGTATTTGCGCAGTAATGGCCTTCTTCTGGTGACTCGCCCATGCAGCCCATTTTTCTTCAAGTACCTCGTAATTGCGCATCTTGAAACAGACAGACTGCTAGTTTTCAGATAGTTATTAGGAAAAAAAAAAAAAATAGCAAACCATAGGATACTGACTTGTAATGTAACTGAGAATTACTGGGAGAACAAAAAAAGTCAAAAAAAGTATCTCAAAAAATATATCAAATTTTTTTGTATACAAAAAATACATATATCAATAAAATTACAGCTTGTGCATATATATTGAATAGTTGTATATATAACTCAGGATGAGATGATACACCCAATAATAAGGACCCTGTGGATGCCTGCTCAATGCAATATCATATGTACAAAGCGCAATGTATTAGCGTCATAGAAACATAATTAGGTCCACAGGGGCTTCCATCATTATATGAACTGACTATATATTGTATTGCTCATAGCGCTGTTGTAACAATAGACAAGAAAATGAGCATTTAAATTAAACAGATCATGGTAAAATTTACCCATTTTAGTAGCAGGTTGTGATATCCACAGGTGTCCAGGAACCCTGACGCGCGTTTCGTGAGCCTGACGCTCACTTCCTCAAAGGGGGGCGTGGTTAAGAGTTGTCATATTGCCGCCTATAAATACCCGGCCACTACGGTCAGCTGGTCAAAATGTGTACATATGAATTGCATTGAGCAGGCATCCACGGGTGTAATTTTATTGATACATGTATTTTTTGTATACAAATAAATTTGATATATTTTTTGAGATACTTTTTTTGACTTTTTTGTTCTCCAGTAATTCTTAGTTTTCAGATAGCCCAGTATTTCAGCTGGTGTTATTTGTGGGTTTTTCTTTGCATCCGAAGAATTTTCCTGCATTTGTGTACAAAATTTTTGTTGGTCTACCTGACCGTGGCTTTGTTTTTAAAGATCCCCTGATTTTCCATTTGTTACTCCGTTTGAATGCTGCATTATCAATACTTGGATATCTTTTTGTATCCCTTTTCCTGTTTTATACAGTTCAATACCTTTTCCCATAGATCCATTGACAATTCTTATGCTTTCCCCATGACTCACAATACCCGAAAATCAGTGGTTGGATGAGAGGTGCAAGAGTCTGTCTGGATCCCAAAAACTCACTCATCTTTTAAGCACACACATGATTACAAGCAAAAAGGTCACAGGTGAGGATGTCACCTTTAGTAGCCAGTCAAACCCATTTGTGTCAACTTCTGTGCATGTTGTAACGCCAAAGTCACAAGGGTATGTAAACTTTTGATCAGTGTCATTTGGATGTTTTGGGTTGTCATTATTATTTAAAAGAGAAAACACAGTAGTTTGACAATAAATGGCTTCACCCAACCCCTAACCATGAGTGGAGAAAAAGTTTTGGTGTTATCATTCATATTCCAGAAAAAGGCCAAGAAATAAAAATTTGTGGGGTATGTAAACTTTTGAGCACAACTGTAGATATGCTAATGTATGAAAATTACAAAAAAAAATGGAAACAAATATTTCAAGCATTTTAATTTATTCATTTTAGAGTGTATTTGCAGAAATACTCGCGCTTACACACCTTTACTGGCAATCATGCGTGGCTTAACTGAACTTGTATGTTTATTTTAATGGGAAAGAGGAACAGTCTAACTTTCGCAGCAACTTTTCTTCTGCCGAAACAAAGAATGAAGCTTGCTGAAATCTAAGATTCAGCAGCAGATGTCAGGAAATAGATGTCCATACTGTGTTGATTCAATAGCTTGGATAAGTGCTTATCCCGAATAGCTATAGCGCTTACGAATAGCTGATCGGGAACCCAGATACATGGAACGCTCCCGATAATCAGCTGTTCAGCACTGCAGCTATATGACAGTCACAACATATGCATGGAGAGCCCAAAAAACAGTCACACAGCTGTAGGTTTCTTTGTCTGTTGACATGTTCCTTGAAACTCAGTTTTCCGTCGGCCATTTGCTTTCTGTCTTTCTGCAGCTCTTGCCCTCAGTTAATATGGAGTTTCCAGTTTTCATGTTCCACCCTGATTCTTCCCTCTTGCTTCTTAAGCAGCCTCAGCTGAACAATCAGTGCTCCTGAATCAAGCCTCAGTCAGTCTGTGACCTGACTCCTGGAAGCCTTGGACTTGTACTCCAGCTATTCCCTACTGAGGAACCTTGGAACACTTTTGGGACTCTGGAAACCTGCTGTTTGGTGAATCCATGTTTGCAGAGGAATTACGGTACAGAGAAGAGATCCTGAACCTGCTTTGGAGATTTATTGTAGTGCTTGAAGTTACTCTGGCCTGCTGTGTCTCCTGTCGCTGTTCCTGCAAACTGTGTGAACTTTTCAGCATGTTGTATGAAGTAATACAAGTCATTTCATATCAACCTGTGTCTCCTGTGTTTTCCTCGCACCCAAGCACAAGACGTATTGGAACTGTACACTATACATGACAAGATTCAGGAGCCAATGTTAGTGTCTGCTGGTCTGGGAAAGCCGTGTCTGTGTGACTGTGGATATCAGATGTCCGTTTAATACCTTATGTGATGACAGTGGTTGTGACTTCTCACAACCATTCCAGGTGAGCGCATTCCCTTAAAATTTTACTCTGGAGTGTTACCACAGGTAAACATATTGTTTTTTTTTTTTTTCCTTTCCTCTTCTCCTTCCAGCACTTCTGCCTTAAAAGGATCTGGAAGATGGAGGCCCGCATAAAGGAACTTTGCGGAGTGACTGATACAATCCTTTCAGATGTACAGACTTTAAAAAACCCGTTTTTGCAAGCCTACAGGACCTCACTAATCATAATTTGCAAGTGTTTGGACAGACTACCCGGGAAAAATTGCGAGCCAGGATTGAGGCTCTAGAGGAACGAGCCCGGCTCCTGCCATAACCCCGAGTTCTGGGATCCCCAAATTACCTCCTTTTCGTTTTGGCGGTGAACGTGAGAAATTCAGGGGATTTATTAATCAATGCAATTTATTTTTCTCTGCACATGCTTCACAATTTCCCACTGACGATCCAAAAGTGCTTACTTAATCATGTTGCTTACCAATAAGGCTTTGATGTGGGCAACCTTCTGATTTGAGATGAGGATGATTGTTTGAATCACCTTGATGCTTTTATTTCAGCCATGGGGCAGGTGTTTGATGACCCCAATCGAGGTGCAACAGCTGAAGCAGCCATGTTAACTTTGCGCCAAGGTAAGCGTTCAGTAGCCGAATTGCCCTGGATTTCAGGAAAATGGGCTCTTGATACCACTTGGGACACTTCGCTAAAAAATCTATTTTTCGGAAAGGGTTGTCTCCACTGATTAAGGATTGAACTTGCTCGTGCCGACCCTCCACTGCGTTAGGTGACTTTATTAACTATTGTATCCGTTTGATGCTCGTCTGACTGAACGCAGACAAAGAGAGATGGTTCGAAAATAATCGCACTAACTTTTACTACTCCCTCCTCAGTAAGGAACCTTTGAGTAGGATCACAAGGGAACCAGAAACTGAACCCATGCAGGTGGACTCTTTACAAAGAGGGTTAGTGATGCACGCAAAGAACATCGTATAAAGGAAAATCTATGTTTTTTACTGTGGTAAGTCAGGGCACTTCATTTAAACTGCCCCAGCCGTTCTGTAAGACTACTGCAGCAGTCATTCACTGTGAGTTGTTGCGAGAGGAGCTCTGTCATGTCCGAGCCTCAGGCTCCAGAGAGATCTGCTGCAGAGATCTTGATTTCGCGGACTTAAAACTCTGTTAGTTCTGGGGCGATGACGGTAATAAACGCTGCAATTTTTCAAGTTTCCTCAGCGGTGTCCAGCTGAGTTGTAAAAGAAACAGTTACATTGCTTCCTTTCCATCAAACTCTGGGTTGACTCAGTCTGGGTGTCTAGCTCTGCTATGATCGATCAGGAGCAAGTGGAAATTTTTGGATATCTCCTTTGCTCTGAAACAGGGGATCGTTCAGTGAAGAAGGCTACTCCAGTACAGATGGAGACTGTGGATGGCTCTCTACTGACTTTGGACCAGTGGACAAGAAACAGAGCCCTTTTAGGGTCCTTATGGGTAAAGATCATCAGGAGAAAATGTCTTTTTTTCTTATCTCTTCTCCCCACTTTCCCCTTATTCTAGGGCTACCATGGCTGCAGGCGCAGAATCCTACGATTAATGGGAGAACCAAGGAATTACACTTTCCGGAGAAGAAACAGATGAGTCAAGGAGTTTCAGCTTGCTCTGTTCCTAAAGGAACCATGTCGTCCCTGAACTACCAGCTGTATACCAGGACTATGTGGATTTATGTGACAAGAAGAACGCTGATCAGCTTCCTCCTCACCGTCCATATGATTGTCCAATTGAATTATTGCCTGGAGCCGAGATACCCTTTGGTAAGATCTACCCCCTAGCGGGGCCCGAGCTAAAAGCTTTGAAGGATTATATAGACGAAAATTTAGCCAAGGGCTTCATACGCCCCTCTTCATCTCCCGCAGGGGCACCCTCTTCTTTGTGAAGAAGAAAGATGGATCTCTGAGACCCTGCATAGACTATAGGGAACTCAATAAGGTTATCTATTAGAAACTTTATCCATTGCCTTTAATCCCTGAGTTGTTGGAGAGAGTGCGGCAGCCAAAATTTTCTCTAAACTGGGGTCTCCGTGGGGCCTATAATTGGTCCGTATTAGACCTGGGGATGAATGGAAGACTGCTTTCAGGTCACGCTATGGACACTTTGAATATCTAGTTATGCCTTTTGGTCTGAGTACCGCCCCAGCCACTTTCAACACTTCGTGAATGATATCTTCAGGGATCTCCTAGATACATTTGGTGATTTATCTGGATGATATTCTAATTTTTTCTAACTCCACAGAGGAACATCATGGGCATGTGAGAATGGTCTTATAACGCCTAAGACAAAACCACTCTACATCAAACTTGAAAAATGTGAATTCCATAGGACCGAAATTCAATTTCTGGGGTATGTACTATCTACGCAAGGGATTAGTATGGATGGAAGCAAAACCCAAGCCATCAGGATTGGCCAATTCCTAGAAATGTGAAGGAGGTGCAGCGTTTCATCGGGTTTGCCCAACTTCTATAGACGTTTCATTAAGAATTTTTCTGAGGTAGTGTCACCTATCACCCAACTTACCCGGAAACAGTCTAGGTTCTCTGGACCCCGAAGCTCAGGAAGCATTTTCCTGTTTAAGGATAAATTTACCACCACACCTATCTTAGTACATCCCAACCACGAGCTTGCCTTCATAATAGAGGTGGATGCTTCAGACTGTGCCGTTGGAGCTATACTCTCTCAAGAGAACAGGTGAGAAGAATGTCTTGCATCCCTGTGCCTTCTTTTCCCAGCAGTTGTCTTCGGCTGAGAGGAACTACGATGTGGGCAATAGAGAATTGTTGGCATTATTGCCGCCTCAAGGAATGGAGACACCTTCTTCAGGGAGCTGCACAGCAAATAGTCGTCCTGACGACCATCGTAACCTTGAATTTTATCAGGTCGGCTAAGTGCCTGACTCCTCGCCAGGCCGCTGAAATCTTTTCCTAAACCAATTTAATTTTGTCATTTCTTATAGACCAGGATCGCGCAATGGAAAGGCTGATGCACTCTCTAGGATTCATTCAGCAGAGACACGTCCACTTACTCCTCCTAAGACTATTCTTCCTGACTCTAGATTCCTGGGAGTGATTCATAATCAAGACCTACTTAAGGACATCAAGGAAGCATACCATGGGTTCTTTGTTGGCTCAACCCCCAAGGGACGTAAGTCTTGTCTTTAAGAATGGTGTGTGGATTCAGGGACAACGTCTGTATATACCTGAAACAGTCAGATTGAGAGTATTGCAACTCTCCACGATTCCAAGATAGCCGGGCATAGGGAATTCTAAAGACACAAGAATTTTTTTCATTTCTTTTGGTGGCCACTTACGGAAAGATGTCTTAAACTATGTCACTTCATGTGAAGTCTGTGCAAGATGCAAAACACCTCGCTCCTCACCAACTGGTCGTTTCAACCTCTTCCCACCCCGTCCCGCCCGTGGGATCCATTTCTATGGACTTCATTGTGGAGTTACCAACCTCTCAAGGGAAGAACACCATTCTAGTGGTGGTTGACCGTTCTAACAAAGGCAGCTCATTTTATCCTTGTGTCGGCTTACCCACTGCAAAACAGACATCAGACTTATGATTAAGAATGTGTTTCGCTTAATGGAGTACCGGTGAGGTCATTTCGGATCGGGGGTGCAATTCACTTCAAGGTTTTGGCAAAATTTCTGTGCAGCATGGGACATTAAAGTAAACCTTTCTTCTGCTTTTCATCCCCGACTAATGGACAGACAGAACGAACCAATCAGACCCTGGAGCAGTATCTCCGCTGTTTTATCTGCCACCTACAGGATGATTTGGGTGGGATCTACTTCCACTGGCTGAGTTCTCTTATAACAACTCTCAGAGCGCCTCCACTAAGCAGTCTCCTTTTTACTCCAATCTAGGTTCATCCTAAACATTCTTCCTCGATTTCCCATAGATACGCCCTTGCCGGCAGTGGCTTGAAAGAATCATTCTTACAAAAGAATAGAGTTGAGCGATACTTTCCGATATGCTAAAGTATCAGGAATCGGAATGGTATCGCCGATATCACTAAAATATCGGCGATACCGATACCGATACCGGAAGTCCCATGTAAGTCTATGGGAACAAAATATCGCAACTAAAAAAAACCCCTTCTTTCCTTGTAAACACTAAATTACACACATAGAATACAATATATTATATACATGTCATTGTGACATTTATTATATACATATATGTATGTTTACTTACACTTCTACATAGTAAAATATCCTTTGATTCAATTGCCGGGTAATTAAGCCGGCTTCAGTGAAAGACAGAAGCACCGACATGAAAGAACTTGGTGTACATAGGGTTAAACATTTCTTTTCTATGTCCTTTGCTATCTAATTTGCACAAACAATTAAATCAGACTATGTGTGCAAATTTCACACCTCTAGGGGTTAATTAAAGGTGTAAATTCGTTGTAAAAAAAACGGACTTTTTTGCTACGAATTTACACCTTTTATTTAACCCTAGAGGTGTGAAATTTTGCACACATAGTCTGATTTAATGTTTGTGCAAATTAGATAGCAAAGGACATGAAAAGACATGGTTAACCCTATGTACACCAAGTGTCATTTCATGTCGGGTGACCCGACATGAAATGACACTTGGTGTACATAGGGTTAAACATTTCTTTTCATGTCCTTTGCTATCTAATTTGCACAAACAATTAAATCAGACTATGTGTGCAAAATTTCACACCTCTAGGGGTTAATTAAAGGTGTAAATTCGTTGTAAAAAAAACGGACTTTTTTGCTACGAATTTACACCTTTAATTAACCCCTAGAGGTGTGAAATTTTGCACACATAGTCTGATTTAATTGTTTGTGCAAATTAGATAGCAAAGGACATGAAAAGACATGGTTAACCCTATGTACACCAAGTGTCATTTCATGTCGGGTTCTGCATTTTCACAAAAGCCGGCAATTGAATTAGCGGCTATTATACTATGTAGAAGTGTATGAACTACAAATATAAATATATATATATGTGTCACAAATTCAATGACATGTATATATATATATGAGGTGTAAAATTGCTGAAAAAAAATGCGTGGGCTCCCGCCCTATTTTCGCAACCAGACAGACAAAGCCAGTGAGTGGGGGCAGATAATAATAGCCAGAGAGGGACCATTATTTTTGCCCCCCCCCGGCTACTAACATCTGCCCCCAGACACCCCAGGAAAGACAAATCTATAATTAGATTCGCCCTTTCTGGCACTTTGCCCGTCTATTCCCATTGCCCTGTAGCGGTGGCGAATGGGTTAATATGGGGTTAAAGCCACCTTGCTATTGAAAGGTGACCTTAAGCCAGGTTAATAATTGAGAGCTGTCAATTAGACAACTATCAATTATTAATCCTATTGCATGAAATAAAAATAAAACACACACACTTTAATTAAAAATCATTTTAATGAAATAAAGACACATGTTTTTGACCATCTTTTATTTTACTGCAAAAACCATTTCCTGTAATAAAAATAAAATAAAAAAGCAAAATTATTCTTACCTATCCCATGCACAGTCAGGTCCCACGGTGTAATCCTTCAGAAAGGGTTAATGTTTACTGCAGGGACCGCAGCTAATGCTGCAGCCTCACAGTAAACCCCAAATGAATGAGTTCCTCTCCTGCCTGACAGGAGAGTAAAGGCTGGGTGTCACATAACGATACACCAGCGATCCCGATAACGATATGCACTTGTCAGGATCGCTGGTGTATCGCTACATGATCGCTGCTGAGCTGCCAAACAGGCAGCTCAGGCAGCGATCTGGGACAGCGACACTGCGGGTAACATCGCTTAAGGGCCCGTCTCACATAGCGATATCGCTACCGAGATCGCTGCTGAGTCACTAGTTTTGTGACGCAGCAGCGAGCTCACCAGCGATATCGCTGTGTGTGACATTCAGCGACGATCAGCCCCCTGCCGGGTATCGCTGATCGTCGCAGAAATGTCAGGACCTTTTTTTGATCGCTGGTTTCCCTCTGACAGGCACGCATCGCTGCGTGTGACAGGCGGGAAACCAGCGATCAAAGGTCCTGACATTTCAGCGACGATCAGCGATACCCGGCAGGGGGGCTGATCGTCGCTGAATGTCACACACAGCGATATCGCTGGTGAGCTCGCTGCTGCGTCACAAAACTAGTGACTCAGCAGCGATCTCGGTAGCGATATCGCTATGTGAGACGGGCCCTTAAGTGGAAAGCTTAATTGATTGCTTTCCACTTTCACTTCAGGTCAGCCAGGGACACAATCAGTGACGTCAGAGGGAACTGATTAACAAAAATAGGGGTTCCCTTCGAAAAAAAAATGGCGTGGGGTCCCCCCTATTTTTGTTAACCAGCCAGATGAAGCAGACCGCTGAGGCCTGGATTTTCAGGCTGTTAAGGAGCCAAGATCCATGGATCTTGCCAGCCTGATAATACCAGGCCACAGCAGTCTGCATATCTTGGCTGATTAACAAAAATAGGGGATCCCCTCGAAAAAAATTGGCGTGGGGTCCCCCCTATTTTTGTTAACCAGCCAGATGAAGCAGACCGCTGAGGCCTGGATTTTCAGGCTGTTAAGGAGCCAAGATCCATGGACCTTGCCAGCCTGATAATACCAGGCCACAGCAGTCTGCATATCTTGGCTGATTAACAAAAATAGGGATCCCCTCGAAAAAAATTGGCGTGGGGTCCCCCTATTTTTGTTAACCAGCCAGATGAAGCAGACCGCTGAGGCCTGGATTTTCAGGCTGTTAAGGAGCCAAGATCCATGGACCTTGCCAGCCTGATAATACCAGGCCACAGCAGTCTGCATATCTTGGCTGATTAACAAAAATAGGGGATCCCCTCGAAAAAAATTAGCGTGGGGTCCCCCCTATTTTTGTTAACCAGCCAGATGAAGCAGACCGCTGAGGCCTGGTTTTTCAGGCTGGTAAGGATCCAATATCCATGGACCTTGCAAGCCTGATAATACCAGGCCACAGCAGTCTGCTTAGCTTGGCTGGTTAACAAAAATAGGGGATCCCCTCGAAAAAAAAACGGCGTGGGATCCCCCCTATTTTTGTTAACCAGCCAAGTAAAATGCAGACTGCTGCGGCCTGGTATTAAAAGACTGTCAAGGCCCATGGATTTTGGCCCTCAACAGCCTGATAATACCAGGCTACAGCAGCCCCACATTTGGCGCATCAAAAGATGTGCCAATTGTGGCACTTTACCCGGCTCTTCCACTTGCCCTGTAGCGGTGGCAAGCGGGGTAATAAGGGGTTAATGTCACCGTTGATTGCACGGTGACAATAAGCCCGGTTAATAATGGAGAGGTGTCAATAAGACACCGATCCATTATTAATCCCAAAGTTATTAAATGTGTAAAAAAAGACAAAGCAAGAAAAAAGTATTTTAATGAAATAAAAGAGACAACACAGTTTTCATTTCTTTTATTATACACTCATTCCTGCGACGCCATCGATCTCCTGTAAAAAAAGAAAAAAAACAAACCAACAGTATACCACCTGTCCGACGCAGTCCATAGTAACGAGTGTCCCACGACGATCCAACTCTGCTACATCGCAATGACAGGCAGAGCCTGTCATTGCAACGCAGCACAGCTGATTACCTGCTTCCCCGGCGGTGACGTCATCGGACTGACTGCTTTACGGCCGGGATTACCCAGCAGTCACTGCAGTTATCGCGAGAAAACTGCATGTGACCGCCGGGAGAAGAGGATGGCGGCCATGAAGCAGTCCAGGACGTGACCGCCGGAGATCTTCTGCCAGGTAAGTGCCGCTGACTCCTGACAGACCCGACAGACGGACACTGACAGTGACAGTGACATCCGATAAGACGAAAATATCGGAACTCGGAATCGGAATTCCGATACAGCTAATATCGGCCGATACCGATATTTGCAGTATCGGAATGCTCAACACTACAAAAGAATATGGATCTTCTAAAGGAAAATCTAGAATTGGCTCAGGAAAGGTACAAGAAAGCAGCAGATAAATTTCGTAAACCTGCACCAGCTTTCAAGGTAGGAGATTTGGTCTGGCTGTCAACCAGAAATCTTAAATTAAAGATTCCATCGTTTAAATTGGGACATAAGTACATTGGACCTTATAAGATCAGTAAGATTATAAGTGCTGTTGCTTGTCGTCTTCAACTGCCCAGAACTATGAGAATCCACCCTGTCTTTCATGTATCCCTACTAAAGGCTGCAACACCCAATACGTTTCCTGGACGTTCTTCTCCTTGCCCTGACCCAGTGCTGGTCGATGGTCAGGAAGAATTTATGGTGGAAAGGATTCTAGATTCCAGGTTGTACAGAAATCAGTTGCAATATTTGATTAAATGGCAGGGCTACCCAGTGGAGGACAACTCATGGGAACCAGTCAATAATGTAAATGCTCCTCGCTTGCTCCGCCAGTTTCATCAGAGGTACCCTGACAAGCCTGGTCTGAGGTCATCCGGAGGTTGTCCCTAAGGGGGGAGTAATGTAAGGTTCTTTGTCTCTGTTGACATGTTCCTTGAAACTCAGTTTTCCGTCGGCCATTTTGCTTTCTGTCTTTCTGCAGCTCTTGCCCTCAGTTAATATGGAGTTTCCAGTTTTCATGTTCCCGCCCTGATTTTTCCCCCTTGCTTCTTAAGCAGCCTCAGCTGAACAATCAGTGCTCCTGAATCAAGCCTCAGTCAGTCTGTGACCTGACTCCTGGAAGCCTTGGATTTGTACTCCAGCTATTCCCTACTGAGGAACCTTGGAACACTTTTGGACTCTGGAAACCTGCTGTTTGGTGAATCCATGTTTGCAGAGGAATTACGGTACAGAGAAGAGATCCTAAACCTGCTTTGGAGATTTATTGTAGTGCTTAAAGTTACTCTGGCCTGCTGTGTCTCCTGTCGCTGTTCCTGCAAACTGTGTGAACTTTTCAGCATGCTTGTATGAAGTAATACAAGTCATTTCATATCAACCTGTGTCTCCTGTGTTTTCCTCGCACCCAAGCACAAGACGCTATAGGAACTGTACACTATACATGACACAGTCGCGACATGCTGCTGCGGAGCCAAACAGCTGAATATCGGGAGCACTCCAAGTATCCAGGTTGGTCTAGCCTGCAGAAATTGCCCAATTCAGCAAACCTTTCTCTATTCTTTATGGAAAGCTAAAATCACAATCGAGCTCCATTGGATTGTAACTGGGTAACATGGGTGGTAGGCCTGTCCTTCATTGCTCTCATTTATATTTCTCTCATTTTTAGGCTGCTCTTGGTTATTATTGTTTCCTCATCTTTTTTGCCAGTCTTGTAATCTCAGGAATATTCCTGTTTTACTTTCTTCCGGAGACAAAGGGGAAGACATCACAGCAAATCACAGCAGAATTCAACAGACTCAATTTTAAAAATAAAAAGTTGCAAGAACCTATAGAGTTTTCCACCAGTCTATGATGAACCATTAATCCCCTCGTCACTGGGGTGGGTTTTGTTGTCCTGTGTATGAAATATGGACATGCTTGGAGAATACAATACATTATGAAATGATGTAGACCCAGTATATTCACTGCTTTATAGGGGATTTCCCAGGCCTAGAAAATAGCATGACTTCAGATTACCAAATCGTGAGAGCGTGCAATGTGATCACTGTCACAATTTCCTTGTAATCCCAGTCACAAGACTGGAAGTATGCGACTTGAATACTTGTGATAATGCGACTACTAGATTCTCATCTGCTTCTTTCAAACAGAACAGTGAGATAAGCTGATGAGAATCTAGTGGGCACTAGAATCAATGCAAAACACATAAATGAACACCCACGTGCACTAGGAATGCAGGTGAATCATAAGAGTGTACAAATTGCATGCTCACTGTCATTATTCAGTAATCTGCAGTCACATAGAGAGCACAGAAATCCCATTACCAACTTCATAGATGCAGCATGTAATCATCCGATTCCTGTTCTACCAGAGTACATGCATTAAGTTTATTCTGTACATAGTGTAAGCAAAGAATGAACATAAAAATGAATGGATTCAAGACAAAATATCAGCTTTGCAGGGAAGGGTTTCTGGGTGGCGGTGCTGCCCAGAACACAAGATTCTTCTGCTATCCCTCCTGTCAAAACATTTAAAACATATCTGTCAGGTCTACAATGCTACCATATATGTAGATGTGCATTAAAATGCTACTTCAGCTATAACATGTTTAGTGCTCCTGTACACGTTGGTCTACAGGGATTATTAAAGAAAAAATATTTTACAAAAATAATACATTTGTAATTTTATTCCTCAAAGAGGATGTCTCATTTTCCGCAGGGGGGCACCATTCCCCAGGCTTCCCGCTTTTTTGACAGTTTAGATTTGTGGCATCATCTCAATGGCTTGAACTAAGTGCTTCTCGAAGATGCAATCAGAGGCGTTCTTGTGATCTGGCCCTCTTCAGAGCAGTACTTACAAACTATGTTGGAAAAAGCTTGAAAGTGTTGCTCATTTTGGCCACCACTGCAACAGTGGCAAGTTCCCTAGGCAATGAGAAATAAGCAATAACATAAAAAATGTTCATACTTCGCGGATGCAGAGGATGCAGAGGATTATTAATAATAAATGCAAAGTTGCTTCTTTTTCAAAATACAGTACTTTGCAATGTTACCCATTAACGAACATTAGCGTAACACTTAAATCTGCTCAACAATGTAATAATATGTATTGAAATATTATCTATAAATCAGTAAGAAATGTATATATCAATGTACCAACCTAGTTTCACAGTCTGTATGTGGAATCTATAAATCAGTTTCCTCTCGTTCATTTTCACTTAATGGGAACCTGTCAGCTGTTGGCCTCTATAAGATGCGGCCACTGCCTTTAAGGGCTTATCTACAGTATTCTATAATGCTGTAAATTAGCCCCCGACCTTAAAGATAAGAAAAATACGTTTTATTATACTCACCCGTGGGGGTGGTCCGGTGCGGTTTGGTCTAATGGGTGTCACAAGTCCGGGTCCGGTGCCTCCAGTTTTCTTGCGACACCGCTCACCTGACTGCTTCATGGCTCCCTGGCATCGCACTCCTGCGCAGGCATACTTATCTGCCCTGTTGAGGGCAGAGCAAAGTGCTGCAATGCGCAGGCGCCGGGAAAGGTCAGAGAGACCCAGCGCCTGCGCACTGCAGGAATTTGCTCTGCCCTCAACAGGGCAGATATGTACGCCTGCGCAGGAGTGCGATGCCAGGGAGCCATGAAGCAAGCAGGAGGGCGGCGTCGCAAGAAGATGGGAGGTGCCGGAGCCAGACCTGCGATACCCATCGGACCGGACCGCCCCCACGGGTGAGTATAATAAAACTTATTTTTCTTCTCTTGCAGGTCGGATCGAGGCTTATATACAGCATTATAGAATGCTGTACTGTAGATAAGCCCTGAAAGGCAGTGGCCGCATCTTATAGCAGCCAAAACAGCTGACAGGTTCGCTTTAAGGGAAACAAATGATTGGACAGGTAATTTATTTCCTATTTTCCCTTACAGTAGACTTCGTAGAGCCAGAATTATGCCAATAGACATCAGACTGTTGTCAGAAACTGTGGAAGTACAGGTGATTCATTTGTTACTTTACCAGGAAAAATTCCTGTAACTTCTAAAAGAGACTGTCGACTGTGCTGAAATTTGGACTGTACATACCTTAGTTCATACTGTATATATAGAGAGAGTAGTGTGTAAACTGGCGAGAGGAATAAAGTGTGGAAGCTAAAAATCTCTGTATGACCTATTTATAACCTGGCAGCGGCAATATCCACCATACTGGTTATTTATCCAAACCCATGCAAAGGAAACCTGAGGAGAGATGTTTGTAGCAGCCAATCAAAATGCTACTGTAAATTTCAAAAGGTTTGTAAAAAATTAAGAATTGTCGGTTTTCCCTTGCAGTAGATTTATTAATCCCTCTGAGACGTATATTTGTTGGGAGCATCACTTTTCTAAACCTGAAACTTTAAAATAAATAAAAATAAAAATCTAACATCTTTCTTTTCACTGCTAGCCTGTATGTCACCATCCGTAGAACATATTGCACCATCAGAACAACAAGGTGACATGAACCCCCAAACGAAACATCTAACAAATAACATGAAAAGTCACCAACTTTGGATAAAAAGAGGTCACCGTGTTTATTAAGGTTAACCATTAAATTATAAAAATATAATACGGTAAATCAAAAATGTAATCGTACTGCTAAATCAATGAATGCATCAAATCTACCGTGTCCACCAGAATTAACTAGGCCACTAATCGCCGTGTAATAAATATCATGATCATTTTACAGTTATTTGTGTGACAAACACACTATGGCCTCAATTCATTAAAAGGCTATTCCCATCTTAACATATTAATATTAATGGGTAGTGCTAGTGAAAACAAGACCTCCTACAATTTATGACTTATTAAATTTTGCAGCTGTTCTTGAAATATTAACAATAGAAAAGAGCTTGTAAGCACGACGCATGTTCAGCTGTTTAGCAGCAGTGTTCGGTTTTCAAAGAAACAAGCTATTAACTAAAGAAAAGTTTTAAGATCTCAAGAACAGATGGCATTTTTAATATGCAGCCAATTGCAAAATTGTTATATTTGCAAGCACTATCCAACAATATCCTAATATGAAGATGGCAATAACCCTCTAAGACTGGCATTTTACACATCAGTCTTAATAAAGAGAGCGCTGGAGTTAGATGCACCAAATTCATTGAGCGGAATGTGACTCTTTGATGAATTTGGCGCATCTGTCAACTATGGTGTGCCACCGCCAGAACTGTACTCCTGGCAAGGGCTGATTTACATTTCTGTCATAATTAACTCCACTTTTGGTGCTCTACTCATCTTTGGCCAGACCAGGTCGTAAAATGCCAAAATTTGCAAAATAATTTCTTCACTACTCTCCATTTTGTATGCTACAGGCTGTTTAAGGCCTTCAGCTTACATGCCAGGGGGGGGCACAGACAGGATGTCGGCGTCCTACAAAAGGCAGCATGATGACGTCATCGCATCACAACGTCTGCACTTAGATGTTAATAGAAGGAGAAGACTTTGTCGATGGGCTTGTTGGGAATTTGGGGTGAGTTTATAATTTTTTCTGAGGCGTTGTTACTTTCAAACAGGCACTCAGGAGACATTACATTTTAGGGGCACTTAGGGGGCACTATTAAATGTTATAGGGCACTCAGGGCATTATGTTTTGGAGGGTCAATAGAGGTATATTAATTACTTTTTGGTTTTACTCTGCTGAAATTTTTACTTTTTATGGAAAAATATTTAGACTTGAGAGTCCTCAGTGGTTGATACCTTTTAATGGCTAACTGAAAAGATGGTAACAAATTGCAAGCTTTCGAGACTACTCAGGTCTCTTCATCAGGCATAGACTAATACAACATCTGAAGAATCACATATTTATACACAAAATAGCACAGAAAAAATGCAATAGGTAGGACAAGTGACATGAAGCAGAACTGTCATTATGGCAGAGGGATTAACATAAATATGATAGATTCATAGATAAGGAGTGAAGGTTTTATTACCCTCTGATTGGGGTCTGGTATTGTGTTGTGATGACCCTAAAAGGTCAGGGAGGCAGATTCCTTAATTGTTGTAGAACGACATAAAACTCTGGGATATATTCATCCCAGCACTAAGAGTGTCAAAGGTCATCATAAGTTTATATTCCCAGACTTTTCTATCCTTCTCAGATTTGAAGTTAGATTTTAATACAAGTAATTCCATATCTGTCATTCTATGACCGGGCATACAAAAGTGTTTGGCCACAGGTAAATCCATTCTTTTTTCTCTTATCGTGTGGCGATGAGAATTCATCCTTGTTCTCAGTTTTTGCCCGGTCTCCCCCACATACAGACCCCCAGTTGGACAATTAGTACATATAATTAGGTACACCACATTAGATGTGATGCAGCTGAAAGTACCTGGTATCTTGTAGTCCTGATGGGAGTTGGGGATCTTTATCCTGTCCGTGGTCATTATAGATGTACAGGTCTTGCATTTCTTTTGTCTGCAAGGAAAGGTTCCTGCAGCTGTTGGGGAGGACAGGGAGCTTCTGACAATGATGCTTCTTAGATTTGGGGGCTGCCTAAAACATAGTAGTGGGGGGTCTGGAAATATGGATTGTAATCGGGCATCTTTTTGTAGTAAAGGTTGTAGTTTCCGTGCAGCTCCCCTTAGCATCTCCAGACTTGGATTGTAGGTGACCACTAGAGGCACCCGGTTATTTTCTTCTTTAGCTTTGTAATGTAGCAGGTGATTCCTTGATATTCTGGTGGCTCTTGTAATTTGGTTTTCAATTGTTCTTGGATGGTAGCCCTGGTTCAAAAAAGTCTTTCTGAGGCGACCAAGGTGACGGTACGAAGATACACATCTTTCCTATACTTTTTATGGGGCAGTCAGGAAAATGTTATTTAATATAAGGGCACTCTGAGCTTATTACTTAAAGTGAACCTGTCACTTGAAAAGATGCTATTAACCTGCATATATGGTGTTAATCTGCAGGTTAATAGAGTTCTGAACCTCTCTGCCACTGGAACTTAGACCAGCTGCTGGGAGGAAATTAATTTTATTCTTCCTGGTAACATTTGGGTTTCAGTCATGGGGGTGACACGGTGTGGGTTCAGTTACCGCTCTATAGCCGCCACTCTCTTTGAAGGCGTATTATTACTGTATAGAGGGGACACTCAGGGCATTACTATTTTATACAGGGGAACTCATGGCATTATTACTTTTTAAGGAGGCACATGGGGGAAGCATAAACATCAAAGGCGCACACATGGGGCATTAGTAATGTCTTGTGATATCACTATGACATCAATATTTCTAAAGTACAGTATTTAGGATACAGTACAACCCAGCAGGGACAGCAACAGGACTTGAGGTATCAGCAGGATGGTGCATTTGTGTAAGTTAGAAACAAGCAGGGTTGGTGCTGGAAATGTGAAAAGTCAAAAGTGTCTGTTACAAACTTTGCAAAAACTTTATACTGCAAGAAGAAATCTTCTGGACGAGATGGAAAAGATGGGGAAGATGAAAGGACTTCACCTAGGAGTCTGTATTGCCAAGTTTTTAACACTAAGGTTCGGATACGGCTTTAAAGAAGGCTACTAATTGCGATATAATGTAATTTTATTTCAAAGTACAAAATTAAATGAATAGTATGATTGCGTAACACTTTTGTATATTTTAACTTACAATGGTTAAGTACATATAAAGATTAAGTACATATATTCACATCATCACCAAGGAACGTTTAAAAATCATCCGTCAGGAATAGCAGAGAAGCAACACCAAGACAGAGAACGCCTGGAAATTTCACAATACTGCATGGGCGTCCCCACTTATACAGGAATTACAACACTGTACACGTATAAGTACAGGTACACAGTTTCTGCTTCTATCTCAGTCATGTTTCTCTGGCCTTATATAGTGATTTGCACTACGTGGTAAGTCTGGTTCACCCTTGCCCTTCAGTGGCCAGACTTTGGAATAAGATGAATCAGAGATACAAGGCAAACATTAGACAATGGGCAATAAACCCACACAATTCAAAAGCTCCCAAGGATAACATAAATCAACAGCAGACAGAGGTTAAATTAATTTCCATATTTTACAATAACGAACAACAAACAGAATTATTTGTGAGGTAAAAAACTTCAGACAATGGGAGTAAACAGTTCTCAAGATTTTGTCAATATGAACATCGTCTATCTGTAAATGTATGACCAGTAATGCTGGTCTGTCATGGTTTGAATGCAATCTGTATATTTCAATATGGACTCAAATATAAATTTTTATGTTCACACTACAGAGTCACTATATTTATCTGAACGTTTTTTTTACATGCCCTGCAGAACTGGCACCTACTACTATATGGTCACTGTATGACAGTAATAATAGTCTGCATCTTTGTATAGTGATTTTTATTCAAAATCATATTGTCTTCTACTGAGTTCCACAATATATTTGGTGTACACCTCTGTCATTGTAAATATACATTATCTTTTTGGGAGCCCACTCAGATGTGTTTCACTTCACCTGTGTTGAATCCACTATTATGCCTCTGATGATAGCAAAAATGTCATACCACAACCAGCTAATCAAACAAAAAAGAGACGGTCAAGGAGCGCTAGGAACTACAGGACACAAGTGTTATTTGCATAAGACCACAACGCGTTTCGACAGTAACCCGTCTTCATCAGGTGGCAGTTTAATGCTAGTAAACAAGGAGGGGTATTTAAACAAAATACAGCCAATCAGAAATCACAAGTAATCAAACGGTCACATGATTAATAAGGTTGAAAGACATGATATTAAAAAAAAAACTGGGATGAAGTGAATAAAAACAGTAGATAAAAAACATAATATAAGCAAAATATAATAAAATGAATATTAATGTACATAAAAAAAAATATATATATATATATAGCTATATATATATATATATATATTACCTATTAACTCTTTCAATAGTCAGATTCAATCCTTCAGGGGCCAAAGTGCCCAACTTGTATATCCAAAAGCTTTCTCTTTTGATGAGTCTACTGTAACGATCACTGTGTAATAAAAAAACTGTTCCGTATATTCTGTCTATGCTTATTCAACCTCGCATGCATGGTTTGTATGGTGCGTCCTACATAATGTAGTCCGCACCCACATTCAATCAAATATATTACATAGGTAGACTGACAATTGACGTGATGATTGATTTTATAACTTATACCTGTAATATTGGATCTAAATTCTTTAGGTCCGTTGTTGATAGACGCACAACACAGGCATTTAGCAGATTTACAAGCGAAACACCCAAAACCCATTGTTGTTTGGATTAAAGATGTAAAACATGGGTTTATGGTAGTATTACTAGGTGCAACTAAATTGCGGAGTATACGACTCCTTCTAAATATTGTTTGGGTCGGGTTAGGGATGTGACCCGATAATATGGGGTCACATGCACGGACTAGCGGCGGATACCGCGTCCACCGCAGGCACATTTTTGCTCCACCGGGACCCCCAGGTAACCGCTGCCATATTTGATCACCTATATCGAACAGAATTTAAACCTGATATTCCGGGCATAGCCCCTCTTTTTGCTGGGTCCACCTACTCACAGTAGTCCATGTGACTGATGAAGGTCCAAGTTCAGGACCGAAACGTTTCTGTTATTACTGTGGACACGATTAAAAATCATCACTCTACTGAAGTTGAGTTCTGAGTTTATTTGCTATATTTATATGGTGTGGGAACCTACTCAGATACTCCTATACGGCTGTGCACATGATTATTCACTTTGCTTTGGTTTGTATGGTGCGTCCTACATAATGTAGTCCGCACCCACATTCAATCAAATATATTACATAGGTAGACTGACAATTGACGTGATGATTGATTTTATAACTTATACCTGTAATATTGGATCTAAATTCTTTAGGTCCGTTGTTGATAGACGCACAACACAGGCATTTAGCAGATTTACAAGCAAAACACCCAAAACCCATTGTTGTTTGGATTAAAGATGTAAAACATGGGTTTATGGTAGTATTACTAGGTGCGACTAAATTGCGGAGTGTACGACATCTTCTAAATATTGTTCTGGGTCGGGTAGGGATGAGACCCGATAATATGGGGTCACCCTCCAAAATAAACCAATATTTATTGAGAAGTTTCTGTATCATCACGTGGGACTGGTTGAATGTGGTGATGAGGCTCCATTTTCCAATTCCTGAAATTGAGGATTTGCTATCGTTATTATTAATGATTTTATCTATACAATCGCGCTGGGAAAATAATTTCGCTTTCAAAAAGGCATTTTGGACCAATGTCTTTGGGTAGTCCCTATGTTGAAAGCGTTGTTTTAACCCCTTCACCCCCAAGGGTGGTTTGCACATTAAGGACCGGGCCAATTTTTACAATTCTGACCACTGTCTCTTTATGAGGTTATAACTCTGGAACGCTTCAACGGATCTTCGCGATTCTGAGACTGTTTTCTCGTGACATATTGTACTTCATGTTAGTGGTAAAATTTCTTCGATATAACTTACATTTATTTTTGAAAAAAACGCAAATATGGCGAAAATTTTTAAAATTTAGCAATTTTCAAACTTTGAATTTTTATTCCCTTAAAACAGAGAAATATATCACACAAAATAGTTAAGAAATAACATTTCCCATATGTCTACTTTACATCAGCACAATTTTGGAATCAAAATTTTTTTTTTGTTAGGAAGTTATAAGGGTTAAAAGTTGACCAGCGATTTCTCATTTTTACAACAAAATTTACAAAGCCATTTTTTTAGGGACCACCTCACATTTGAAGTCACTTTGAGGGGTCTATATGGCAGAAAATACCCAAAAGTGACACCATTCTAAAAACTGACCCCTCAAGGTACTCAAAACCACATTCAAGAAGTTTATTAACCCTTCAGGTGCTTCACAGTAACTAAAGCAACGTGGAAGGAAAAAATGAATATTTTACTTTTTAGCCACAAAAATGATCTTTTACAAACTTTTTTTTTATTTTCACAAGGGTAAAAGGAGAAAATGGACAGATAAGGTTGTTATGCAATTTCTCCTGAGTACGCCAATACCCCATATGTGGGGGAAAACCACTGTTTGGGCACACGGCAGAGCTCGTAAGGGAAGGAGCGATGTTTGACTTTTTCAAACTAAAATTGGCTGGAATTTAGATTGGATGCCATGTCGCGTTTGGAGAGCCCCTGATGCGCCTAAACAGTGGAAACCCCCCACAAGTGACACCATTTTGGAAACTAGACCCCCTAAGGTACTTATCTAGATCTGTTGTGAGCACTTTGAACCCTCAAGTGTTTCACAAAAGTTTATAAAGCCTGGGTGTGAAAAAAAAAAATCAATTTTCCACAAAAATGATTTTTTAGTCCCAAATTTTTGAATTTTCCCAAGGAAATTGGACCCCAAAAGTTGTTGTCCAATTTGTCCTGAGTACACTGATACCCCATATGTGGGGGGGGGAAACTGTTTGGGCGCACGGCAGGGCTTGGAAAGGAAGTAGTAACGTTTTGGAATGCAGACGTTAATGGGGGTCATGTTCCGTTTGCAGTGCCCCAGATGAGCCTAAACAGTGGAAACCCCCACAAGTGACCCCATTTTGGAAATTAGACCCCTAAGGAACTTATCTAGATCTTTGGTGAGCACTTTGAACCCCCAAGTGCTTCACACAAGTTTATAATGCCGGGCATGAAAATAAAAAATCCTATTTTTTTCCCACAAAAATTATCTTTTAGTCACTAATTTTTTATTTTCCCAAGGGTAACAGGAGAAATTGGACCACATAAGTTGTTGTACAATTTGTCCTGAGTACGCTGAACCACTGTTTGGGCGCACGGCAGAGCTCGGAATGGAAGGAGCACCATTTGACTTTTTCCAACCAAAATTGGCTGGAATTGAGTTTGGATGCCATGTTGCATTTGGAGAGCCCCTGATGTGCCTAAACAGTGGAAACCCCCCACAAATGACCCCATTTGGGAAACTAGACCCCTAAGGAACTTATCTAGATTTTGATGAGCAATTTGAACCCCCAAGTGCTTCACACAAGTTTATAACGTAGAGCCGTAAAATTTAAAAATCATATTTTTTCCACAAAAATGATCTTTTCACCCCAATTTTTATTTTTCCAAGGGTAACAAGACTCCAAAAGTTATTGTGCAATTTGTCCTGAGTGCGCTGATACCCCATATGTGGGGGTAAACCACTGTTTGGGTGATGGCAGAGTTTGGAAGGGAAGGAGCGCCGTCTGACTTTTTCAAACGCAGAATTGGCTGGACGCCATGTCGTGTTTGTGAGAGTCTCCTGATCTGCCCTAAACAAGGAACAAACCCCATAAATGTACTAACCATTTTGGGAAACTAGACCCCTCAAGGAACTTATCTAGATGGTGGGTGGAGAAACTTTTAAACCCCCAGGTGTTTCACTAAAGTTTATAACGTACAGCCGTAAAATAAAAAATCTTTTTTTTTTTTACAAAAATGATTTTTTTGCCCCAATATTTTATTTTCACAAGGGTAACAGAAGAAATTGGAACGCAAAAGTTGTTGTCCAATTTGTCCTGAGTACACTGATACCCAATATGTGGGCGAAAACTACTGTATGGGCACACGTCGGGGCTCGGAAGGGAAGTAGTGACGTTTTGGATTGCAGACTTTGATGGAATGGTCTGGGGGCGTCATGTCGCATTTGGAGAGCCCCTGATGCGCCTAAACAGTGGAAATCCCAACAAGTGACCCCATTTTGGAAAATAGACCCCACAAGGAACTTATCTAGGTGTGTGGTGAGCGCTATGAAGCCCCAAGTGCTTCACAGAAGTTTATAATGTACAGCCGTTAAAAACAAAAAAATATATTTTTTTTGTACAAAAATTATATTTTCGCCCCCAGTTTTTTATTTTCCCAAGGGTAACAGAAGAAATAGGACAAATTGCACAATAACTCTTGGGGTCCAGAGTACGCTGATACCCCATATGTGGGGATAAACTACTGTTTGGACGCATGGCAGAGCTCAGAAGTGAAGGAGCACCGTTTGACTTTTTCAACGCAGAATTGGCTGGAATTGAGATCAGACGCCATGTCACATTTGGAGAGCCCCTGATGTGCCTAAACAGCGGAAACCCCCCAATTCTAACTCCAACCCTAACCCCAACACACCCCTAACCCTAGTCCCAACCCTAACCACAAACCTAACCCTAACACACCCCTAATCCCAACCCTAACCCTAATCCTAACTTTAGAGCCAACCCTAACCCTAACTTTAGCCGCAACCCAAACCCTAACCCTAATGGGAAAATGGAAATAAATACATTTTTTTAATTTTATTATTTTTCCCTAACTAAGGGGGTGATAAAGGGGGGTTTGATTTACTATTTATAGCGGGTTTTTATGATTGGCAGCTGTCACGCTAAAAGACGCTTTTTATTGCAAAATAGTTTTTGCATCATCACATTTTGAGAGCTATATTTTTTTCTTATTTTTGCCCACAGAGTCATGTGAGGTCTTATTTTTGTGGACGAGGTAACTTTTTTATTAGTACCAGTTTGGGCACATGACATTTTTGATCGCTTTTTATTACGATTTTTGGGGCAGAATGAACAAAAACAAGTAATTCATGAATTTCTTTTGGGGGGGTGGCGTTTTACCGTTCCGCGTGTGGTAAAATTGATAAAGCAGTTTTATTCTTTGTGTTATGATTGGCAGCTGTCACGCTAAAGACGCTTTTTATTGCAAAAATTTTTTGCATCGCCACTTTTGAGAGCTATAATATTTGCATATTTTGGCCCACAGAGTCATGTGAGGTCTTATTTTTTGCGGTACGAGTTGACGTTTTTATTTGTACCATTTTTGAGCAGGTGACATTTTTTGATCGCTTTTTATTTCGATTTTTGGGAGGTTAGAATGAACAAAATCAGCAATTCATGAATTTCTTTTGGGGGAGGCGTTTTTATTGTTCCGCGTGTGGTAAAATTGATAAAGCAGTTTTATTCTTCGGGTCAGTACGATTATGGCGATACCTCATTTATATCATTTTTTTATGTTTTGGCGCTTTTATAGAATAAAAACAATTTTATATAAAAAATAATTATTTTTGCATCGCTTTATTCTGCGAGCTATAACTTTTTTATTTTTTCGCTGATGATGCTGTATGGCAGCTCGTTTTTTGCGGGACAAGATGACGTTTTCAGCGGTACCATGTTTATTTATATCGGTCTTTTTGATCGCGCGTTATTCCACTTTTTGTTCGGCGGTATGATGATAAAGCATTGATTTTTTGCTTCGTTTTTTTTTTTTTTTAAGGGGTTCACTAAAGGGGTTAACTAGTGGGACAGTTTTATAGGGGGGTCGTTACGGACGTGGCGATACCAAATATGTGTACTTTTATTGTTTTGTTTTTTTTTATTTACAGGAAGAAATGAATTTATTGGGGAATATTTTTTTTTTTTTTTATTTATTTTGGATTTTTTTTTAACATGTTTATTTTTATTTTTTTTAACTTTTTTACTTTGTCCCAGGGTGGGACATCACTGTATTTTATCAAATCGCTGGTGTGACAGTGTGCACAGCACTCTGTCACACCAGCGATCGCTCAGGCATAGCTGCAGGCTTCTCAGTGCCTGCTTTCAGCAGGCACTGAGGAAGCCGCCTCCCTCCAGGACCCCGGCGCCATCTTGGATCCGGGTCCTGGGAGGGAGGAAGCCCTCAGAACAGCGCGATCACATCGCGCTGGTCTGAGGGTCTCAGGGGGGCGCGCAGGGAGCCCCCTCCCTGCGCAATGCTTCCCTGTGCCCCCAGTACACCGCGATCATGTTTGATCGCGGTGTGCTAGGGGTTAATGTGCCGGGAGCGGTCCGTGACCGCTCCTGACACACAGTCACGGGTGTCAGCTGTGATAATCAGCTGACACCCGGCGGCGATTAGCTGGCTTCCCTCAGGAGCGCAGCTGATCGCCTATGACGTACTATCCCGTCCATGGGCAGAATGGCACGGGTTTTATGGACGGGATAGTACGTCTAATGTCAGAGAGGGGTTAAAGGGAATCTGTCACCCCATTTTTGCCCTATGAGATAGGGCCACCACCATCAGGGGCTTATCTACAGCATTCTGCTATGCTGTACATAAGCCCCCGATGTCACCTGAAAATGAAGAAAAACGAGTTATATTATACGCCCCTGGGTGAGTATAATCTAACTCATTTTTCTTCACTTTCAGGTGACATCGGGGGCTTATCTACAGTATTACAGAATGCTGTAGATAAGCCCCTGATGGTGGTGGCCCTATCTCATAGGGCAAAAATGGGGTGACAGATTCCCTTTAAAATTTTTGCCTCTTTTTGAAAATCGCTGTCTCTAGTGCAGTTTTTCTTGATTCTCCAATATTGCCCATATGGAATATTGAGAATCCATTTGGGAAGATGTCCACTATTGAAGCTCAAGTAACTATTCACAAATTAGCTGTAAAGGTAAGGCCCCAAGAGTTCAAATTCAAGTTACGAACAAACTCCAGAGCCTCCACCTCCGTGCCAGTCCAAATTATGACTAGGTCGTCAATAAAACGACTATATAGGGCTATCTTACCAATGGCCAGATGGGATTGCACGATGAAGACGGACTCAAACGCCCCCATAAACAAATTTGCATAACTAGGGGCGAATCTCGTCCCCATCGTGCAAAGCTTAATCTGGCAGTCAAAAAAATGTTCAAAGGTGAACACATTATTGTTGAGGTCAAAACTAATAGCACTCTAGAAATTCTTTTTGTGGTGTAGGCAGTTATTCGTCTGTTAAAAAGAATTGGTCAACAGCCTCTAAACCCCGATCATGAGGTATGTTAGTGAGTCGCACATGGTACCAGGGTTATGGGATACTCGGCACCGAGCCCATGGAAGTCTATGGGGGATGTCACTGGCAGCAGAGCTCGGTCCGTGGCCCTGGGCGCTCATACAATGGGGGATATTTACAGGGGATAATAGTAATTGTTCGTGACGCCACCTGTGGTTTCTGATCAATATGACCAGCGCTGCAGGGTGAATCCTCTGAGGGTTGGGGCAGCAAGGTGGTAGGTCTCCCACAGGTGAGACTAGATGGATCCCTCAGGGTGATATGGTGATGCAGGGTGCAGATAAGAAGTCAGTCACACACAATTCAGTCTCTTTCCATACCTTTACTGATGTTGTTGGCAGGTATATCCCGGGAAGCTGCTCAGGGTGGAGTATGTACATCCAGGTAATCGCCAAGCAGGTTTAAGGCCTCTTTTCTCCTTTAATGTGTATGGGTTTTAACCTGCGTGAAGTCAGGTTTAACTCTTAATGCAACAGCTACGCCGGTCGACATTGTGGTAGAGCCTTTTCTGTCTCTGGTACCCAGATGTTGGCAAGAACAAAGTCCTTCTCTTGCAGCGTCCTGCTCAAAGTTCCTGTTCTCCCTGACTCAAGTTACGTATCGGCACTTAGGGCTACCTTCTGTGACTTGAAGTCCAGCAAGGATTCCGGTGTTTCTATCACTAGCCGTGAAGTACTAGCAATGCTTCGGACCCGGTGTCCGGTTAACAAGTGACGGTGATTATCACCCAGGTCACGCTTCCTTCTTTTCCACTCGCCTGTCGCCCTGCTCTCACCCTTAACATAAGCACGGGTAGCAGTAGGTGTAGTTGTCAGCTTTCTTTCTTTCCAGCTCACTGACTGTTCTCAGTTGGCTCGTTGTTGTAATACTGTCGTCCCCTTCCTTCTATACCTTCACAGACTCTGACCAGAGCAGCTTTCAGGACATTCCGTCAGACTGAGTATAAGCCCGCTCCGAGAGTCACTTTCCACGTTCCTAGGGAACCAGCAATAGCCTGTTCTGAGGTAACAGCTTCAATCTTTCCTCCTTCTGTCTCTGACTGGAATGTCTCTGACAGGAATCACTTCAGCTCTCACTGAGCTCTGACAGGAACTAAAACAACACTGATCTATGACAGGAATCCTCTCACTCTGGTGTCCTGAGGAGATCTCATCTGTCCCTCACAGCTTGTCTGAGGTAACTGCCGTTCTGATCTCTTCTCTGAGGTAAAAC
>JARQOD010000001.1:772924814-773030891 GCA_033576555.1 Oophaga sylvatica | reverse complement strand
GCGAGACTCCTTCTCGTTGGTGGGGAACCCCATAAGATCTGACCCCGGGTTCTCCCATAGGATCACCTCCAGTCGGCGGTGCGGTTCTCAAGATAGTTGCAATAGCGCACCCCTGGGTTGAGCACCCGATCCCGGGCAACTTCGATCATCACATGACTGGGTTTTGGGGCTAACGGATATAGATGGATATAATGGATATATATATGGATATAATGGATATGGATTTTTTTTCAGTTACAGCACTGTTATCTGCTGAGGTTCTTCTACATCCACTATTAGGGTGCACCACCATAGTTGTAATCATGGTTACCTGATTAAGGGCCCACTTAGAAGTTTTGCCCACTAAACCAAACCCTTAGCTATGTTTCTGATGCAGTCGTATACTTCTAATTTTATCTGTTTCTTAGACATTTCCTCTTCTGATTCCTTTGTTTTTTCTTGTGAACCTAGTCATCATGACATGACACTACACTACACTACAGCTAGTGATATTAACAGAGGACTATGAGATGCATAAATTCCTTTGCTGAGTCATCTTGATGTGGTAGAATTGAGAAAGTTACTTATTAGAATTGCATGTCACTTGTCACACCTTTCCTCCAGTTACTACTCATGTAATGAGTGATTGGTCAAGTTTTACAAGAGGAAAATGCATACATCATGTTAACAATGAAAAAATTCTCTCATCAAACAGCGGCACTTTTATGTCACATTGTTACCATACACTGTGTATGTATGAGCAGAATTGTTATATATTGCAAGATAATAATAATGTTCATCAACTGGCTTTGAAACAAGGATCTGACACATACACAAGGCACAATGCAGAATCCAGAGCTACCACAGAACCGAAATCTTAATATTTCATTAATGTGAAAACTCTTAAAGGATATGTCCACCTATGAGCAGATAAAGGTATTGTCCAGGATTATGATATTATTGATCTATCCCTGAAGTGGTTGTCCGGTCTAAAATGATAAGTCTGCAGTCACCCTATGTGACTGTGGACTAATGAATCCCCCCAGCCCACACACTCTATGCTGCAAGGATTCGCCGGTTTCTGAGCCGGGAACAGCAGTAATGCATGTGTTATGCATACTTCCAGCCAAAACCGACTAGTGGACATGTCCTCGCTCCATACACTTGATATGTATACATAGCTACCGGTCCCAGCTCAGAAACAGGCGAATTCTTGCAGCACATAGTGCGTGCGCTGGTGAGGGATTCATAAGTCTGCAGTCACACAGAGTGACTGCAGACTTATCATTTTGGGGCAGACAACCCCTTTAAGATGGGTTATCAATATCCAATCAGCTGTTAGCAGTTCCTAGATGTACACAGTGTATGGAGTTGGAACAGTGCTCAGCGCACTGTATAGTGTCCATTTTTATTGCAGCTTACTTTACATTTACTTCAGGGGACGCTGGGACTCGACCAATCTGATATTGATGACTTATACTGAGGATAACTCATCATTTTTATGGACTTTGACAAACTAGGATATATATATATATTTATATGTCAAAAAGAGTTGCTACACAGTTGTGCTCAAAACTTGACATACCCCGGCAGAATTTTTGCTTTCTTGGCATTTTTTCAGATAATATGAATGATAACACCAAAACTTTTATTCCACTCATGGTTAGTGGTTGGGTGAAGCCATTTATTGTCAAACTACTGTGTTTTCTCTTTTTAAATCATAATGACAACTCAAAACATCCAAATGACCCTGATCAAAATGATTTTGGCCTGATAACATGCACAGAAGTTGACACAAATGAGTTTGAATGGCTACTAAAGGTAACATCCTCACCTGTGACCTGTTTGCTTGTAATTAGTGATGAGCGAGTATGCTTGTTGCTCGAGTTTTCCCGAGCATGCTCGTGTGGTTTCCGAGTGTTTGAAAGTGCTCGGAGATTTAGTTTCTGTTGCCGCAGCTGCATGATTTGTGGCTACTTAACAGCCTGAAAACATGTGGAGATTGTTTGTTAGGGAATTACTTTAACGTTACATTTGGAGAGAGGTCACCAAGCCTATGATGAAAGGAACACCATTCCTACTGTAAAGCACGGAGGTGCATCGCTGATGTTTTGGGGATGTGTGAGCTACAAAGACAAAGGAAACTTGGTCACAGTTGAAGGAAAGATGAATGCAGCACGTTATCAGCAAATACTGTAGGAAAATTTGCAATCATCAGCCTGGGAGCTGCGAATAGGACGTACTTGGACGTTCCAACATGACAACGATCAAAAACACAAGGCCAAGTAGACCTGTCATTGGCTACAGCAGAACAAAGTGAAGGTTTTGGAGTGACCATCTCAATCTCCTGACCTCAATATCATTGAGCCAATCTGGGGAGATCTCAAGCACGCAGTTCATGCTAGACAGCCCAGGAATTTACAGGAACTGGTGGCTTTTTGCCAAGAAGAGTGGGTAGCTTTACTATCTGAGAAAATAAAGAACCTCATCCACAACTACCACAAAAGACTTCAAGCTGTCATTGATGTTAGAAGGGGCAATACACGGTATTAAGAAATGGGGTATGTGAACTTTTCATCAGGGTCATTTGGATATTTTGGGTTGTCATTATGATTTAAAAAGAGAAAACACAGTAGTCTGACAAATGGCTTCACCCAACCACTAACCATGAGTGGAGAAAAAGTTTTGGTGTTATCATTCATATTGTCTGTAAAAATGCCAAGAAAGCAAAAATTCTGCCGGGGTATGTAAACTTTTGAGCACAGCTGTATGTATTATACTCCAGAGCTGCATTCACACTACCGCACACAATCAACAAAATTGCCATAAAAAAAAGAACTGTCAGCTATCTTAAAACGTCTGTTTTAGTGCTTGCAATTTTCATAAAACTCTGTAGAGTATTTTCTCTGAAAATTCCACTTTTATTCCTCCTGATAATATAGCAATAAATTGACTAAGGGTCTCAGCATTCCCTTGTCATTGGGGCACGTCCCTACGCAGCCTTACACTATCCAAACAGTGCTCACAGTATCAGTGCTTAGGAACACATTCCAGTGGCAAAAACATTGTTAAAGGGAACCTGTCATTAGATTAATTGTGTCCGAACCACGGGCAGCATGAATCGGAGCCTGGATGCACGACTACAGCGAGGTACATTTTGCCCAGAAAATACATTGTTTGAAAAGTTGGCTGGGGACTATAGGGAGAGATTAGTCCACTGTGGCCTATAGCCAACTACTTCCTACACTGCTCCAGGTCATTGACAGTTCTCACCCATGTGTGTAAAAAAGCTTTTAATGGACATATGCTTTCCCATCACTTCTCTGACCAATGTAACAACACTTCCAAAGGGTAAACTTCATGGGACTAGAAATAGTCTCAGTATGATTGTGGTGAAGACTATACTGTTAACATGTGAGAACATCCAGAGAAGCTGATCAGGCACTAGTTCCAGCAAATGGCGGTATAAATAAACTCTTTATAAATAACCATTAGAGCCCTCGCTTGCAGAGCAATATGCCATATATCACAATTATAGGTGGTACTCACATTAGAATTCCAAATCATGCAACCAAGAAAAAAATGAAAAGCAGCACTCACCAGGTATGCGATCCCAAAATTTCTTTATTTCCAATTCATTGGAACAGAGACAGCGAGGGAGTGTGCAGGGGAGGAACAGAGAACCAGGTTGAATTGGAAATAAAGGCCTTTTGGAATCGCATACCTGGTGAGTGCCACTTCTCATTTTTTTCTTGGATTTGTGATATACTGCTAAAATGTCCCAGGGGGAATTCAAGTGGATTTTTAACCTAAATTCTTTGTGCTATGTGGTGTAAATTATGATATAGCACTTTTTTTCTTTTTAGTTTGCATTTATTTCAAACTGTTCTATTTTATTATGGTCTAGTGACCTATGGTTAAGCATTGTGGCCTAATAGTAGGGGCGGTCTATATTTTACATAGTAAATAAGTTAACATTTATATATGCTACTAGTATATCAGTCATTTTTATCAGTCACATAAGTAGCCTGTACTGTATATTCAGGCTATTCTCACATTTTTCAATTTTTATTAAATTCACCATTGTTCATCATCATTTTGAAGTAGTAAAGTAAACTTCATTTTATAATTATCTGCTAAAACATAAATATATTTATTTAGTGGATGCAGCAGTCTTAGATCATATAGCAAATTCTAACAGGATATTTAGGACTGCTAATTGGCCTGGTCTGAACTACACCCTAATGAAGGAAACAAAAATTAGAATATCATCAAAAAGTTAATTTATTTCAGTTCTTCTATATAAAAAGTGAAACTCAAATATTATATAGAGTCATTACAGAGTGATCTATTTCCAATATTTATTTCTGTTAATGTTGAATATGGCTAACAGCCAATGAAAACCCAAAAGTCATTATCTCAGTAAATTAGAATACTTTATAACATCAGCTTGAAAAACGACTTTAAAATCCGGAAATGTTGGCCTACTGAAATGTATGTTCAGTAAATGCACTCAATACTTGGTTGGGGCTCCTTTTGCATCAATTACTGCATCAATGTGGCATGGCATGGAGGCAATCAGCCTGTGGTACTGCTGAGATGTTATGAAAGCCCAGGTTACTTTGATAGCAGCCTTCAGCTCGTCTGCATTGTTGGGTCTGGTGTCTCTCATCTTCCTCTTGACAATACCCCATAGATTCTTTATGGTGATAAGGTCAGGCGAGTTTGCTGGCAAATCGAGCACAGTGATATTGTTGTTTTTCAACCAGGTATTGGTACTTTTGGCAGTGAGGACAGGTGCCAAGTCCTGCTGGAGAATGAAATTTCCATCTCCAAAAAGCTTGTTGACAGAGGGAAGCATGAAGTGCTCTAAAATTTCCTGGTAGCATTTTTTTTCTGGTGACAGTTTCCCTTTAAATCTTAAATCAGGGGTCCCCATCCCATGGCTCTCCGGACCATGATGTGTGGCTCACACTTGTCTGCCAGTTCAGTGCATTAGCATTAGATCTAGCAACCCGCTATGAAGAGCAAGGTCTCCAGATGGTGACTTTTCTGAGTAGTCACACAAAAGAGTAGATCTGGATGAGACTGAATGATACTGTCGGTTTGGTGGGTACATAAATCTGGATGTAATAGTGTGGTGGGAGAGGTTGATGAGAGAATACGGAATGGTGGTAAGGTAGGAACCCCTGGATGTAAGTATACTCCCTCGGTGTGACAGCTTTGGCTGTCTTTATAACGGAGCTATGGTGTAATTATTGTGAGAGGAGGGAGGCAAGAAATAGATGTCACTGCTCTGGGGGTTCTGCATGTGGCGCGAGACTACTATTACTCTTAGACCTAAATCTGGCTCTTTAGGTAAAAAAGTTTGGGGACCACTGTCTTATATCTTGTCCATGGCCTAGCTATAATCAGCTGTTGCCACAAGATGGCACATTTGTTTTGCCAGGTTCTTCAGTTACTGATGCTCTATGCCACTGTTTCCAGCTCTAGATATCTATTCTAACCATGGAACTTTCCTCTACTAATTTCATAATGGGCTATTTGAAAACCTGACACATTTTTTATACAAACCTTTCACCATTTGACTAGTACACCTAACAATATAGAGCTTTTACCACCATTGTAATTGTTTCTTATAAGAAATGTGAATCAAACAGTGCCATAGTGACAAATGGGTAGAGAGATCAGTACTGTAATTATTGCCGTCCTTTGTTTAATCCAGGTAGCATCAGTCCGTTTCCGCATCAATGTACTGTACTTGCTTAGCAGAGTTTTGGGTTCACTGATCACCTGAGGTTTCCTGTGTAATGGCTGTTAATGTTTTGTCATACTCCATACCTCTCTGTGTTCTGCCATGTGGTCAGTGGGTGCCTTAAAACCTACTCTAACTCCTTACCACCATCAGATTCTGCATTTGTGATCTAGTCGTCTTTGCATAGATCTGAAGTTGTCATTTTAAGGACAATCAATTGACTACCAGGAGAGAAGATAGTTTCAGTGGCAATAACTATGGGCGGCATGGCTTCAGAGCTGGTGAGTGCACTGTATAATACTTATGTAAAATGTTAGGCTCCTACATCCCATCTGTCTTATCACTTTATTGGGTCCATTCCAGGGCATTCTTAAAATTCAATCGGAATTTATCTGAAATTATGGATGGCCTTTCCTCTCAATTCTTAGATTGAGTCCTGTTTGTAGGTCCTACAAGAGAGGTGTCCCATTATGATGCCTTTCCTCTTCGGCCTGTGGTCCAATCTCCAATATTTTGCCATGCTCCTTTTTTTCTCCTGTTATAAGACTAAACCAGGAATGAAATCTAAGCAAAGAAAACATTGTAATGGAAATAACACTGTTTAACAACCAATCTTTACATTCGCTGCAAAAAGTAGATGCAAAATACTACATGTAATTTAAGCTTTAGGACAGCTTGAAGTGATTGCAATACTGTTCTGAAATACAGTGGGTATGGAAAGTATTCAGACCCCTTTAAATTTTTCACTCTGTTTCATTACAGCCATTTGGTAAATTCAACAAAGTTATTTTTTTTTTCTCATTAATGCACACTCTGCACCAAATCTTGACTGAAAAAAACTGAAATGTAGAAATTTTTGCAAATTTATAAAAAAAGAAAAACTGAAATATCACATGGTCATAAGTATTCAGACCATATTTGCATTGGGCAGAGCTGCAGAGGGCTGCATACTTCCTCGGTTAAGCCCTGTCCACTGCCGCACCATTTCCGTTCAGCTCCGCCTACGTCTGCATGCGTCTTTAACATTGGGTACACAGGCCATGCAGATGTATGTGGATGTGTCCGCATGCGTCATTTTGACTTGCCCGCCGACAGCAACAAAATGCAACATGTTGCGTTCGAAGCGGATCGGCGCAGCGTCAAAACGACGCATGCGGACACATCCGCATGGCCTGCATACCCAATGTTAAAGATAGGTACGCAGGACGCATACCGACGTAGGCGGACCTGAAAGGAAGAGGTGGGCTTAACTGAGGAAGTACGCAGCCCTCCGCAGCTCTGTCCAACGCAAATGTGAAACCAGCCTTAATGTTCCTCAAAAATTCAAACCTACTCAAAAACTTTTAGTTTCTGCTTAGTTTTTTTTCTCCAAAAACTAAGCAAAAAGACTCAGTGTGCAGATACACTTACAGATCTGAAATAAGTGGGCTGTTTTTTTTAGGGAGGAGATTGAATTACATGGGACAGCCTCTAAGGCCGGTGTCACATCACCGTTTTTTGTCTTGGGCGTATTCTACGTGCGAGTGAAATCGCCACATGCTGCGATTGTATACGTATATCGGCCGAGTCTCGCCAATGCAAGTCTTAGGGTGCGAGAAAAAATCCGACACCACATGGACCATCAGTGTGACTTGCGAGAAATACCAAGCATTTTCCTCATTTCAGCCCATTGAGCCATTAAATTCAATGGGAAAAATCAGTGAGAAATGTAAAGCCATATGCATGACATACGGATGCCATACGGATTCACACGGATACATAGATGCAAGGAAATCGCATCATCGCATTGCAAACGGATTACATACGGATCACCATATGAAGACCATTGGTGCGATTCTCGGCTGTCAAAATCGGACCGATTTTTAAAAAGTTGAGTGTGACTCCGGCCTTCTCGCATCAACACCCAGCACTGCCGCCGGTACTCGGACCAGAGCGTGCGGCTGCATGTATTTCTATGCAGCCGCACGCTCCGGTCCGAGTACTGATGGCAGTGCCGGGTGTTGATGCGAGAGACTTGCACGAGAATCGTGCGAGTTTCTCGCATGTGTGATCCCGGCCTAAGGCTGGAGTCACACTTAATGTATAAAAAAATCGGTCCGATTTTGACGGCCGAGAATCACAAAAATGTTCTCCGTATGGTGATCCGTTTGCAATGTGATGATGCGATTTACTTGCATCTAGTATCCGCATGACATTCGTATGCAATCCATATGCAATGCGATTTTAACATGAGCTTTTACATACAGCAGTTCTCTATGTAAAAGCTCATGTTAAAATTGCATTATAATACACAACTGTACACATCGTTTTTAAACCAAATATTCTTCAAAACATATATATATATAATATATATATATATATATATATATATATATATATATTGTAACATTCCAGGGGTTTAGCTCTAGGATCGCTGTCTGGGTAGACAGAATGGCATATAAACAGTTCATTCAGACAGCAGTTCTGGTGTAAAACTGGCCGCAACCAGCTTTATTAAAGTCCACAGCAAACAGATAAAACAAAGCATAAACAGAAAACCTGGGCTTGTCTAGCCTCTAATTACACTTAGATAGATGGCCCTCTCTATCCGGGACCCAGACTCTACCAGTCTGTGCCCAAACAACACATATCACATATGTTACCAGTTTGGAGCTTCACAGATACTCCTCCTTGTGTCTGAAGGCACCTTCCATGTCCAGACTTGAGAGAGATCCACTCCTGTTCAGCCGCTCTTCACACGGATTCGCACTGAGACTACTCCTATGTCCGGGGTCCTTCCTGCACCCAAACTGAGATAGCTCAAACACTCTTGGAGACTGCTTCCTTGTGCCAGGACACCTCTCTGTGTCCAGGCTAAAGACAGCTCTAACACTCTTGGAGACTGCTTCCTTGTGCCAGGACACCTCTCTGTGTCCAGGCTAAAGACAGCTCTAACACTCTTGGAGACTGTTTCTTGTGCCAGGACACCTTCCTGTGTCCAGGATAAACTAGCTCTCAGACTGTGTTTCCAAACACCTACTTCTGGTCTCCTAATTAACACCTGAGTAGTTTCAGGCTTGTGCTGCAAGTGTGTGCTGAATGTGAGGTGTAGTGACCTTTCTCTACCACTAGGTTTACAAAGCCACACATTTCCCTTATACCTAGGTGAAATGTACACCCCATTCATCACATATTCACTCACTGTCTCACATATCCCCTCCCTCTTCTCCAGACCGGAGGGCTGGTCATCCAGACCGGAGGGCTGGTCAACAATCCAACAGAGACAGTGAACTCTGGACCAGTCATGGCCCTCATCAGCTTCATCCTCACCACTGTCATAGCCAACATCAGTTTTCTCTTCATCTGAAGCATCCGCACTACCCTGTACCCTCCCAGGCCTATACTCTCTGCGGGCCTCGGGTATCCTGCACGGTTTCATCTTGACCTTAGGGCCGGCTCATTTTCAATATAGTGCCTGGCCAGAGAAGTACGACCCGACACATCAGAACACTTCTGCTGACTCTTCCTCAGAAACTCACGTACCTCCTGTCCCTGGTGCACTGACCATGTGTCACCAACTATCACAGAAGGTATAGGGGGCTTTTCACTTTTCTCCAGTTCCCCACTTTCAGGCTCTTCTGGCAAGACATGCCCAGAAGCCCCACCGTCCATCCCATACTCCACTTCTTCAGTCACATCTGGCTCACTGTCAGGGCTATACCCTTCATTTTCATTCATATCCTGCTCACTGTCAGGGTTATATAATTCATTTTCATTCACATCCCGCTCACTTTCAGGAGTATACAATTCATTTTCATTCACATCCTGATCTGGAACCTTAGTTAACATGTCATCCACAACATTAACTTCACCATCTGGTCCCTCAAGTATGTGACTATGTGACAACCCCAGCACTATGCTTCCATATAGCTCAGGTGCTAGGAGCTGGCTCACTACCTCTCCCTGGACCTCAGTGTTTATGGCAACATGAGGAAACCTCTCCTCAGAGCCAGGCTCTTGGGAAACCTCATTTAGAACAATCATATTTTCCTGTGCCGTCCCAAGAGTGGGGTCTCGCCACTGCTCACTCTCAAAATTGTCACAGGACACAGGCAAGTCAGGGACACTCGGTTCCCGAGAACCACCATCCTCGTCTCCCAACATCACCTGCAAGGGAATTTCACCATTATCACAGTCATCATTATTATCAACATCATTATCATGACTATGATCAGTATTATCATCACTATCATGATCATCATCATTATCACCATCAGCATCATCATCATGGTCATCATCATTATCATGATCATCATCATCATCATCATTATCATCATCATTATCACATAAGTTTAACGTCCCACTAGCATTGTGTTCCGCCCCTCGGGACTGCGCACCCTCAGTAGGAGCTTCATCACACTGTCCATCAGAAACATTTCTCCCCCAGAGATCCTCAGATCGGGGAAAGTCATTACCCACTATGACGGGGTGCACCAGGCTCTTCACTACCCCCACTTCATATGAAACCTCCCCGAGTTTAGGAACCAAGTCCACGGCAGTCTCTGGGTAGACTTTGGTGTCTCCATGGATGCACACCATACTCAGGTGCTTATCAGGGATGAAGTCCCTATCAATCAGGCTGTCACATACGGAAGTCACTGGACTCTCTGAGTCCAAGAGGACCTGTGCTGGGCAGTCCTTTACAACCACCGGGGACACCTGTGGTCCAGTCTCTTCGGCTGAGGTGGACACACACACAGGTTCTGCGCAGGGAGAGAGGGATCTGCCAACATCACAACACATAGGCTCCCCCTCTATTGGACAGTTGGCTGCAATTTCACGACATCTCCAACCCTGTCCATCACACTTTTCCACCCTCCTGTCCCCTCGGGCCTGAACCCGCTTATCAGCATACCCCATGTCCCCAACAGCTGGAACGCTCTTACCGCGAGAGTTCAGCGTCCGGGAACTCTGAAGTGACGACCTCTCAGACGGCTGGTCACGGAGACAGTCTTTGCTGGCGAAGGCCTTCTCCAACAGGCTGACCAGACGATTGGCGTCCTGGTGGTCTCCTTGTCCGACCTCTGGCTGTACCTCAGCAGGACGTGCTCGGGTGTAGCGGTTCACTATCACCTTTTCAACTCCATAATCAGGCCTGCTGACTGCAGACTCCCAACTGTATCTCCAGTCACGAACTCCCCTGGCACGGGCTGTCACCGTAACACCCAGCCGGGTAAGAATCTCCACTTTCATCTTAGCATAGTCTTGGCTGTCCTGCTCGCTCAGGTCAGCATATGCCCTTTGGGGCTCTCCAATCAGATATGGTGCGACCATCATGGCCCACTCAGATAGGGGCAGATTCTCCTTCTCTGCCAGTTCCTCAAATCTAGTGAGATATACCTCCACATCATCACGAGGTGTCATCTTTTTCAAGGACCGTCTTACCGCCTTCTTTACAGCGGACAATGCAGGTACCTTCACAACATTACTCTGGGACGCGGCACTGAAATCCTTTTCCTGTGCTGCCATCCGCTCAACAAATAACCGGTTATTCTCCTGCTGCTGCTCCATGCTCTGCTGCATGCTTCGCTGGGCCTGGACCAGGTACTCAATGAGCCCTCCTACTGTCCCGGCCATCTGTTCAATACCAGCAGTCTATGTTGCACATTAACTTGCGTCATTTGTTCAAACAGCGTCCTCCATGCTGTCATCCTGCTGTCAGACTTCTCTGTCTCAACAACGGCAGTCTTCACTCAAGACATACACACTCCAGTCTTTTCCACAGAAAAATTCAGCTCTGCTGTGCAGGGCACTTTTTTTTTTTTTCTTTGCAAAGTCTATTTGGGCTCCTGTCTCTTTAAGACTGCTCCACAGACTTTTCTTTTGCTGCACATTCCACAGTCATTTCACAACAATTCAGCTTTGCTGTGCATACATTTTCTCTGCAGACCCTATCAGGGCCACTGTCTCCAAGACTGTCTCCAACAAACGTTCTGCTGACACATTTTTTTTTCTTTTCTCTGCTGCTATTTCAACAGACTTCACCTTTATGCGTCCTAGCCTCTTGCTGCATGCACACTCCAGCACTAACTGTATCAGCCACTGCCTGCCCAGCATTCTCCGCCAATTGAAACATTCCAGGTTTAGCTCTAGGATCGCTGTCAGTAGACAGAATGGCATATAAACATTCATTCAGACAGCAGTTCTGGTGTAAAACTGGCCGCAACCAGCTTTATTAAAGTCCACAGCAAACAGATAAAACAAAGCATAAACAGAAACCTGGGCTTGTCTAGCCTCTAATTACACTTAGATAGATGGCCCCTCTCTATCCGGACCCAGACTCTACCATCTGTGCCCAAACAACACATATCACATATTTTTACCAGTATGGAGCTTCACAGATACTCCTCCTTGTGTCTGAAGGCACCTTCCATGTCCAGATGAGAGAGATCCACTCCTGTTCAGCCGTCCCTTCACACGGATTCGCACTGAGACTACTCCTAGTCCGGTCCTTCCTGCCCCCTAAACTGAGATAGCTCAAACACTCTTGGAGACTGCTTCCTTGTGCCAGGACACTCTCTGTGTCAGGCTAAAGACGCTCTAACACTCTTGGAGACTGCTTCCTGTGCCAGGACACCTCTCTGTGTCCAGCTAAAGACAGCTCTAACACTCTTGGAGACTGTTTCTTGTGCCAGGACACCTTCCTGTTCCAGATAAACTACTCTCAGACTGGTTCCAAACACCTACTTCTGTCCCTCTAATTAAACACCTGAGTAGTTTCAGGCTTGGCTGCAAGTGTGTGCTGAATGTGAGTGTAGTGACCTTTCTCTACCACTAGGTTACAAACACACATTTCCTTATAACCTAGGTGAAATGTACACCCCATTCATCACATATTCACTCACTGTCTCACAATATAAATATAATATATAAATATATATATATATTAATAGATAGCTAGATGATAGATAATTAAAAGCCGGCCCGCGTACAGTATAGAATAGAATAGTATAATAGAATAGATATATACACATAGAATAGGTGTATATATATATATATAATGTCATGACACACATAATATATGTATATATATATACATATTAATATATTATTTATACTGTATAGAGAGATAGACAGCAGAAAAGCTGGTAATTCTTTGGCGCTTCTGTAAAACCAATGCAGGAGCCAACAGGATAGGAGACATGGTTTACATACAGTAAATCCATGCAGAATAGTTGATATATAGATGTCAGTGACCAATCACTTAGTAGTGTGTGTGTGCAAATTAGGACATGTATGTAATTAATAAAAGATTCTTTTGGGGGAAAATGGCGTGGGGTCCCCTATAATTTATAGCCAGCAATAGCTATGCAGACAGCTGGGAGCCGATATTCCTCGCTAGGAAGGGACAATGGATAGTGTCCACCTGGCTACAAACACCAGCTCTCACCGCCCCAAAAGGTGCATCTGTAAAATGCGCCAATCTGCAAATAGCCTGCTCATCCACACCTGTACAGTGGCAAGGTAATGGGTTAGTAATGAGTTGTGTCAATTAATGCCCAATTACTAATCCCATAGTCAAATAGTAAATGAAGCTAAACACCGATAAAAATCCTTTAATTGAAATAACACAAGACTCCTTTATTGTCTTAATAAATCATACTTACAAACACACCTATCTGCGAACCCTTGCTCTCTTGTAATAAACATAAAATAAAAAGCAACAATACCAACCTGTCCGCGTTCTGTCCACGTTGTAATCTATATCTGGGATATACATTTACAACCAGGAGCGTGCTAAGATGGAACGCCCGCTGTAAATTCTGGGAATGAGGAGATCAGGGGAACGGAGATTCATGTGACTAGCGTGACGTCACTGAAGCTCCGCTCCTCACAGGCTGACCCGGCTGAACTCTTGAGCATGGGAAAATGCAGTTCAAAAAAAGCGAACAGATTATTTTGATCAACTTTGATGAGTGTTGATCGATTGTGGGCCAAGTGTCATCAGTAGGGTTGAGCATTCCGATACCGCAGTATCGGGTATCGGCCGATATTGGCTGTAATCGGAATTCCGATTCCGAGTTCCGATATTTTCGTCATATCGATACCGGAATCGGAATGTCACTGTCACTGTCAGTGTCCGTAGGTCGGGTCTGTCAGGAGTCAGCGGCACTTACCCAGCAGAAGATCTCCGGCGGTCACATCCCGGCTGCGTTAATGGCCGCCATCCTCTTCTCCCCGGTCACATGCAGTATCTCGCGATAACTGCAGTGATGCTGGGTAATCGCGCCGTAAAGCAGTCGATGACTCACGCCGGGAAGCTGGTAAGCCAGCCCGTGCTGCGCCGGGATGTCAGGCTCTGCCTGTCATTCCGATGTAGCAGAGCTGGATCGTCGTGGGACAATCGTTACTATGGACTGCTCGGACAGTGGTATACTGTTGGTTTGTTTCTTTTATTTTTTACAGGAGATCGATGGCGTCGCAGGAATGAGAGAGTAATAAAAAATGAAAACTGTGTTGTTCCTCTTTATTTCATTAAGACTTTTTTCTTGCTGTGTCTTTTTTTTAAACATTTAAAAACTTTGGGATTAATAATGGATCGGTGTCTTATTGACACCTCTCCATTATTAACCGGGCTTATTGTCACCGTGCAATCAACGGTGACAATAACCCCTTATTACCCCGCTTGCCACCGCTACAGGGCAAGTGGGAAGAGCCGGGTAAAGTGCCACAATTGGCACATCTTTTGATGCGCCAAATGTGGGGCTGCTGTAGCCTGGTATTATCAGGCTGTTGAGGGCCAAAATCCATGGGCCTTGACAGTCTTTTAATACCAGGCCGCAGCAGTCTGCATTTTACTTGGCTGGTTAACAAAAATAGGGGGATCCCCACGCCGTTTTTTTTTCGAGGGGATCCCCTATTTTTGTTAACCAGCCAAGCTAAGCAGACTGCTGTGGCCTGGTATTATCAGGCTTGCAAGGTCCATGGATATTGGATCCTTACCAGCCTGAAAAACCAGGCCTCAGCGGTCTGCTTCATCTGGCTGGTTAACAAAAATAGGGGGTCCCCACGCCATTTTTTTTTCGAGGGGATCCCCTATTTTTGTTAATCAGCCAAGATATGCAGACTGCTGTGGCCTGGTATTATCAGGCTGGCAAGGTCCATGGATCTTGGCTCCTTAACAGCCTGAAAATCCAGGCCTCAGCGGTCTGCTTCATCTGGCTGGTTAACAAAAATAGGGGGACCCCACGCCATTTTTTTTTTCGAAGGGAACCCCTATTTTAATCAGTTCCCTCTGACGTCACTGATGGTGTCCCTGGCTGACCTGAAGTGAAAGTGGAAAGCAATCAATTAAGCTTTCCACTTCCTCTCCTGTCAGCCAGGAGAGGAACTCATTCATTTGGGGGTTTACTGTGAGGCTGCAGCATTAGCTGCGGTCCCTGCAGTAAACATTAACCCTTTCTGAAGGATTACACCGTGGGACCTGACTGTGCATCGGATTGGTAAGAATAATTTTGCTTTATTATTTTATTTTTATTACAGGAAATGGTTTTAGCAGGTAAATAAAATATGGTCAAAAACTGTGTGATTATTTCATTAAACTTCTTTTTTATTAAAGTGTGTGTGTTTGATTTTTCTTTCATACAATAGGATTAATAATTGATAGTTGTCTAATTGACAGCTCTCAATTATTAACCTGGCTTAAAGTGACCTTTCAATTGCAAGGTCATTTTAACCCCTTATTAACCCATTCGCCACCGCTACAGGGCAATGGGAATAGACGGGCAAAGTGCCAGAAAGGGCAAATCTAATTAGAGATTTGCCCTTTCTGGGGTGTCTGGGGGCAGATGTTAGTAGCCGGGGGGGGCAAAAATAATGGTCCCTCTCTGGGCTATTATTATCTGCCCCCACTCACTGGCTTTGTCTGTCTGGTTGCGAAAATAGGGCGGGAGCCCACGCATTTTTTTTCAGCAATTTTACACCTCATATATATATATACATGTCATTGAGTTTGTGACACATATATATATATTTATATTTATAGTTCATACACTTCTACATAGTATAATAGCCGCTAATTCAATTGCCGGCTTTTGTGAAAATGCAGAACCCGACATGAAATGACACTTGGTGTACATAGGGTTAACCATGTCCTTTGCTATCTGATTTGCACAAACAATTAAATCAGTCTATGTGTGCAAAATTTCACACCTGTAGGGGTTAATTAAAGGTGTAAATTCGTAGCAAAAAAGTCCGTTTTTTTTACAACGAATTTACACCTTTAATTAACCCCTACAGGTGTGAAATTTTGCACACATAGACTGATTTAATTGTTTGTGCAAATCAGATAGCAAAGGACATGAAAAGACATGGTTAACCCTATGTACACCAAGTGTCATTTCATGTCGGGTGCTTCTGTCTTTTCACAGAAACCGGCTTTACCCGGCAATTGAATCAGAGGATATTTTACTATGTAGATGTGTATAAACTATACATATATGTATATATATATGTCACAATGACATGTATATATATATATATATGTATTCTATGTGTGTATATTTAGTGTTTACAAGGAAAGAATGGGGTTTTTTTAGTTACGATATTTTGTTCCCATAGACTTACATGGGACTTCCGGTATCGGTATCGGGTATCGCCGATATTTTAATGGTATCGGCTATACCATTCCGATTCCGATACTTTTGGATATCGGAAAGTATCGCTCAACTCTAGTCATCAGTTTTTCTAGTATGTTAAGTAAAAAAAAAGTTTCTCCACCTTTTCCTTTCTGACAGTCCGTAAAAAAGGCAACCGATTGTGGTACGTTTTTTTCATGGACCCATAGACTTGCATTGCCAATTTTGATTCAACCCTTGAAAAATCACAGACTATTATAGGTATATGTGCTATCCGGGAAAACCACGAGAATTTATCGGATGTCTGAATGAGCTTCCACAGGCTGGAATAACATGTACTATATTGAAAAACATGATTGTATGAAAACTGCCCATAGCCACCTTCACATGTCAGTGTTTTGTTCAGTTTTTACCTCAGTATTTGTTAGATAAAGCTATGCAATATTTCCATTATAGTTTTTTAGTACAGTACCCAAGCTTTGGCTTGCATCAGAAACTGTGCAGATTCTTAAGCAGATTTACTGCAGATTTCACCCTATAAAACTGACATGTTGCAAATCTATTTTCTATACTCAAGTGAGAAAATCTTCAGTAAATGTGCAATGTATGAACATGTCCAAATGCTGACTTGTCACTATATTTCCAGAGTATATAGTATCAATGGGTGGAGATTAGGGAGGGGGGAAAAATAATAAATTACTGATAGGGGTTTGTTATAAGTCTCCTAGAATAATGGAAGCAACAGAGAATATCCTCGAAAAGCAAATAGATGAATCAGCAACTCAAGGAGAAGTCATTATTATGGGGGACTTCAACTACCCTGAAATACATTGGGGAACAGAAACCTGTAGTTCCAGCAAAGGTAATAAGTTTTTGGCAACTATGAGAGACAATTACCTTTCACAACTAGTTCAGGACCCAACAAGAGGGGGGGCACTGCTAGACCTAATATTATCCAACAGGCCAGACCGCATATCAAATATAAGGGTTGGGGTCACTTGGGTAATAGTGATCACAAAATGATAAGCTTTCATGTATCCTTTAATAAGATGTGTAGTCGAGGGGTTACAAGGACACTAAACTTCAGGAAGGCAAATTTCCAACGGATGAGAGATGATCTTGGTGCAATAAACTGGGACGATATCCTGAGACATAAAAATACACAAAGAAAATGGAGACGTTTATTAGTTTCCTGAATAGGACCTGTGCACAGTATATACCCTATGGGAATAAACATGCTAGAATTAGGAGGAAACCACTATGGCTAAATAGAGCTGTAAGGGGCGCAATAAGGGACAAAAGACGGATTTTGGTAAGAACTTACCTGTAAAATCCTTTTCAGCGAAGGTAGGAAAGGAGACACACTAGTCATAACTAGTGGGTAGGCAGAGCCCAGATGGGATAGACACCTCAGATTAAAAAAGAGTGTTGACCGGCCCCTCCAGCTCGGGCTCCTCCTACTCAGCTCTCCAGTTGTACACAAGCTTAAGGAAGAGCAATATCACCAGCGGAAGCAACATAACCCCTTCTGAAGGACTTCAGAGACAAAAAACACAAGAGTACAGGTTATGCATGCATTTAGGTAAAAAACCACACAGTTCCAGGTACTACTCACTGGACCTGACCACTGCAATGAGCTGGCGATGCTGGAACAGAGCCGTAGCGCGTCGACCTCGACCCAGATAACTGCTATCAGAGAAGGGTCACGCCGCATCTGTAATACAACAACACACTTCTGCCAAGGGAGGGAGCTGTGTCTCCTTTCCTTCCTTCGCTGAAAAGGATTTTACAGGTAAGTTCTTACCAAAATCCGTCTTTCAGCAGCAGAACGGAAGGAAAGGAGACACACTAGTCATAACTAGTGGGACGTCCCAAAGCAGTCCAAAAATATAGGGTGGGAAAAAAAACAGAAACGGCAGAGCCCAACAACCTAAGAAAACTGAGCAACTAGCGCTAATTAAAGGAAACTTTAAACTACCGCCGCCTGTAGGACTCTACGTCCCAAGGCTGCATCAGCGGAAGCACTAACGTCCACCTTATAAAATTTCGTAAAAGTGTGGACAGAGCGCCAAGTAGCCGCCCTGCAGAGCTGAGCTGCCGAGGCCCCTTGATGGAAGGCCCATGACGAGCCCACAGCCCTCGTGGAGTGAGCTCGAACCTTAATCGGGCAAGGTTCGCCCTTAAGTCGGTACGCTTCCAAAATGGCCGACCGAATCCAACAAGCTATAGAGTCCTTGGAAGCTCGTTGACCACGTCGACGACCTGCTGGAATCACAAACAGAGAATCCGACTTCCGAAAACCTTGAGTAACAGTCAAATAAAACTTCAAAGCCCGCACCAAATCCAATGCGTGCAAGGCCCGTTCCTTCGCATTCCTTGGACTCGGACAAAGAGAAGGCAACACAATATCCTGGTTAACATGAAATTGCGACACCACCTTAGGTAGGAAGTCGCTCCGTGTGCGTAGCACTACACGATCCGGGTGAAACTCCAGGAAGGGAGGCGAGCAAGAAAGAGCCGCCAACTCAGAAACCCTTCTCAAAGAAGTGACCGCTACTAGGAAGACAACCTTCCAAGAGAGCAAGGAAAGACTAACAGAGTCCATAGGCTCAAAAGGCCCGTGTTGAAGAGCCCCCAAAACAAGATTGAGACGCCAAGGAGACACAGGCGCCCTACGTGGTGGAAACTGGCTGGTTACTCCGCGAAAAAAGGAACGCACGTCCCTACGCGAGGCGATAGTCTTTCGGAACAGCAAGGACAGAGCAGAAACCTGACCCCTCAGGGTGCTAACTGCCAAACCTTTGTCCAGTCCAAATTGCAGGAAAGCCAACAAATTGGGAATGGAAAAAATCCTCGGATTCCTTGAGGAACCCAAACACCACGAAAAAAAGAAGGCTTCCCAAGTCTTGTGGTAAATTCTAGTAGTGGCCGCTCGTAAAGTGGCAATGACTTCGGCTGAAAAACCTCGACGGGTCAATATTTCGGTCTCAAGAGCCACGCCGTCAAACGCAGAGACTTCAGGTCCGGATGACGAACGGGCCCTTGGGTTAACAGGTCCGGGCGAAGAGGAAGTGGAACTGGCGGTGCCGCCAGGAGTGACACCAGAGTCGAGAACCACGTTCTCCTTGGCCAATCTGGGGCTATCACTATAGCCGAGATTCTCTCCAGTCTGATCCGACGGAGAACCAGAGGCAGTAAGGATATCGGCAGAAACACATAGATCAGCTCGAATTGGTCCAACGGAGCCACCAGAGCATCCACCGCCACAGCCTTCGGATCCTTGTACCTGGACATGAATGTCGGCAACTTGGCATTGAACCTGGATGCCATCAGATCCACTTGGGGAGTTCCCCAACGGGAGCACAGCAGTGCAAAAATCTCCGGATGAAGACTCCATTCTCCGGGATCCATCTTCTCGCGACTTAGAAAGTCCGCCGTGATATTCTGAACTCCTGGAATGTGGATCGCAGAGATAGCTGGCACTCTGGTCTCTGCCCATATCAGGATCCGAGATACCTCCACTATGAGTCTGGAACTCCTTGTCCCGCCTTGGTGATTGATATATGCGACCGCCGTCGCATTGTCTGTCTGCACTCGGACAGGCAGACCGCTTAAAGGGACCGTCCAGTGTTGGAGGCAAAGGAAAATCGCCCTCAATTCGAGGATGTTGATCGGCAAAACAGACTCCTCCGACGACCATACTCCCTGAGTCCAGAGATCGTTCCAAACACCCCCCCAGCCTGTCAGGCTGGCATCGGTGGTTATGACAGACCACTTTGGAGGAAGGAAAGACTTCCCCAGGGATAACTCTTTCGGACGGATCCACCATCCTAGAGACTCTCGTACTTTGTGAGAGATGATAACACTGCAATCCAGTGAGGTCTGCGACCGATCCCAGTGGTTCAGAATGAACTTTTGGAGAGCCCTGGAATGAAATTGGGCAAACGGAAGTGCTTCCATTGAAGCCACCATCAACCCCAGAAGGCGCATACATCTCCGAAGGGACATTGTCTTTGAAGACTTCATCACCCGTACATGCCGAAGGAGACATGCTTGCTTGTCTGGAGGCAGGGACACCACTGCTCGTACCATGTCGAAATGCATCCCCAAAAACAGGATTGATTGTGACGGTTCCAGAGACGACTTCTCCCAATTGACCAGCCACCCGAAGTCCTCCAGGAGCTGAAGTGATAGGTCGCGAGCCGTCACCCGCCTCCTCCTTTGAGGGCGCCACAATCAAAAGGTCGTCCAGATAAGGAAGGATCGTGACTCCCTGTCTTCGTAGAATCGCCATGAGAGGCGCCAGAATTTTTGTAAAAACTCTGGGCGCTGAGGCCAAACCGAAAGGCAGGGCCACAAATTGGTAATGATCTTTCCCTATGGCAAAACGAAGGTAACGTTGGTGAGCCCTTCCGATTGGAACGTGTAAATAGGCGTCGCGAATGTCGATTGACACCAAAAAGTCATTCTGCGACAAGGCTGCCACCACTGAACGAAGCGATTCCATGCGAAACTTTCGGGTGTGGACATGCCGATTCAATCTTTTGAGATCCAGGATGGGGCGAAACTTGTCCTCCTTTTGGGGACCACAAAAAGATTGGAATAAAATCCTCTTCCCCTGTCCTCTGGTGGAACCGGTACCACCACACCCTTCTGCAGAAGAAATTCGACTTCTTGCAGTAAAGCGGCACATAGCTCGGGCTCTGACGGGATGCGAGATTGGCAATAACTGTTCGGGGGTCGGGAAGAAAACTCTATGAAATAGCCTGCCGACACAACCCGCTTTACACAGGAGCCTGGGACACGGGAAACCCAGGTCAATTTGAATTGGAGCAGGCAACCCCCCACTCGAGAGCCCTCGAGCGGGACCCTGGCGTCAATCCGCCTTAGCGGGCTTTTTGTCAGATTCCCTCTTGTCATGACGGAAACTTTGTTTCCAGGGAGTGCGGGATTTCTGAGTGGTCTTTTTTCCCGAAAAAGAGGGACGACCCGACCCCCAAGAGGGCTGACCGAATCGTCCCCTGGACCGAAAGGACCGTCGACCATTACTGGCACCAGGTCTGCCAGGCGTAGAAGTCACAGTTCTTCGCTGTGGTAAAGCTGCTTCTTTTGCCTTTGCTTTTGCAAACAGCTCCGTGAGGTCAGATCCAAATAGCTGACCGCCCTTGTAAGCTAAAGATAGCAAACCTTGCTTGGAAACCGCATCACCGGTCCACTGTCTAAGCCACAGAGCTCTCCTGACTGAGACCGCCGAGGATTGTGTCCTGGATAGCAGTGACACAGTATCCAGGTTTGCATCATGACCATATTGGAATGCACTTTCTAACAATTCGAACAGTTCGTCCACCTCAGGTACTTGAGGTTCACATTTCCTCCGCAAACGGTCCAACCAGACCAGGGAAGCTTTATAAGCACACATGGAGCCTAGCACTGCTCTGAAACCATGACCCGCGGCCTCGTAAATGGATTTTGCCGCCGACTCCGCTTTTCTGTCCAGTGGGTCTTGTAGACTCGCCTTCCCTTTAATAGGAAGTAAAGAAGATTTGCTAAGCTGAGATAAAGGGACATCCACTTCAGGAGAAGGGATCCAATTGTCAATCGATTCCGTAGTACACGGATACAGTGACTCAAATAGACGTGTCCCCTGAAAACGTTTGTCTGGACACAGACGCTCCTTCTCCACTGCTTGATTAAACTCACTCAGGATGGCAAAGTCGAAAGTGACTTATGCGACTCCTGAAACATCCGGGCCGACTTACCAGGGCGAGTAGTTACTTCCTCCTGTAACTGTAACGCCTCTCTCATAGCTTCAATTAAAGCTTCTACACGGCCCGAAAAAGAGGCAGAGTGCCTTTGCCGATCTTCTTTATCCGAATCGGATATTCCCCCTGAACTTAAAGGGGAACCCTCCATATCAGAACTCTCTGAGTCGCTATATGTGAAAGAAGTCACCGGCCTGTGTCGCTTCCTGCCATGAGGGGTTTGGCTGACACCCAATAACCTATAAGGTTAGATAGGCTATCAATCGAACGAGTGAGAGCCTCCATCTTTACATCACTGGGTCCTCCGACCGCTGCACTTGACGCGGTCGATGTCTGTGTGTCAGATACACGAGACCGATCTTGTAGCGGAGTCGGGACATGGTCCGCACTTTGATTCTGATCTGACATGTCTTACCCAGTACAATGGCAGGTTAAACCTGACAGTAACAAGAAACAGTGTGGTTTCTAGAAAAAAATAAGACGAACGCCGAAGGGTTAACTCTTAAAGAAAGGGTTACCCCAGCTGTCCCACCATTAAGGGTTAACCGCCTGATAAGGGGTTAAAGTCACAAGCTCTCCACAACCTGTATTAATGTGACAGATGTGTGAGCCCCAGGTGCCTCTTATGAGGAAGCAGGTGCTGACAGAAACGTCCTCAAGGAATGCCACACTAAACGAAAAAAATCGCTAAAATATTGCGTCTTTTTTCGCATCTCATAAAAATCCTGCGACTTAAAAAGCGTCGCTAACTTTAGCGACGTTCAGTGTGGCAGAGCCCTGCGCTGCGGGGGAGAGAAGTCTTTAAGCTTCTGCCCTGATAGGCAGAAGCGACTCACAGTTAAACTTTGCGGTGCTGTCTTCTTAATCTTGTGCAGGAGGAACGGAGAGTGAGGAGCCCGGAGCGCTGCAATGGCCGCCGCACTGAGGAGGCAGCCGGAAGAGAAGGCAGAGGAAAATCGCGCTCAGTGAGCGCTTCCTGCCCGGGAAGCGTGAAGCCACGCCCCCCGCCTTCAAAAAAAGCGCGGGACTCCTCCATTCTCCGGTCCCGCGATCCCCGTCCTGCAGGCATCCACCTGCGGACAAAATATAACAGTCACCACATTTACTGTAACAGCGGCTGCCGCAGCAGCCGCTGAATCACTCATACACATTATAAAAATGTGGAGTACTCACCCCGCCATGCGCCACAGGGACCCCCAGGGGTTTCTGGCGCGTGCCCATGCTTCCCCCCAGGGCGGGGATCGCAGTGACGCCTGCAGCGCGGTTTGCGTCCCCGCCAGGGAAGCCATCCTCATCCCCCCGGGCCGGCAGGGTTCTGCAGGGACCACCATATAGGGTAATACAGATCCGCCAAGGGAGAGGTTGGGGTCCAGCAGCGCTGAGACCCCTGAGACCTCTAGACCACATTTGGTGATCCAAGTCTCTTGTCCGATAAAAAATAATAAAATCTTCTGAGGAGCTGCTTCCAGCAGCGACCATCCTCTGAGACCTCAAATTGAAAACTGGAGAGCTGAGTAGGAGGAGCCCGAGCTGGAGGGGCCGGTCAACACTCTTTTTTAATCTGAGGTGTCTATCCCATCTGGGCTCCGCCTACCCACTAGTTATGACTAGTGTGTCTCCTTTCCTTCCGTTCAGCTGCTGAAAAGAATGCGTTTAGGGAATTAAAGCAAGTAGGTAGTGATGAGGCATTAAATAAATACAGAAGACTGAATAATATCTGTAAAAAGCAAATCAAGACAGCAAAGATTGAGGCAGAGAGACTTATTGCCAGAGAAAGTAAAAATAATCCCAAAATATTCTTTAACTACATAAATAGCAAGAAACTAAAAAATGATAGTGTTGGTCCCCTTAAAAATAGTCTGGGTGAAATGGTGGATGAGGATGAGGAAAAAGCCAATATGCTAAATGATTTTTTTTCAACTGTATTTACACAAGAAAATCCCATGACAGATAACATGATCAGTGACAAAAAAATTTCTCCATTAAATGTCACCTGCTTAACCCAGCAGGAAGTACGGCGGCGACTAAAAATCACTAAAGTTGACAAATCCCCGGGCCCGGATGGGATACACCCCCGAGTACTGCAGGAATTAAGTACAGTTTTAGATAGACCATTATTTTTAATCTTTAAAGATTCCATAATAACGGGTCTGTACCACAGGACTGGCGTATAGCAAATGTGGTGCCAATATTCAAAAAGGGGGCAAAAACTGAACCTGGAAATTATAGGCCAGTGAGCTTAACATCTACTGTGGGTAAAATCCTGGAGGGTTTTTTAAGGGATTCTATATTGGAGTATCTGAGGCTGAATAACCTCATGACACAGTATCAGCATGGGTTTACGAGGGACCGTTCTTGTCAGACTAATCTGATAAGCTTTTATGAAGGGGCAAGTTCAGGACTGGACCAAGGGAATGCAGTGGACGTGGTGTTCATGGACTTCTCAAAAGCTTTTGATACAGTGCCACACAAAAGGTTGATACATAAAATGAGAACAATGGGGATAGGGGAAAATATGTGTAACTGGGTTAAGAACTGGCTCATGGATAGGAAACAAAGGGTGGTTATTAATGGAGCACACTCGGACTGGGTCACGGTTAGCATGGGGTACCACAGGGGTCAGTATTGGGGCCGCTTCTCTTTAATATATTTATTAATGACCTTGTAGGGGGCATACAAAGTAGTATTTCAATATTTGCAGATGACACTAAACTCTGCAGGGTAATAAATACAGAGGAGGATAATTTTATATTACAGGAGGATTTATGTAAACTAGAAGCTTGGGCTGATAAATGGCAAATGAGCTTTAATGGGGATAAATGTAAGGTCATGCACTTGGGTAGAACAAACAAGATGTATAATTATGTGCTTAATTGTAAAACACTGGGCAAAACTGTCACTGAAAAAGACCTGGGTGTGTGGGTGGACGACAAACTCACATTTAGTGGCCAATGTCAGGCAGCTGCTGCCAAGGCAAATAAAATAATGGGATGCATTAAAAGAGGCATAGATGCTCATGAGGAGAACATAATTTTACCTCTATACAAGTCACTGGTGCGACCACACTTAGAATACTGTGTGCAGTTCTGGTCTCCGGTGTATAAGAAAGACATAGCTGAACTGGAGCGGGTGCAGAGAAGAGCGACCAAGGTTATTAGAGAACTGGGGGGTCTGCAATACCAGGACAGGTTATTACACTTGGGTTATTTAGTTTGGAAAAACAAAGGCTTAGGGGTGATCTTATTACAATGTATAAATATATGAGGGGACAGTACAAAGACCTTTCTAATGATCTTTTTACTCTTAGACCTGTGACGGGGACAAGGGGGCATCCTCTACGTCTGGAGGAAAGAAGGTTTAGCCATAATCACAGACGTAGATTCTTTACTGTAAGAGCAGTGAGACTATGGAACTCTCTGCCGTCTAATGTTGTAATGAGTGATTCCTTACTAAAATTTAAGAAGGGACTGGATGCCTTTCTTGAAAAGTATAATATTACAGGCTATATTCACTAGTTTCCTAGATACTGCGTTGATCCAGGGAGCTAGTCTGATTGCCGTATGTGGAGTCGGGAAGGAATTTTTTTCCCCAATGTGAAGCTTACTGTTTGCGACTTGGTTTTTTTTTGCCTTCCTCTGGATCAACATGTTAGGGCAGGTTAGGATAGGATATGGGTTGAACTAGATGGACTTAAAGTCTTCCTTCAACCCTAATAACTATGTTACTATGTTACTATGTTACTATGTAATGCTTGTCTCCTTTACTGTTGTGTCAGGTGCAGCACCGGAACCTTTTCCTGATGTTGTTTGTGTTGGGCATTGGTGGTACATTTCAGTACGGTTATCACATGTCAGTACTTAATTCTCCATCTCCGGTGAGAACAATCATCTTTCTTCATAAACTTCTCCACTAGTGCAATAGGGCATAGTTTTCCACATAGCATGTACCTATTCATTTGCATTGGCCTTAGACTTACCGTTCAAGCAGATATTAGAAAACTGTTATGTTCTCAATTCAGTTACCATATATAACATATATAGTGCATGTTTAGTTATAGAGTGCATGTTCACTTTATAAAAATATTTTTACAGTGTTTTTTTCTTTTGGCAGGTTCCTTTTAATATAATCCACATAAAAGCTTGTAAAGTTTTGTATCTATTTGTCACATTTCTTATTTTGTACTGATCTGAATTACAGCGTCTATTAGCAGCCAGAATTAAATTTACAATTTTGATAGTTGCTACTAGAAAGTCGGCAAATTAGTTAACAACACACATCCTTAACCCATTCACCCTGAAGCCTGTTTCCACGTTCCTGACCAGGACAATTTTTTCAATTCTGACCAATGTCACTTTATGAAGTTATAACTCTGGAACTCTTCAACGTATCCCACTGATTCTGAGAATGTTTTTTCGTGACATATTGTACTTCATGGTAGTGGTAAAATTTCTTTGATATGACTTACGTTTATTTGTGAAAAAAAAACAGAAATTTGAAAAAAATTTGGAAAATTTTGCTATTTACCATCTTTTAATTTGTATGCCCTTAACCCCTTAATCCCATTGGACGTAATATTCCATCCATGTGACCTGGTACTTAATTCCCATGGACGGAATATTACGTCTAGGGCGATCAGCTGCGCTCCCGAGGGGAGCGCAGCTGATCGCCGCCGGGTGTCAGCTGATTATCACAGCTGACACCCGGCACTATGTGTCAGGAGCGGTCACGGACCGCTCCCGGCACATTAACCCCTGGCACACCGCAATCAAACATGATCGCAGTGTACTCGGGGCACAGGGGAGGATCGCGCAGGGTGGGGGCTCCCTGAGCGCTCCCCTAAGACCCTCAGAGCAGCGCGATGTGTCGCGCTGTTCCGAGGGTCCGTCCTCCCTCCAGGTCCCCGGATCCAAGATGGCGCCGGGGTCCTGCAGGGAGGCGGCTTCCTCAGTGCCTGCTGAGAGCAGGCACTGAGAAGCCTGCTGCACTGCCTGAGCGATCGCTGGTGTGACAGAGTGCTGTGCACACTGTCACACCAGCGATCTGCTAAAATACAGTGATGTCCCACCCTGGGACAAAGTAAAAAAGTAAAAAAAATAAAAATAAAAAGTGGTAAAAAAAATCATAAAAAAAAAATAAATAAATATTCCCCAATATATTCATTCTTTCCGGTAAATAAAAAAAACAAAACAATAAAAGTACACATATTTGGTATCGCTGAGTCCGTAATGACCCCCCCTATAAAACTGTCCCACTAGTTAACCCCTTTAGTGAACCCCTTAAAAAAAACAAAAAAAACTAAGCAAAAAATCAATGCTTTATCACCATACCGCCGAATAAAAAATGGAATAACACGCGATCAAAAAGACCGATATAAATAAACATGGTACCGCTGAAAATGTCATCTTGTCCCGCAAAAAACGAGCCATCATACAGCATCATCAGCGAAAAAATAAAAAAGTTATAGCTCGCAGAATAAAGCGATGCAAAAATAATGATTTTTTATATAAAATTGTTTTTATTCTATAAAAGCACCAAAACATTAAAAAAAGATATAAATGAGGTATCGCCGTAATCGTACTGACCAGAAGAATAAAACTGCTTTATCAATTTTACCACACGCAGAACGGTATAAACGCCTCCCCCAAAAGAAATTCATGAATTGCTGATTTTTGTTCATTCTAACCTCCCAAAAATCGAAATAAAAAGCGATCAAAAAATGTCACGTGGTCATAAATGGTACCAATAAAAACGTCACCTCGTCCCGCAAAAAATAAGACCTCACATGACTCTGTGGGCCAAAATATGCAAAAATTATAGCTCTCAAGACGTGGTGATGCAAAAAACTACTTTTTGCAATAAAAAGCGTCTTTTAGCGTGACAGCTGCCAATCATAAAAACCCGCTATAAATAGTAAATCAAACCCCCCTTTATCACCCCCTTAGTTAGGGAAAAATAATAAAATTAAAAAAATGTATTTATTTCCATTTTCCCATTAGGGTTATGGTTAAGGTTAGGGTTGCGGCTAAAGTTAGGGTTAGGGATGGCGCTAAAGTTAGGATTAGGGTTAGGGTTGGGATTAGGGTTATGGGTGTGTTAGGGTTAGGTTTGTGGTTAGGGTTGGGACTAGGGTTAGGGGTGTGTTGGGGTTAGGGTTGGAGTTAGAATTAGGTGGTTTTCACTGTTTAGGCACATCAGGGGCTCCCAAAATGTGACATGGCATCTGATCTCAATTCCAGCCAATTCTGCGTAGAAAAAGTCAAACGGTGCTCCTTCACTTCTGAGCTCTGCCATGCGCCCAAACAGTAGTTTACCCCCCGCATATGGGGTATCAGCGTACTCTGGACCACAAGAGTTATTGTGCAATTTGTCCTATTTCTTCTGTTACCCTTGGAAAAATAAAAAACTGGGGGCGACAAAATCATTTTTGTAAAAAAAAAATGATTTTTTTGTTTTACGGCTGTATGTTATAAATTTTCTGTGAAGCACTTGGGGCTTCATAGCGCTCACCACACTTCTAGATAAGTTCCTTGTGGGGTCTATTTTCCAAAATGGGGTCACTTGTGGGGGGTTTCCACTGTTTAGGCGCATCAGGGGCTCTCCAAATGCGACATGACGCCCCCAGACCATTCCATCAAAGTCTGCAATCCAAAACGTCACTACTTCCCTTCCGAGCCCAGACGTGCACCCATACAGTAGTTTTCTCCCACATATTGGGTATCAGCGTACTCAGGACAAAATAGACAACAAATTTTGGGGTCCAATTTCTCCTGTTTACCTTGTGAAAATAAAATATTGGGGGCGAAAAAATCATTTTTGTAAAAAAAAAAAAAAGGATTTTTTATTTTTACGGCTGTACGTTATAAACTTCTGTGAAGCAATTCGGGGTTCAAAGTGCTCACAACACATCTAGATAAGTTCCTTGTGGGGTCTATTTTCCAAAATGGGGTCACTTGTGGGGAGTTTCCACTGTTTAGGCGCATCAGGGGCTCTCCAAATGCGACATGACGCCCCCAGACCATTCCATCAAAGTCTGCAATCCAAAACGTCACTACTTCCCTTCCGAGCCCCGACGTGCGCCCATACAGTAGTTTACTCCCACATATTGGGTATTAGCGTACTCAAGACAAATTGGACAACAACTTTTGGGGTCCAATTTCTCCTGTTAACCTTGTGAAAATAAAATATTGGGGGCGAAAAAATCATTTTTGTAAAAAAAAAAGGATTTTTTATTTTTACGGCTGTACGTTATAAACTTCTGTGAAGCACTTTGGGGTTCAAAGTGCTCACCACACATCTAGATAAGTTCCTTGAGGGGTTTAGTTTCCAAAATGGTGTCATTTGTGTGGGGTTTCCACTGTTTAGGCAGATCAGGAGCTCTCCAAACACGACATGGCATCCAGCCAATTCTGCGTTGAAAAAGTCAAACGGCGCTCCTTCCCTTCCAAACTCTGCCATGCACCCAAACAGTGGTTTACCCCCACATATGGGGTATCAGCGTACTCAGGACAAATTGCACAATAACTTTTGGAGTCTTGTTACCCTTGGGAAAATAAAAATTGGGGTGAAATGATCAATTTTGTGGAAAAAATATGATTTTTTAATTTTACGGCTCTACGTTATAAACTTGTCTGAAGCACTTGGGGGTTCAAATTGCTCACCAAAGATCTAGATAAGTTCCTTAGGGGGTCTAGTTTCCCAAACGGGGTCACTTGTGGGGGGTTTCCACTGTTTAGGCACATCAGGGACTCTCCAAATGCAACATGGCGTCCAATCTCAATTCCAGCCAATTTTGGTTGGAAAAAGTCAAATGGTGCTCCTTCCATTCCGAGCTCTGCCGTGCGCCCAAACAGTGGTTCCCCCCCACATATGGGGTATCAGCGTACTCAGGACAAATTGGACAACAACTTTTGAGTTCTCAATTTCTCCTGTTACCTATGGGAAAAAAAAAATTAGTTACGAAGAGATAATTTTTGTGGGAAAAAAATAGGATTTTTTATTTTCATGCCCGGGAATTATAAACTTGTGTGAAGCACTTGGGGTTCAAAGTGCTCACCAAAGATCTAGATAAGTTCCTTAGGGGGTCTAGCTTCCAAAATGGGGTCACTTGTGGGGGGTTTCCACTGTTTAGGCTCATCTGGGGCACTACAAACGGAACATGACCCCCATCAATGTTTGCATTCCAAAACTTTACTGCTTCCTTTCCAAGCCCTGCCGTGCGCCCAAACAGTTTTCCCCCCCCACATATGGGGTATCAGCGTACTCAGGACAAATTGGACAACAACTTTTGGGGTCCAATTTCCTTGGGAAAAATCTAAAATTTTGGACTTAAAAATCATTTTTGTGGAAAATTGTTTGTTTCTTTTTCCACACCCAGGCATTATAAACTTTTGTGAAACAGTTTGGGGTCCAAAGTGCTCACAACAGATCTAGATAAGTTCCTTAGGGGGTCTAGTTTCCAAAATGGTGTCACTTGTGGGGGTTTCCACTATTTAGGCGCATCAGGGGCTCTCCAAACACGACATGGCGTCCAATCTCAACTCCAGCCAATTTTAGTTTGAAAAAGTCAAACGGCGCTCCTTCCCTTACGAGCTCTGCCGTGTGCCCAAACAGTGGTTTTCCCCCACATATAGGGTATTGGCGTACTCAGGAGAAATTTCACAACAACTTTTTCTGCCCATTTTCTCCTTTTACCCTTGTGAAAATAAAAAAAAGTTTGTAAAAGATCATTTTTGTGGCTAAAAAGTTAAATATTAATTTTTTACTTCCACGTTGCTTCAGCTCCTGTGAAGCACCTGAAGGGTTAATAAACTTCTTGAATGTGGTTTTGAGTACCTTGAGGGGTGCAGTTTTTAGAATAGTGTCACTTTTGGGTATTTTCTGCTATATAGATCCGTCAAAGTGACTTCAAATGTGAGGTGGTCCCTAAAAAAATGGCTTTGTAAATTTTGTTGTAAAAATGAGAAATCACTGGTCAACTTTTAACCTTTATAATTTCCTAACAAAAAAAAATGTGGGTTCCAAAATTGTGCTGATGTAAAGTAGACATGTGGAAAATGTTATTTCTTAACTATTTTGTGTGACATATTTCTCTGTTTTAAGGGAAAAAAATTCAAAGTTTGAAAATTGCAAAATTTTCAAAATTTTCGCCATATTTGCGTTTTTTTCAAAAAATAAACGCAAGGTATATCGAAGAAATTTTACCACTATCATGAAGTACAATATGTCACGAGAAAACAATCTCAGAATCGCGAAGATCCGTTGAACCGTTCCAGAGTTATAACCTCATAAAGAGACATTGGTCAGAATTGTAAAAATTGGCCCGGTCATTAACGTGCAAACCACCCTTGGGGGTTAAGGGGTTAAATCAGAGAGTTATGTGACACAAAATATTTAATAAATAACATTTCCTACATGTCTACTTTACATCAGCACAATATTTGAAACACAATTTTTTTTATAGGAAATTATAAGGGTTAAAAGTTGACCAGTGATTTCTGATTTTTACAGCAAAATTTACAAAACCATTTTTTTGAGACCGCATCACATTTAAAGGGACTTTGGGGGCCTATATAACAGAAAATACCCAGAAGTGACACCATTCATAAACTGCATGCCTCAAAGTACTCAAAACCACATTCAAGAAGTTTACTAACCCTTCAACTGCTTCACAGGAATAAATGGAATGTGGAAGGAAAAAATAAATATTTAACTTTTCAGCACAAAAATTTTCCTTTAGACTTATTATTTTTACTTTCACAAGGGTAAAAGGAGAAAATGAACCATGCAATATGTTGTGCAATTTCTGCTGAGTATATGTGGGTGAAAACCACTGTTTTGGCACACCGCAAGGCTCTGAAGAGAAGCGCCATTTGACTTTTTGAATGTAAAATTCGCTGGCATAATTAGCGGATGCCATGTCGTGTTTGAGAGCACCTGATGTGCCTAAATAGTGGAAACAAGTAACACCATTTTGGAAATGAGATCTCTCAGGAACTTATCTAGATGTGTGATGAGCACCTTGAAACCCCAGGTGCTTCACAGAATTTTATAACAGTGAGCCATGCAAATAAAAAAAATAATCACATATTTCCCACAAAAATGTTTTTTAGCCCCAAATTTTGCATTTTCACAAGGGTAACAGGACAAAATTGACCCCAAAATTTGTTGTGTAATTTCTCCTGAGTTCACCGACACCCCATGTTTGGTCGAAAACTACTTTTGAAACAGAGTGCTCAAGATGCTCATCACATATTTAGATACATTCCTTGACAGGTCTAGTTACCAAAATGGGGTTACTTTTGGAGGGCTTTCATTGCTTAGGTACATCAGGGGTTCTCCAAACGCAACATGACACCTGCAGACTATTCCATCAAAATCTGCGTTTCAAAATGTCATTCCTTCCTTTCTAAACCCTGCCGTGCACCTAAATAGTATGTGTCATGAAACCGACTCAGTTTACTCCAACGGACGACAAAACGAACACCAACAATGGGGATGGAAATGGGGAGAGGAATGCCCTACCGATAGGGAATGATGGATGGGACACCTCCTGAGCTCCAACCTGAGCCTGTCCCTGCACTCCCCTAATGCCCTAAGCGGGTCCTTCCCCCAGCAACCATCACGAACCTTGTCCCTTGCTGTCACCTTGCACTGCCCTGGCCTGGCAATGCCTTGGCTAGTGCACTGGCCGGCAAGGGCGCTAGCCTCAACACTTCAGATGGTACAACACCAACAGTCAACTGATGCATCAGGTGACCATTTAAAGGATGATGGGAGTGGTCACCACCCATATCAGCTGACATAGCAACTCAGCAGCTGCAGCACGCTGCCAGCAAGGAAAACTGACATTAAACCCAACTGACCTGAAAGGAAAAAAGCAACATTTAAATTACAGTGGAACCAGAGCTGCCACGAATCCAAAAATAGATTGTGACAAGTAGTTTTTTTTACCACATATGGGATATCTGCATACACAGAAGAAATTGCATAAAAAACTTTGAGGTCCATTTTCTCCTGTTACCTTGTAAAAATAAAAAAATTAGGACTAAAAGAAAATGTGGGAAAAATCTGTTTGTTTTCACAACTCTACGTTATAAACTTCTGTGAAGCACCTGGGTCTTAAACTTGCTCAGCACACATCTAGATAAGTTCGCTGAGGGGTCTATTTTCAAAAATTGTGTCACTTGTGAGTGGTTTCAACTGTTTAGGCACATCAGGGGCTCTCCAAACATTACATGGTGTCCGCTAATTATTCAAGACAATTTTACATTTATTTATTATTTAAAGGGGTTAAACAATGCTTTACTTCAAATAAAAAATATTTTGCTGTCACGGGCTTATCGCGACAGGGAGGTGCCAGAAGACTGAAGTGTCTGATTTCCCACACCCCTACATTGATTAGAAGCATCTCACCATCATATTAAACGGTGCAAGTTTCTGCTAGCACTGCAGGGGTTAAGCTATTTAGTTGAGAGCTTTCCATCATTGGTGGTCTCAGCTGTTCAGTATTGGCCATTCACCACTCCTATATATACCGTATTTTTCATATTATAAGACGCTCCGGATTATAAAACGCACCCCAAATTTTGAGGAGAAAACTAGGATTTTTTTTTAATAAAATGGTGGTGCTTCTTATAATCCATGCATTTATTGCTTACTGGGGGTGGTGGCTGCAGTGAAGCAGGTTCCCAGGGTCGCTTCTGGAGGAAGCAGGAGTGGGGTGATGGTTTAGGCCAAAGGCTGGGATGAGGGGGTGTTCCAATGTGCTGTGCGCTGCTACGGGTGTCTGGTGCTACTGCAGATGTCTGGCGCTACGGGGTGTCCGGCTGTGCTGCCCGGTGCTCCTGCGGGTGCCCGGCGGTGATGTTGGTGTCTCCGGGGCTGCGGAGTGGCTCTGCCGACATTTTGCGAAAGGCCAGAGGCCCCCCGGGGGCGGCGCATGTGCAGATGGAGATTTCATCGCCCAAGATCTTGGTTCCAAGATCTCCATCTGCGCACGCGCCGCCCCCGGCGGCTATTTTCCCACAGTCCACCACACAGGAGACCATGGAACTGCGAGGGGCTCTGGCCTTTCGCAAAATGTCTGCAGAGCCCCCTGCAGCACCGAAGACATGGGAGACACCAGCAGCACCGCCGGGCACCCGCAGAAGCACTAGGCAGCACCGACGGACACCCCCGCAGTGCTGGACACCCCCAGTAGCACCGCCGGGAATCCGCAGCACAGCTGGACACACCCTCATCCCAGCCTGCGGCCTGCAGCAATGGTACCGGTAAGGTATATACGCATTATAAGACGCACCTCCATTTTCCCCCCAAATTTGGGGAAAAAAGTGCGTCTTATAATCCGAAAAATACTGTATATAAAACTTCCTTCTCACCCCCCCACTGGGGGTGGTCTTTGTTGTCCTTTCTAATTCTCAGGTCCTCTACCAGAGGCCTGGGAGTTTGAGGGTTCTGCGCAGGATCTTAGTTGTTCCCAGTATTGCGCTTTTCTGGACAAAGAGCTCAGATGTTGCTCCTGGGATCTGTTGTAGCCATTCTTCCAACGTATGGGTCACTGCTCCAAGTGTATGTCTATCTATCTATCTATCTATCTATCTATCTATCTATCTATCTATCTATCTATCTATCTATCTATCTATCTATCTATCCATAGATAGATATATATACACTACTCAAAAAGATAAAGGGAACACTCAAATAACACATCCTAGATCTAAATGAATGAAATATTCTCATTGAATACTTTGCTCTGTACAAAGTTGTATGTGCTGACAACAAAATGATACAAAAATCAATGGATATCAAATTTATTAACCAATGGAGGCCTGGATTTGGAGTCACACCCAAAATTAAAGTGGAATGTAATGTCCTTAAAACAAGTCAAAATGATGCTCAGTAGTGTGTGTGGCCTTCACGTGCCTGTATGACCTCCCTACTGCACAATGCCTGGGCATGCTCCTGATGAGGCGGCGGATGGTCTCCTTAGGGATCTCCTCCCAGACCTGGACTAAAGCATCTGCCAACTCCTGGACAGTCTGTGGTGCAATGTGACATTGGTGGATGGAGCGAGACATGATGTCCCAGATGTGCTCAATCGGATTCAGGTCTGAGGAACGGGCGGGCCAGTCCATAGCTTCAATGCCTTCATCTTGCAGAAACTGCTGACACACTCCAGCCACATGAGGTCTGGCATTGTCCTGCATTAGGAGGAACCCAGGGCCAACTGCACCAGCATATGGTCTCACAAGGGGTCTGAGGATCTCATCTTGGTACCTAATGGCGGTCAGGCTACCCCTGGCGAGCACATGGAGGGCTGTGCAGCCCTCTAAAGAAATGCCACTCCACACTATTACTGACCCACTGCCAAACCGGTCATGCTGAAGGATGTTGCAGGCAGCAGATCACTCTCCACGGCGCCTCCAGACTCTGTCACGTCTGTCACATGTGCTCAGTGTGAACCTGCTTTCATCTGTGAAGAGGACAGGGCGCCAGTGGCGAATTTGCCAATCCTGGTGTTCTGTGGCAAATGCCAAGCGTCCTGCACAGTGTTGGGCTGTGAGCACAACCCCCATCTGTGGACGTCGGGCACTCAGACCATCCTCATGGAGTCAGTTTCTAGCAGTTTGTACAGAGACATGCACATTTGTGGCCTGCTGGAGGTCATTTTGCAGGGTTCTGGCAGTGCTCCCCCTTGCACAAAGGCGGAGGTAGCGGTCCTGCTGCTGGGTTATTGACCTGCTACGGCCCCCTCCACATCTCCTGGTGTACTGGCCTGTCTCCTGGTAGCTCCTCCAGACTCTGGACACTACCCTGACAGACACAGCAAACCTTCTTGCCACAGCTCGCATTGATGTGCCATCCTGGATGAGCTGCACTACCTGAGCCACTTGTGTGGGTTGTAGAGTCCGTCTCATGCTACCATGAGTGTGAAAGCACAACCAACATTCAAAGGTGACCAAAACATCAGCCAGAAAGCATTGGTACTGAGATGTGGTCTGTGGTCCCCACCTGCAGAACCTACGGACCCCTCCACATCTCCTGGTGTACTGGCCTGTCTCCTGGTAGCGCCTCCAGACTCTGGACACTACACTGACAGACACAGCAAACCTTCTTGCCACAGCTCGCATTGATGTGCCATCCTGGATGAGCTGCACTACCTGAGCCACTTGTGTGGGTTGTAGAGTCCGTCTCATGCTATCATGAGTGTGAAAGCACAACCAACATTCAAAGGTGATCAAAACATCAGCCAGAAAGCATTGGTACTGAGATGTGGTCTGTGGTCCCCACCTGCAGAACCACTCCTTTATTGAGTATGCATTGATAATTGCCAATAATTTACATCTATCTATTCCATTTGCACAACAGCATGTGAAATTGATTGTCAATCAGTGTGGCTTCCTAAAGGTACTGCCACACTGAGCTATCCCGCTAGCGATCTCGTTAGCGTTGCATACTAATGAGATCGCTAGCGGGATTGTTTCTATATCGCTAAATGCGGCCACATTTAGCGATATAGTTAACGACGCTATCGCCGTTAGCGATCTTCTTAACGACTTTAGCGGTACAAAAGTACCGCTAAATCGCTAAGAAAAGGTGCCACACAGCAATTAGATACTTACCCAGCGGGAGCGCCAGCGATGAAATAGGGTCCGGAACGATTCCAGCGACGAGCGAGATCACAGCAGGAAGCTCGTCGCTGGAAGCTGCCGCACTGAACAATATCGCTAACGGGATCGCTAAATAGTGACGTTTTTTAGCGATCCCGTTAGCGATATTGTTTAGTGTGGCATACCCTTTAGTGGACAGTTTGATTTCACAGAAGTTTGATTTACTTGGAGTTATATTCTGTTGTTTAAGTGTTCCCTTTATTTTTTTGAGCAGTGTATATACACACTAGTCACTGACTATCATGGATGCCAGTATTAGATTCATGCTGCCTATCTCTGGAGGTGGAGGAGTTGGTTGTTCGAGGAGGCGTTTGGAGTGTTTATCTAATGACTGTTGCTTGGGTATTTGGTTGTGTGCATACATCTCATCTCATCCTCTCCTATTTGTTTGTTTTACCTTCCTTTAATTCCAGGTGTTCCACTTTGTTGTTTGTGAGTGCATATTTGTATGGTTGGTATTTTCCTTTATCCCTGTACGTATTCCCTTGTTAGTATGGTTGGTGTATTTACATACACTACTACTCCCCACTTCCCCGGGTGTGGGAGGGATCCGATTAAGGCTAATTCAGGAGCTCTGCAAGGTACATGGCTCTGGCATCTGCACCATTAGTAGTAATTGGGGAGCAGGAATAGCTAAGACGCCCCTAGCGCTAGGGACAGGAAAGGAGCTCCTGGCCCCAGGATATCCGACAACAGAGTCGTGACATTTGTGAGCCCATGCTGTAATGTTTGTATTTTTTTTCTACCCCCCACCTACTCAGGAGATATGGTATGAACTGTCCCTGTACAATCAGACTCAGCAATTACACAGGAACATAGCAGGGGCACATTTATAAGATTATCTCATCACAGTGAGATTTACTTTATACACATCCAATTGTGGAACTTATTATTATTCCAAGATCTATTGATTAAAATGAACTTCTGTATGCGGGAAAACCCCTTTAAATGGCATTGTACCAAGTTAGTAAATTATCACCTATACAGTACATAGGATAGGATATAACTGACTGATCATTTAAAATCTGACTTCTGGAACCTCCACCGATCCCGGTAAAAGAGCTCTGACCGGAGCAGAAATCTAGCATGTGCACCTCCACTACAGCCATTGTTTAACCCCTTCCTGACATTACATAAATTTACATTACACATCAGGCACGGATGTACAGAGCGGGCTTAAGAGCTGAGCTTGCACCATACTAGGCGCCAGATGTGTTATGTAACCTGTGCTTGCTATTAACAGCAAAGTTCAGAGATCGCTCCAATTGGTGCTCTATAGCTATAACTACGGCACTATTAGTGGTAGTTTGGCAGTTCTTGCTAGGGCTTCCATGGAAAGGCCTCCACTCTTTAACCTCTGTACAGGGAACTGGACTTAAGGGCCCGTCTCACACAACGATCTCGCTAGCGAGATCAGTGCTGAGTCACTAGTTTTGTGACGCAGCAGCGAGCTCACCAGCGATATCGCTGTGTGTGACATTCAGCGACGATCAGCCCCCCTGCTGGGTATCGCTGATCGTCGCTGAAATGTCTGGACATTTTTTTGATCGCTGGTCTCCCGCTGACAGGCGCGCATCGCTGCGTGTGACAGGCGGGAGACCAGCGATCCGCTGGTAACCAAGGTACACAGCGGGTTTCCAGGCGCGGGCTGTGCCTAGAAACCCGCTGTGTACCTTGGATACCAGCGCCCTGATGCAGGAGCTGGTATCCAAGTACACAGCGGGTTTCCAGGCACCGCGCAGCGCTTGGAAACCCGCTGTGTACCTTGGATACCAGCTCCCTGCATCAGGGCGCTGGTATCCAAGGTACACTGCGGGTAACTAAGCGATGTTACCCGCAGTGTCCTTGTGCTGATCGCTGCCATGAGCTGCCTGTTTGGCAGCTCAGCAGCGATAATATAGCGATACACCAGCGATCCTGACAAGTGCAGATGTGTAGCCCAGCTACGCAGGCACACACATAAAATCCAGGAGAATGCACAGGAAGGTAACCACAAAAGCTTGCTATTCATGCACTTCACTTACAATTTCAGACACACCCACTAGGGGTATAGGAGGTGGTGACACGTAGCAGAGCTCAGTCAAGCTTCCTGTCCCACGACAGTGCAGACCAGATAGTTTCCTGTCTTCAGACAGTGCAGTTCTGTGCCAGTTCAGTCTGGACTTGGAGAGGAGAGAGGACTGAAACCTCGCAGAGCTAGCGTAGCTCACCTGACAGAGAAGTGGAGGCTAGTACGGGTGAAGTGCATCATCCTAGCCTAGTCAGAGCTACCCTTAATCAGTACCTCAGTAGAAGCTGAAACAAGGAGGAAACTGAGAGCTGCTCAGCGAGCTTGGAAGAAAGCTGACTATTTCCATCGAAAGCTACAAGTGCTTATGCAAAGAGCAGAAGCAGGGCGAAGGGCGCAGTGGAGAAGTTAGAGAAGTGCTACAGGTATTGGATTCCCTGCACTAAATTGCCGGACACCGGGGTCCGAAGCGTTGCTACAGTTTCAAGCTTAGTAACAAGAGAACCGGAGGCATCTGGACTACAGGTCGCAGAGAGCAGCCCTAAGTGTCAATACGTAACCGGAGACAGGGAAAACAGGAGTCTAGCCTGATCAGCAAATATAGACTTAGTTTTCACCACTTAGAAGTTTCCACCACAACGTTGGCCGGGCAGTACAGCTATTGAGAAAGCTGGAGATTCAGAGTTAACTTCGCTTCAGGCAAGTTGGACTCACCTACATTCGAAGTAAAGGAGGCCTCTAACCTGCTCAGTGGTTACCGGAATGTGCATTCTCCACCCCGACCAGCTCCCCGGGATCTGCTTGAACCATCTACCAGTAAAAGGTATGAAAAGAAGCTGCATTGTGTGCGACTGAGTTATTATCTATACCCTGCATCATCATCACCATAGACTTCCAGGACCCGTCTCACCTGTGGGAGACTACCACCCAGCTGCCCCCATAACATCCCCTGTGAAAGTCCTTATAGCAGCGCTGGTTCAATTAACCAGATACCACAGGTGGCGTCACGAACTACCTACCTAATAATCCCCTGTAAATATTCCCCCATTGTATGAGCGCCCGGGGCCACGGACCGAGCCACCGCTACCAGTGACAACTCCCAAGATTTCCATGGGCTCGGCTCCGAGTACCCCATTGCCCCGGTACTAAGTGCGACTCAATCTCTGGCGTCACGAACAGGATACGAAAGCTTGCAATTGTGAGTCCTGTGTGCCTATGTTGAACTGTTTGGTGAAAAAGACTGTTTGCTGTATTTGGCGCCAAATTCCGCCATTTTACCGCCATGTTCGCGCCCTCAGGCGCTGGTGAAGAAGGGGGGCGTACCTGAAAAAGCGCGCTGTTGCTTGGACACGCCCCCAACCTGCACCCCAATCTGCATCGCGAGCCGCATCGCAAACTGCATCGCAAACTGCATCGCAATCTGCATCACAATCCGCATCGCAAACTGCATAACAATCTGCTTTGCAATCCGCATCGCAAACTGCATCACAAACTGCATTGCCATCCGCATCGCCAACTGCATCCCAAGATACCGCGGCATCATCAGAACGCCAGCGACAAAGGTCCTGTCTCCACCGCTGCAGCCTGTGAAAGAGGTAGGCTCAGGTTAACCAAGGGGGCATCAATATGTCGCAGCAACCAGCAGACGGAGCGGCCCCCGCCGGTGGCCCCAATAACCCACCGCTTGGCGTCGTACCGCAGGATGGGGGTGCAGGCCCCTCACCTGGCCCGGTGGTCCCGCTAATGCCGCTAACCCTCCCATACATGCCTGGAGCGAAGTGGCTCCCCCAGTACAGCGGCGAGCCAGACACCCTGCCAGGATTTAAACGGAAGATATGTAGTATTTTAGATATGTACTCCATGACTGAAAAGCAAAAAGCTGCTGTGGTAATAGGACAGTTAGCTGGTGCGGCTGAGAGAGAAGTAGAGACTTGGCCCATTGCAGACCAGGAGTCGGTACCTGCGATACTCTTAAAGCTACAGGCCATCTTTGAGGACCACACAGAAACGGATCTCCGGATGGCATTTTATCAGTGCTTCCAGGGACCGGGTGACAGTATTAGGGACTACGCCTGCCGACTACAGGGGGCCCTGCGAGCTCTCAAACAGGCTAACCCCACAAGTCCCATTGATGAGAGCCAAATGTTAAAAGAGCAATTCGTGCGGGGACTGAGGTCTCCAGAGGAAAGGAGGACTGTAAACTGGTGGTCCTTGGATCATCCAGATGCCACTTTTGATGCTCTAAAGGACATGGCAATAAAGGGACTGCGACCCCTGGAAAAGCCTGAGGTGGCAAATCAGTATCACCCGGGTGAAGCCATTCTAAAGCCGGCAGTACCCACCTTTTCCCTGCAGGTGGCAGAAGCTACAATGCAGGTGGCGCCCCCTAGTGAGTTGGAATGTCTGCGCTCAGAAGTGCGCCAGCTGACTAAGAACTTGGCCACTGTAATGGAGGCCCTGCAACTGCGGAAAGAGGAAGGAGGGAAGATCCTACTAGCCGACTGTCCGGAGGATGTCCCTTGGGTGAACCGGAGGAAATGGAGGACGTCGCCACACCGGAGGAGGACCACGCCACCCTCAGGAGCGACTCCGGAGCAACACCATCCTCGCCGGGAGATCGTCTGCTACCGCTGCAACCAAAAAGGTCATATGGCTCAGCAATGTCCTTTAAACGAGCCGATCCTGGGTCAGAGGGCCAACACCCAGGAGTAGACTCACCAGGCCCCTTAGACTGGAACCGCAGGTTCGTGGGTGGACGGCCCTACCTGTCCATGATTCTGGACGGGATTGCAATCCCTGCACTGCTGGACACGGGATCTCAGGTGACCATCATACCTGACGTCCTTTACAATAAATTTTGGTCCATGGACAGTCTCCAGCCCACGAGCCCTGACTTGACAGTGTACGCCACCAATGGTCTCCCTGTTGAAATAATTGGAGCCAAAAACGTAAACGTAAAAGTGGGCAGGGTGGAGCTGAAGGATCAGGGACTTTTAGTGGTAAAGACTGTAAATGAGGAGAATGCCTTAAATGTGATACTTGGTACTAACGTTATCAGTAACTGTCTGGGAGAAGTTGTGTTTTTGCTCCAACAGCTCGCTGAAATTGCCAGCCAAAGCAGAAGGGAGTGATCCAGAGGGAGATCCGGGCCCTGATGTGCCAGCAGCAAGCGAAGCTTACAGATGGTGAAATCGGTAATGTACGGGTCACAGACTCGAACCCCATTGTAATACCCCCAATGAGTGAAATGTTAATATGGTGTAGAGCAGCCATAGGTCTGAGGGGACAGAACTACCAAGCAGTAGTAGAACCCCATCGCTCAGAACACAGACCTACACTCATGATTGCTAGAGGGGTAGTGGAAGTAGTAAATGGGAGAGTACCAGTACGACTTCTCAACTGGGGGGACGATGAAGTAAATTTGCCACGTTATGCTACAGTTGCTAAATTACATGCCGTAGATAATAATTCTATCCTCACAACCGAGTCCTTAGCCTCCCGCCAATCAGCGGAGGATAATGATCCGGCAACCCCGGTAGCGGACTGGTGTCAGCAGCTTCATATTGGGACAGACACCACTTCCGTCCACCAGAAACAGGGGGTACTACGGGTGGTACAAGAGTACGCACAAGTATTTAGCAAGCACCCACTTGATTTTGGGACCATTAAGGGAGTACAGCATCATATCCCTACAGGCAGTCATCCTCCCATCAAAGAGCGGTACAGGCCTATACCTCCAGCCCACTATCAGAAAGCTAAGGAAATGCTGCATGACATGAAGAAAGCCGGGGTGATAAGGGATAGTTGTAGCCCCTGGGCAGCACCTCTGGTTCTAGTGAAGAAAAAGGATGGTAGCATGCGAATGTGTGTAGATTATAGGCAAGTAAATCGTATAACACATAAAGATGCATACCCATTACCACGTATAGAGGAATCCTTAGCTGCTCTGAAAACGGCTAACTACTTTTCTACCCTCGACCTTACTAGTGGGTACTGGCAAGTAGCTGTGGCTGAGGAGGACCGGGAGAAAACTGCTTTCACCACCCCAATGGGACTCTGCGAGTTCGACAGAATGCCGTTTGGTCTCAGCAGTGCCCCAGGAACATTCCAGAGGGTGATGGAGAGCTGTCTAGGACATCTCAACTTCGAAACTGTGCTGCTGTACTTGGACGACGTAATTGTGTACTCTAAGACATATGAAGATCATCTGAAGCACCTGGCGGAGGTATTTGAGTCATTGTCCAAGTTTGGGATGAAACTAAAGCCCTCTAAATGCCACCTGCTCAAACGGAAGGTACAGTACTTGGGACACATTGTCAGTTCCGAAGGAGTAGCGCCGACCCCGAGAAGGTCACAGCTATTCAGAAATGGCCAGAGCCGAAGAACTTAAAGGAGGTGCGTCAGTTCCTGGGATTAACAGGTTACTACAGGAGGTTCGTGAAAGATTACACTAAGAAGGCGGCGCCTTTACAGGACCTCCTGGTAGGACAACCTCTTAAGAGCAGAAACCTTCCATTTAATTGGGGAAAAGAACAAGCTGAGGCATTCAAAGAGATGAAAGAGATCCTTACCGGCGATGAAATCTTAGCCTACCCAGATTACAGCCAACCGTTCCTGCTATACACAGATGCCAGTAACGAAGGATTAGGAGCGTCCTCAGTCAGAAGCAGAACGGCCAAGAAAAAGTCATCGCATATGCCAGCAGAAAACTCAGGCCAACTGAGAGGAATCCGGAAAACTATAGCAGCTTCAAACTGGAGTTCCTGGCGCTGGTCTGGGCCATTACCGAAAGATTTAAACATTACCTTGCCTCCAACAGGTTCACTGCGTTTACAGACAACAACCCCTTGACGCATCTGGAAACAGCCAAGCTGGGGCCATGGAGCAACGTTGGATGGCTCGGTTGTCAAATTATCAGTTTACCATCAAGTACAGAGCGGGCCGTAAAAATGCCAACGCGGACGCCTTGTCCAGAATGCCGCATGAATCTGACACAGAGAAAGAATCAGACGATCTAGAAGAAATCGAGTTACCTGCGTTCCACCGAAATGGGATGGTCCAAGAGCAACGAGTCTACAGAAAGCGGTGTGGTGAGATGTTGAACCCTTTACCTCATCACAGCTGGAAAGAGACTCAGGACAGCGATCCCGTGGTCAGCCGTGTTAAGGAGCTGATAAAACAGGAAGGTTCCTCCTTGGAGAAAGATGCATCCATGCCAGCAAAGCTCCTGTGGAATGAAAGAAGCCGGTTGTTCATATACCGAGAGAAGTTGTGCAGGAGATACGTCGACCCAAGGACCCATGAAATGGTTTGGCAGATAGTGGTCCCCAAAGCAGACATCCAAATGGTGTTGGAAGCTTACCACGATCAAGCAGGACACTTTGGCTGGAAAAAGCTGGAGACCCTGTTGAGGTGTCGGTTCTACTGGGTAGGGATGCCAGCTCCATCGAGAAGTGGTGCCGGAACTGTGGACCCTGTGGTCTCAGACGAAAAGACTATCATAGTCAGAGAGCACCCCTGCAGCCTATCCGGACGACTCTCCCCTGGAGATCGTAGCATTGGATCACGTCAAGTTGTCCCCAAGCAGGTCAGGATACTCATATGCCCTGACCATGGTGGATCACTATTCCAGGTTTCTGGTGGTCGCCCCTGTCAAAGATATGACAGCAGAGACAGCAGCAAGAACCTTCCAAGCCAGTTTCTGCAGACCACACGGATATCCCGAGCAGGTACTGACTGATCGAGGTCCTGCATTTGAAGCTGAACTGTTTCAGGAATTCTGTCAACTGTATGGATGCAAAAAGATCAGAACAACACCATACCACCCTCAGACCAACGGCCTTTGTGAAAAGATGAATCACATTGTCATGGATTTACTGAAAACTGTACCCCTGGAAGAAAGAAATCGGTGGCCAGACTTGTTACCCGACCTGGTTGACTTGTACAACCACATCCCAGTAAGTTCCACTAACTGCACTCCAGCTTACCTTATGAGAGCAAGACCTGGAAGACTGCCAATGGATTTGGAGCTGGGAGTGGTAGAACCAGAGGCTGATGACAGTGCTGAAGATTGGGACACAACTCGACAGGAACAGTACAAGAGAGTACAAGCCTGCGTAGAAGACAGTCTCAACAAAGTAAGAGAAACACAAGAGAAGAACTATAACAAAAATGCCCCGCTAAGCCTTTAATGCCTGGAGAAATGGTGCTCAAAAGGAAAAGAAGAACACACAAGTTGGATGATCAGTGGGAACAGGAGCCATACGTCGTGCAAAATTCCAATTTTGATAACAGAAAGGTCTGTACCATTAGTAAGGATGGAGGAAAAACGACGCAACGGTGTCCAGAGATCATTTAAAGTTGTGTCCTTGCCCATTAAAGCTCCGTGAAGAAAACCCTGTTGTCAATCAGAAAGAAAATGCTGAAGCGGTCATACACACGGATTTGGGAGATTTACCTGCGGATTGGCCCAGATTGGGAGACGCTGTAATTATTCCTGTGCTGCAGTTTTATCAACCGCAAGAGGAGTCTCTACCACCAGTCATACCAATTGTGCCAGTAGAGCCAGTTCCAGAAGAACCTGTTCCGGCAGACCCTCAACCATCAGAACCCCAAGCAGCGGACCCGCAAGAAGCAGCACCACAAGAAGTGGAGTCCTCTGGTGAAGCTGGTGAAGCAGTACCGCCTCCTCCAGTCACTAGCATGCTTGCCAGGTCCCTAGAGAGGTGGAGTCGTGTCTATGGTTTGCCGTTACGCAGAACAGAAAGGTTAGAGACTACTATACCTGACGCCACTCTACGTAGATCAGAACGTATCACTAAAGGTAAACTACCTATTCACTATCAGGAGTAGTCCTAGTAATAGTTTAGCAAGACCCAGATAGGGTTTATTGCATCTGAAAAATTGTATAAAGTTTGAAAAAGTATTAATGTAATTATTTGAAATGTGTTTTAACCATGCCAATGGACTGCGTGGCTGTGGACTGTGCCAGCCCAAGAACTTGTCTTGTAAATAGTTGCGCTTCGGTGCATTATCTTGGTTTGACATGAAACCATTACTATCAACCTCTGAAGAAAAACCCGTATGGTGTGGCCTAGAGTGAGGTCTGCAGTCAGAAGTCCTGCAGCCCACCCAGGACCCACGTGGGAGGTTTTTGGTGCGGGTCCTCCACAAGTATCTTGTATATATGAACACGTTTGATATCTTGATATTTTGATACTTTTGTATTTTTCCATTGTACAAATTGTAACGTTCAAGAATTCGTACCTCCCGGATGGGAAGAGTTATAATGTTTATTGTTAATGCAAAACAAAATGTTCTTTTTGTCTTTTACAACCCGGGAGTGCTGTGTTTTACCAAGGGGGGATGTGTAGCCCAGCTACGCAGGCACACACATAAAATCCAGGAGAATGCACAGGAAGGTAACCACAAAAGCTTGCTATTCATGCACTTCACTTACAATTTCAGACACACCCACTAGGGGTATAGGAGGTGGTGACACGTAGCAGAGCTCAGTCAAGCTTCCTGTCCCACGACAGTGCAGACCAGATAGTTTCCTGTCTTCAGACAGTGCAGTTCTGTGCCAGTTCAGTCTGGACTTGGAGAGGAGAGAGGACTGAAACCTCGCAGAGCTAGCGTAGCTCACCTGACAGAGAAGTGGAGGCTAGTACGGGTGAAGTGCATCATCCTAGCCTAGTCAGAGCTACCCTTAATCAGTACCTCAGTAGAAGCTGAAACAAGGAGGAAACTGAGAGCTGCTCAGCGAGCTTGGAAGAAAGCTGACTATTTCCATCGAAAGCTACAAGTGCTTATGCAAAGAGCAGAAGCAGGGCGAAGGGCGCAGTGGAGAAGTTAGAGAAGTGCTACAGGTATTGGATTCCCTGCACTAAATTGCCGGACACCGGGGTCCGAAGCGTTGCTACAGTTTCAAGCTTAGTAACAAGAGAACCGGAGGCATCTGGACTACAGGTCGCAGAGAGCAGCCCTAAGTGTCAATACGTAACCGGAGACAGGGAAAACAGGAGTCTAGCCTGATCAGCAAATATAGACTTAGTTTTCACCACTTAGAAGTTTCCACCACAACGTTGGCCGGGCAGTACAGCTATTGAGAAAGCTGGAGATTCAGAGTTAACTTCGCTTCAGGCAAGTTGGACTCACCTACATTCGAAGTAAAGGAGGCCTCTAACCTGCTCAGTGGTTACCGGAATGTGCATTCTCCACCCCGACCAGCTCCCCGGGATCTGCTTGAACCATCTACCAGTAAAAGGTATGAAAAGAAGCTGCATTGTGTGCGACTGAGTTATTATCTATACCCTGCATCATCATCACCATAGACTTCCAGGGACCCGTCTCACCTGTGGGAGACTACCACCCAGCTGCCCCCATAACATCCCCTGTGAAAGTCCTTATAGCAGCGCTGGTTCAATTAACCAGATACCACAGGTGGCGTCACGAACTACCTACCTAATAATCCCCTGTAAATATTCCCCCATTGTATGAGCGCCCGGGGCCACGGAACGAGCCACCGCTACCAGTGACAACTCCCAAGATTTCCATGGGCTCGGCTCCGAGTACCCCATTGCCCCGATACTAAGTGCGACTCACATATAGTTGTCGGGATCGCTGGTGTATCGCTATGTGAGACCCAGCCTTTATACAGGGACCCTTGGATTGAGTAAACAGAGTAAGCTGCTGGCCAGTGCAGTGAGCTGGCAGAAGGTAATCAGGAAGATAAGTCAAAACCAGGATGTCACAAACAAGATCAGAATCGCAAGGATGAATGAAGGAAGATCAAATTACAGGCCGAGGTCTTATAGCCGAAATAAAAACAGACAAGGGCTGAAAAAGCAGCACTGAACCCGAGTAAGATTAACTATAAATGTAGATAGCAGGATTTCAAGGAATTAAATAACTTGTAACCCCAGGCTAAACAGCAAGAAGCACACACCAGCAGAAGTTAACTCTTGACTTCCTAGACTGAATGGTTCTACAAGTCCCAGAGAAGACTAGACCTAGTGTTGTTGCACCATGTTGTGTGCAACAAAAGTACAACACCACCCAGTAACAGAAGCAGAGTCAGGAAGGGCAGGCACTGACACAGATGTTACATTAACCACTTAAAGGGGTTTCCCCAAAATAATATACAAATGGAATCCCTGATATAATTTAGACTGCAGCCAGTCCTAGTCACGTGTCATGACGGGCTGCAGACTGAAGACATATACTTCCAGAGACGTGTGTCTCAACTGACAAAAATGCAGAATACAATGCAGAGAAAGTAATGAGTGCTAGGAGGCTTGTACTATGATGTTGCTAGTTTTGGCTATAATTTCTATTAATTCTGACTTCCAGTTCAGGCTTGACTGACCTCATATATTGTTACTATCACATTAGTTTATCAAACAGTTCATCAATGACACTTGGATAAGAAGACACGGGACCAGAATCACTGATGGATCCCTTACATTGATATGGTCTTTGGTGGTTTCAGTATTCAGCATCGGTGGGCTAATAGGATCCACTGCATCTGGCTACCTTACTGGAAGATTTGGGAAGTAAGTAAATGTGAACCTTGTTAATAGCCAACTGAAATTAAGCATTTACTTAGTTTTTTTTTTTACTTGCATGTGTATTGTATCTATTGTTTTATGAGCACCCAATGAATATAATAATCTACAGGGTGGGCCATTTATATGGATACACCTAAATAAAATGGGAATGGGTGATATCAACTTCCTGTTTGTGGTACATTAGTATATGGGAGGGGGAAAACTTTTCACGATGGGTGGTGACCATGGTGGACATTTTGAAGTCGGCTATTTTGGATCCAACTTTATTTTTTCCAATTGGAAGAGGGTCATGTGACACATGAAACTTATTGAGAATTTCACAAGAAAAGCAATGGTGTGCTTGGTTTTAACGTAACTTTATTCTTTCATTAGTTATTTACAAGTTTGAACACATTTTATATGTGGTCATAAAGTGCTGCCCATTGTGTTGGATTGCCAGTGCAACCCTCTTCCCCCATTCTTGACACACTGATAGCAACACCGCAGAAGAAATGCTAGTACAGACTTCCAGTATCCGTTGTTTCAGATACTGCACATCTCGTATCTGAAGGCAATTGTCTATGCTGTGAAGATAAAAATACAAGTTAAATCTTGAATTGTCGGAGCCAGAAGACCTCTGATGGCATGTCACTGCTGCATCCAGTGAAAACAGTGAAATATATATATACTATGTTATACTATTGTCCACATTTCTACTACAGGAAGAAGTGCCAGCTGTCTATCGCAGTGCTGCCACTGGTCAGTGCTGTGCTCATGGGCCTCAGCAAGACTGTTGACCGGATTGAAATGATTGTAGCTGCGCGTTTCCTCTCTGGGTTTTACTCAGGTTTGTGCCAAATAAATCAATACAGATCAGATTGCCATAGACTGTACCCAAATAGAAAGGAAGCATCAATAACGAGACTATATCAATGCAAAAATGTGCAATCGTTTCTCTGTATTACCTTCCTGGTTGTTGAATTTTTAAAGGGAATCTGTCAGCAGGATTTCACCCCTCAAAATATTTATATACAAGTGTAGTTCTTTAAAAGACAAGTCTACCAATACTTTTACATGACCAGTTTGTTTCTCCATTACTGAGAAATCAGCATTTTAATTGATATGCGAATGAGGCTGTAGATCTGAAGACTTTGTCACTCCAGCTCTATTCCCCACCTAGCAACACCTACTCCTGCTTAACTCAACTCCTTTGTCTAAATTCAACAGGAGTAGGTAGGAATGGAGCTGGAATGACAGATTTCAGATCTACAGCATACACCATTCGCATATTAATTCAAAAGCTGATTTTTCAGTAACGGAAGAACAAACTGGCCAAAGTATACAAAACATAACTTTTACTTTTCTCTTCAATATAGCTGTAGGAGGGCCTTCTATTTTATGGGTTGAATTATATTTTTGAATGATATCATTCATTTTATGATGTGATGCACTGGAAAGTGAGAAAAAAAATCCCAGTGTGTTGAAATTGCAAAAAAAAGTGCAATTCCACAATTGTTTTTTCTTTATTTACAATGTTCGCTATATAGTAAAACTGACCTGGCAATATGATTTTCCAGGTCAGTACGAGTAAGTAGATACCAGACCTGTTTAGTATTTTTTTTATTTAGGTTAAAAAATTGTCGGAAATTTGTTGGAAAAAAAATTGCCAATAGGAGCGTGGAATGACGTACCCCGGCAGCTGTTAGAGATTGACAGCTGGATTTACCAGGTTGTCAGCTGTTAACGTCAAACGATGGATGATTAAATCAGCCATCATGTGTGGGAAAAGATATGGGCTTGGCATGCAAGCCTGCATCAAAGGCAGAAACACAACTTTTGACGTACAAGTACGTCAAAGGTTGTGAAAGGGGTTAATAACAACAGCCATTGCAGTTCTGTACCCAACAGTTATGTAATGTGATTAAGGATGAAAAACTTTATGTAATGTGATTAAGGATGAAAAACTATCACTTAATATATTTTGAAATGCTGTGTAGAGAGGCGGCTGTGCTGCTCTGCTGGCTTCTCAATGAATCAGGGAGTCCAAAATAGATTTAGATTAGTAGAATAGGTAATATGGCTTATTCTCTAACATGTTACAAAGTACAACTGACTTCTTCATCAGGTGTCCCATAAGTTAATCTTGTGGTTCTCCTGATGAAGATGTCAGTTGTACTTTGAAATGCTTCGAGAATAAACAGCAGTAATTATTCTATTAATCTAATCTATTCTGGACATCCCTATTCATTGAGAAGCCAAGAGCACAGCATAGACGCCTTTCAACAGCATTTTGATTTCAATGTTAGATCTGCCAACCAGCGGAGCAGCAGCAGCTGGACCTATTGTTTCTGAGCCATTGTAAGAGGTGTGCTTTTTTCCAACTCTACCACTTTTTTGTCTGGATAATGCCCTATTTTGCCCTCTTTTATCCTTGTAGCCTACAATCAACACTTACTATATTTTGTCTCTTTCAATGTTAGGTTTGGGAGTTAATATTCATGCACAGTATGTTGGAGAAACTGCTCCTCGAAAGTTGCGTGGTTTCATCAATGCAACCGGACCCTTGTTTGTAACTCTGGGAAAACTTTGTGGACAGATTGTAGGACTCAAGTAAGCGCTGCTAAAAATCATGCACACACAGCCATTAACCTCTGCCAAAAGTCAGACGTGAACAGTTTATGGACTTCTTTTAAAATGTGCTTTTGTCTCAACGCAGAGAGATATTTGGGACAGAATTCTTGTGGCCTCAAGTTCTGCTCTGTAGTGGCATTTCATCCATTGTTCAACTAGTTTCTCTGCCCTTCTTCCCAGAATCACCAACCTACTTGCTGTTAGTAAAAGGTGACAAGGAAGGCTGCCTAAAAGGTAAGTTCAACACAATAGTTGCTGTTAAGAGGAAAATTTGGAAATAACCATTGGCAAGCAGAATGGAAAGGTGATTTTTTATGGGCGGATCACATAATTCTAATCATAATGATCATCTTCTGCGGTTATCATGAACATTTCAGAGAATGGCTATCGTCTTATATACTGTCTAATCAAATTGCAACATCACAAGTAAGGTACTGTTGATAGATCTTTACATGTTGAGGATTGGAAATAGATTTCGGTTCAGATTCTGTCCCCTGCGTTGCCCTTGGGCAAAGATAAATTCAGTGACAAGCTGTACCCTATGCAATGGGGTTACCCACCTCTATTCAAACACTATAAAAAATTTCAGTGCAGATATTTGGAAAAAAAAACAAAACTAAAGATTAAATTTGATGCTACCTAATTTAGTGGATTATCCAAGGAAAAGACAGTGGAATAGCCTCGTATGGATCAGACCCGCTAAATGTTTCTGTAGCTCGATAACAATTCAAATTGTATATCCGAGGCTAAAATCCAAATTCTAACACAGATCGTATCGTAATTTCTTGTGGGATTTCATATTTTAAATTCAACATACGTGAACATTCCCATAGATTGTGTGTATCTTTAGTTACTGTTTTGAAACGATAATGTTTGTCATCTGTATTTCCTTTGTTTTAAACCAATAGAATTACAGTGCTAATGTAAATCAACCAAAAACTTAAGATATGTTAGGATCCAATTTACTGATAGAATACACCCATTAAAGTCTTTGGGGAATGCTTAAAACATGGGTGCATCAGTTTTGCATCAGTACCTGATCAGTATTTCAAGCTCTTCCATCCGCATTTGCATTTAGCACTTTTATTTTCTATTGAGCAAAAATGGATCTGTTTTTGCGCAACAGAAAAAAATAGCAATGAAAGAAAATTCAAATCCAAAAATTGATCCTATACACAAGGATTACTGATGAAATGCTAATGCATCTAGATAAATATTACATCCATATTGCAGATCTGTATTATGAACATATAATAATATGATTGTGTGAAAAGGGCCTTTCATGCACCGGCGCATACTTGTGATTGGTTCATTAACATCTTAATGACACTCATAATTTTTATTTTGTTTTTAGACTGGATAAAAACAATTGTTTCGTGGTTGATACCTTTTTGGGCAAAAAAATTATGCAGGGAACTCAGAGGTGGTAAATTGAGATGAGCAAACCCAAGCTTAAAAGTTTGGGATTTGTACAGGACTTCTTCCTGAAGTCCTTTGCAATGTTCTGGGGAAAGAGAGAGAGGGTGTTTTCCAGATCAAAAGTTCGGGTCCACATTGTTTTCAATGTGGTTCTGCTTCTGGTTCGATTTTGGGTACAGTTCTGGTATCAGAACTAAACTTTAGAATGAAGTTCGGTTGGGTACCAGAACCAGAACTTCCATGGGTCCGCTCATCCCTAGTGGTAAAGAATTATGCAACAAATGTATATTTAACCCTTCTGGTCAATATTTTGCATCAGAACCCAAAACCAAAAGTGGAACTAACAGGGAAAAACTATAATCATAAGTTCTGCATCCATTCCATGGTTTGGATCCACTTCTGTTTTGGGCATTTAAATACAGATGCAAACTACTGACTCAATACAGATATTCTGACTCTTCAAGGCAGTATGAGTCTCTAAATCCTTAGCCATCAATCCCTTAGATAACTGTATGATTGTTGTACTCACATGCGATGCGTCCTCAGATAGTTCCAACTCAGCCACACTGACTTGTAATAAGAGTCCAGGAGAAACAGAGTTGATTTTCTCTGAAATGTTGTAATTCAGCACAATGCAGCAGGTGAAAAGGGTAATCCAACAGAGAAGTACACATGTACATCCAAAAATGGCTACAGCAAACTGATAATGAGTAAGAAGGGAGGAGCAAAAGCTAAACATCATCAACTACAGGAGTGAAAAGGGGACAAACTTCAAGGAGCAGGGCTTCTGCCTAACAACAGCAAAATTCAATGCATAACATAGAGAGTACATAACAAGTTGTTCTCATTCATGGGACACAACAATAGATAATTGCCTAAAGCAATTTTATGATGATGCTATTAACAGTGCAATAATACATAATCGCATCGCAAAGCCATAACAATTCTTGGTAAAATGCATGTGGTTGGTCAGTAAATAGCTGCGGTGAACATTACCACAATGTTTGAACATAGTTTAACAGCTTTTCTTTTTTCTCAAGCCTTGAAACAGTTGTGGGGAGACAGAGATCACCAACCAGTCATTGATGAAATGATGAAAGAGCAAAATACCCAAAAGAAAGGAAAACGCATGGGCGTCTTGGAGCTGCTAAGGGACAACTCAAATCGCTATCAACTCCTTACTATGATTGGCTTAATCCTCAGTCTTCAACTTAGTGGTGCCAATGCAGTTGAGTGTTATTTTGAACGCATTATAGCAAAGTAAAAGATTTAAACATACAAAAAAAAACTGTATTACAGCCACCATTTGACTGCAGCTTTTTTGCCATTAAAAAGTTGCAAAAGATGTGTGAAACCTTCCTAGGATCAGGTTAAAAATACTAACAAATGTGTTGAGGACATGATGTTGTGGGACTTTCTAATATATTAGTATTACAGGTTCTCCTCCAGCACTAATTTGTGACTTCTTCCTCACAGACTGCACAGCTCCCATGTCCACACAATGAGAATGTGATCAGAGCCACAAAATCATGTCCTCAACAAACTGATGAAAATTTTCACGATGGCAAAATTCTCTAGAACTGAAAATTTCATCGAGAAATCTGAATAAGGGCTTGCTCACATAAGCGTACTGATCGGAAAAGTGCTGATGTTTTATCTGATAGCACACAGACCAATGTTATTCTATGGGGCAGTGGAGATCTGCAATTTTTTTCTCATGCTGATTCAGCATGAGAAAAAAATCAGCATGCTGTGGCTGCGCAAATCAGAGCATGCGCACCGATTCAAGTCTATGGATGTGTACGAAACATCAGGTTGCAGTACAAGTTACACAGACACAGACAATGGAGAAGATGGAGAAATTAAGTTCTCCATCTTCTCCTCACCTGTAAAAGCCAAATACCAGGAACTATCTAAAACAAAGCAGATTTATTTAAAACATGACAAATCAAAATAAGCTAATTTATTTAGTAAGTGTAGAAATGCAATGATGCAAAGTCCAGGCCTAGATATGACAAAACTGTATCTTCTTCGCTACAATTACTGTATATCTTCTCATGATATGACAGATTTACTTCTACGCATATGACGTGTTTCATGAGGCCGGCTTCCCTGATGACCAGATTCCATATGTTTCATTAGGAGTCGGAAGTTTTGAGTTTGTTTCTGCTATGATCTGCGTAAGTCTTTTTCACTGAAAGTCGTATGTTACTTGCTTTGTATTTGAGGACAAGCTCATACATGAATGACTTCATGTAGCATTTCCCAAAATACATTATATTGTATTTATTTGTATCACTTATGAAAAGATCTGCTAAAGATCAATTTACACCTGCCAGTTTGATGGGGATTTTCAGCAATTTTTCAGCAAATCACTTAATTTTTTTGGAGCCTCATTTTTTATGTAGTTTTGCATAAGTACAGCACTTTTTACAGTGATTTGTAATAATTATAGCAAAAAAACACACAGAACTACTGTAACATACAGTTGAAACCAGAAGTTTACATAGACTAAATAAAAAGACACATGTGCATGTTTTTCTCAATATCTGACATGAACTCAGAATAAGCTTTTCCCATTTTAGGTCAATTAGGATTACCATAATTATTAATATTTGCCAAATTCTAGAATAATGAGAGAGAATATTTTAAGGCATTTTATTGCTTACTGCAAAGTCAAAAGTTTACATACATTTCATTAATATTTGGTACTATTGCCCTTAACCCCTTAAGGACCAAGCCACTTTGTAGGTTAATGACCAGGCCTTAATTTTGAAATCTGACCACTGTCAATTTATGTGGTTATAACTCTGGAATGCTTCAAATATCCCACTGATTCTGAGATTATTTTTTCGTGACATATTGTACTTTTTTATTATTATTATTTATTATTATAGCGCAATTTATTCCATGGCGCTTTACATGTGAGGCGGGGTATACATAATAAATACAAGTACAGTAATCTTAAACAATGCAAGTCACAACCGGTACTGGATGAGAGAGGACCCTGCCCGCAAGGGCTCACAATCTACAAGGGATGGGTGAGGATACAGTAGGCGAGGGTAGAGCTGGTCGTGCAGTGGTTTGGTGGATCGGTGGTTACTGCAGGTTGTGGGCTTGTCGGAAGAGGTAGGTCTTCAGGTTCTTTTTGAAGGTTTCCATGGTAGGCGAGAGTCTGATATGTTGTGGTAGAGAGTTCCAGAGTAGGGGGGATGCACGGGATAAATCTTGTATGCGATTGTGAGAAGAGGAGAAAAGAGGGGAGGAGAGAAGGAGATCTTGTGAGGATCGGATGTTGCGTGAGGATAAGTACCCGGAGACGAAGTCACAGATGTATGGAGGACTTTGGGTAATGGGGAGCCAGTGCAGGGATTGATAGAGGGGAGAGGCTGGAGAATAGCAGGGGTACAGATGGATTAGTCGGGCAGCAGAGTTTAGAATAGATTGGAGGGGTAAGAGAGTGTTAGAGGGGAGGCCACAGAGCAGGAGGTTGCAGTAGTCAAGGCGGGAGATGATGAGGGCATGGATTAGGGTTTTTGCAGATTCTTGGTTGAGGAATGTACGGATCCATTAAATATTTTTGAGTTGAAGTCGGCAGGAAGTGAAGAGGGCTTGGATATGTGGTTTAAAAGAGAGATCAGTGTCAAGGATAACCCCGAGGCAGCAAGCTTGTGGGACTGGACAGAGTGGGCAGTGTTTACTTTAATGGATAGGTCCATTGGAGGGGTTGTGTGAGATGGGGGAAAGATGATGAATTCTGGTTGTCCATATTAAGTTTTAGATATCAAGCGGAGAAGAAGGATGAAATAGCGGACAGACATTGAGGGATTCTGTTTAGTAGGGAGGTGATGTCTGGTCCAGAGATGTAGATCTGTGTGTCATCAGCATAGAGGTGATATTCAAAGCCATGAGATTCTATGAGCTGTCCGAGGCCGAAGGTGTAAATGGAGAAGAGCAGGGGCCCTAGGACTGAACCTTGTGGGACTCCGACGGATAGGGGGCATGGTGAGAAGGTGATGTGTGAGTGGGAGATGCTGAATTTCATGTCTATTAGGTATGACTTGATTCAAGATAGGGCCAAGTCTGTGATACCAAGAGATGAGAGAGTGTGCAGTAATAGGGAATCGTCCACTGTGTCAAAGGCAGAGGACAGGTCCAGGAGGAGGAGGACAGAGTAGTGTTGCTTGGTCTTGGCAGTTAACAGGTCATTGGTATCCTTAGTTAGGGCAGTTTCAGTGGAGTGGTGTAGCTGGAAGCCAGATTGTAAGTGGTCAAGGAGAGAGCAAGAAGAGAGGTGGAAGGACAGTTTAAGATGGACGTGTTGTTCCAGTAGTTTTGAGGCATAGGGGAGAAGTGATATAGGGCGATAGCTAGATACAGGGGATGGGTCAAGAGAGGGCTTTTTGAGGATAGGTATGATTGAGGCATGTTTAAAGCTTGAGGGGAAAACACCAGTTGTTAGTGATAGGTTGAAGAGATGGGTTAGGGTTGGGATGAAGACTGTGGCGAGGTTTGGGATGAAGTGGGATGGGATCGGGTCAAATGCACAAGTAGTGAGATGTGATCTTGAGAGTAGGATGGAGAGTCGATCTTCTGTAATGGTGGAGAAGTTGGTTTTGGAGGAGGAGGGCAGGGCAGTTAGGAGGAAGGGCTCTGGGGGTTGTTGACAAAAACTGTGTCTGATGTTATCAATCTTCTCCTTGAAAAATGAGGCAAAGTCTTCAGCTGAGATGAGGGGGGAGGGAGGAAGTGCTGGGGAGCGGAGGAGAGAATTAAAGGTGTTGAATAACTGTTTAGGGTTGTGAGACAGGGAGGATATGAGAGATGAGAAGTAGGTTTGTTTTGCTGCAGCGAGTGCAGCCTTGAAAGTAGTGAGGGACTGTTTGAATGTGATGACGCCTTCATTGGAGTGGGATCTTCTCCATCTCCGCTCAGCAGCCCTGGTAGCATGCCTCAGTTCTTTGGTCAGGCTGATGTGCTAGGGCTGTCTGTTGATTTTGTGAGCTTTGGTATGTGTGAGAGGGGCGACCGATTACAGAGCTGCAGCTATTGTGGTGTTATATAGAGCGGCAGCGGCATCCGCATTGTGTAGGGAACTTATGTCTGTAAGAGGGAGGAGGGATTCAGACAGTGAGTGTAGATCGAGATGTTTAAGATTTCTGCGAGGGTGGGTATTGTGGACATGGAGAGGAGAGGGAGGAGAATGTAAGTAGGTTGTGGTCAGAATGAGGAAGAGGTGAGATAGAGAGGCTAGAAAGGGAGCAGAGGCGGGTGAAGATGAGGTCTAGTGTTGGGCCATCTTTGTGAGTGGCTGCAGAAGACCATTGAGTGAGGCTGAAGGAGGAAGTGAGGGATAAAAGTTTAGTGGCAGCTGAGAGGGAAGTGTCAATGGAGATGTTGAAGTCGCCCAAGATGATAGTAGGGATGTCAGTGGAAAGGAAATGAAGTAGCCAGGTGGTGAAGTGGCCGAAGAAGGTGGTGGCTGGCCCTGGGGGCGGTAAATGACAGCTAGTTGAAGGTTGGAGGGGGAGTAGATGCGCACAGAGTGCACCTCAAAGGAAGGGAGGGTAACAGAGGGTGGCTGTGGGATTGGGTTGAAGAAGCAGTTATCTGACAGGAAAAAACCAACTCCTCCACCATGCTTGCTGCTGGGACGGGGGGTGTGGGAAAGGTGGAATCCACCATACGAGAGTGCAGCAGGAGAGGCTGTGTCAGAGGGGGTGAGCCAGGTTTCAGTGATGGCGAGGAAGGAAAGTTTGTTAGTAATAAAAAGATCATGGATGAAGGAATGTTTGTTGCAGACAGAGCAAGCATTCCACAGAGCTCCTGTTAGTGAGACTGGGGAAGCTGGGGCCGGGCGAATGAGCATAAGGATGGAGAGGTTACAGAAATTTGTGATAGAGCGTGGATGGGAGGTAGAAATGACTGTGGGAATGTGGTGAGGAGGTCCAGGATTTGGAGAGATAGCGCCGGCAGTGAGGAGGAGCGGAGAGAGTGTTAGCAGGTGGGAGCAGGAGAGGGCATGAGGGGGCTGTCTGTGTTTGGAGACAGAGGATTGTATGTTGAGAAACAGATCTGAGGAAGAGGTGTGATGGAAGGGGAGGACTGAAGAAGAGATGAACAGTTCTTTACTTGGTGTAGGAATTAGGGGGGTTAGCAGAAAGTGAAGGATTATGGGAGTCAGAGTGAAAACGAAGGGAAACATTGTTTTCAGTGACTGTATCCAGTTACCTTCAGTTCCCTTCTGGTTCAATTCTGGATTAATTCATATCTCACACTTGTAAAATACACAGTTATGGAATACACACTGCAGACTAAAGGTACTGCCACACTAAACTATCCCGCTAGCGATCACGATAACGACGCATACTAATGCGATCGCTAGCGGGATAGTTTCAATATCGCTAGTAGCGGCTTAATTTAGCGATGTCGTTAAGGACGCTATCGCGGTTAGCGATCTCCTTAACGACTTTAGCGGTACAAAAATACCGCTAAATCGCTAAAAAAAGGTGCCACACTCAGCGATATATACTTACCAGCGGGACGCCGACGATAAAAATAGGGTCCGGACCGATGTCAGCGACAAACGAGATCACAGCAGGATCTCAGCAGGGGCCACGTCGTTGCTACATGCCACACTGAACAACGTCACTAACGAGATCGCTAAATAGTGACGTTTTTTAGCGATCTCGTTAGCGACGCTGTTTAGTGTGGCATACCCTTAAAGTCTTGGCAGACTTGTGCTATGCAATATATGTGCTACAAAGTGCAATCAGGTGTAAAGCAGAGAGGAGAGGTCTGTGCTCATCTTGGTCAGACAATCAAGAGTCCACCAGATGCATATGATCAAGCCAAAGTAAGCAAGGTCATAAATAACACTGGGGTAAAGCAGGGGGTTAGTTGAAAGATGTACCAAGTGGATACTATGAGCAGAGGTAAGGACAGTCTGTGTAGAAAGCTGGGTGCCGTACTTATGGAATACAAACTTTATGATAGTAGTAAAATTTCTTCAAAATTTCTTGTGTTTGTGCAAAAAATTTAAATTTGGTAAAAATTTTGAAAATTTCACAATTTCCAAAACTTTTCATTTTTAAACCCCTAAATCAGAGCGTTATGTCACACAACATAATTTTTTTGTTAGGAAGTTATAAGGGTTAAAATTTGACCAGCAATTTCTCATTTTTTCAAAAAAATTTTCAAAACCATTTTTTTTAGGGACCACATCACATTTGAAGTCACTTTGAGGTGTCAATATGATAGAAAATACCCAAAATTGACACAATTCTAAAAACTGCACCCCTCAAGGTGCTCAAAACTGCATTCAAAAAGTTTTTTAACCCTTCAGGTGCTTCACAAGAATTTAAGCAATGTGGAAGGAAAAAATGAACATTTAACTTTTTTTCATAAAAATTTTACTTGGGAAACAATTTTTTTAAATTTTGTCAAGGGTATCAGGAAAAAATTAACCACAATATTTGTTGTGCAATTTCTCCTGAGTACACCAATACCCCATGTGTGGAGTAAACCACTCTTTAGGCTCACTGCAGGGCTCGGAAGGGAAGGAGCGCCGTTTGTCTTTTTCAACGCAGAATTGGCTGGAATTGAGATTGGACGCCATGTTGCATTTGGAGAGCCCCTGATGTGCCTAAACAGTGGAAACCCCCAAGTGACACCATTTTGGAAACTAGACCCCCCAAGAACTTATCTACATGTGTGGTGAGCACTTTGAACCCCCAAGTGCTTCACAGAAGTTTATGACATAGAGCCGTGAAAATAAAAAATCATATTTTTTCCACAAAAATGATCTTTTTGTCCCCTATTTTTTATTTTCCCAAGGGTAACAGGAGAAATTGGACCCCAAAAGTTGTTGTGCAATTTGTCTGAGTACACTGATACCCGATATGTGGGGGTAAACTACTGTGATCACCTTAATGCGATCTTTGGGAGGCAGCATGAACAAATCCAAAAAGGTGAAGAATTGGTTTTATTTTTTACAATACGCAGTATTAGTGATTAGGCGGCTTTATTTTTAGAGTCGGCGCAATTACAGCGATACCAGATTTATATTCTTTTTTTTTGTTTGGCTGCTGTCACACCCTAAAAGACGCTTTTTTGTAAGAAGTTTTTGCATCGCCACATTTTGAGAGCTATAATTTCTCCATATTTCGGCCGACAGAGTTATATGAGGTCTTGTTTTTGCGGGACGAGCTGCTGTTTTTATTGGTACCATTTTCGGGCACATGACATTTTTTGATCGCTTTTTTTCTGATTTTTGTGGAGGCAGAATGAACAAAAATCAGCAATTCAGGAATTGTTTTTTATTTATTTTTTTTTCCGTTCCACATATGGTAAAATTGGTAAGGCAGTTTTGGGTCACTACGATTACAGCAATGCTTCATTTATATTTTTTTATGTTTTGGTGTTTTTACACAATAAAAACTTTTATAGAAAAAATAATTATTTCAGTATTGCTTTATTCTGAGAGCGATAACTTTTTTATTTTTCCGGTGATGGAGATGTATGGTGGTTGTTTTTTGCGGGACAAGATGGCGTTTTCAATTATAATATTTTTATTTACATTTGTCTTTTTCATCGCATTTTATTCCACTTTTTCCAAGCGGTATGATGATAAAGCTTAATTTGCTACTTTTTTTGTTTTTTTTTATGGCGTTCACTGAAGGGGTTAACTAATGTGATTGTTGATTATAGATCGGATTTTTATGGACGCGGCGATACCAAACGTGTACTTATTTTGTTTATTTAAATTTTTTTACATAAAAATGTGTATTTATTAGGGGAATTTTTTTTATTAATTTCTATCTATTCTATTATTTCTAAAAACTGTTTTTCGGTGATTACTTTGTATCTTCGTTCATACTGCACCCACACACACAAATGATACACCATTTGAAAGGTAAACTTGCCCCCTTCAGCAAGAAAATATCCAAACAGAACCACACATCCATGATTTGATCACAAAATACAGTTTAAACAAACCACAAAGCTGCTTACAGACCTCACAAACAAATCCAAACACTTGCCTTGGGGGCTTTCCAGCTTGCCCAAGTGCTTGCCCAGCCTATTTCAGGCACATTGAAAGATTGCACACTTCACTGCAGGTGAGTCACATATAAACACATTTGTAAACATGCACTGATTTTTTGGTGATTACTTCACCCCACACACACAAATAATACACCACACCATTTGAAAGGTAAACTTGACCCTTCAGCAAGAAAAGAGCCAAACAAACCACACATTCACAATTTTATCACTAAATACAGTTTAAATATTTATTTTCATAAACCTGCAGAAAGAAACAATGACCTGCAGGTGGCACCTCAACCGGAAGACATTTTTTGGCCTCTACTTATCAAACCAATTTATTGTATTACCAATCTACATATATAAATACTTGTCTGTGCTTATCATCTCATGAAATACACTTACATTGGATCAGCTTGCTTTTTCTGAAATTGCCTGCCCCCCGACGATCAATGTGCAAAAATTTTGCACGGGCTAAACTAGTTATTTTTTTTATTTTTATTTTTCTTTACATATTTTTTAACCCCTTAAACCCCAAGGGTGGTTTACACTTTAATGACAAGGCCAATTTTTACAATTCTCACCACTGCCTCTTATGAGGTTATAACTCTGGAACGCTTCAACGGATCTTGGCGGTTCTGAGAATGTTTTCTCGTGACATATTGCACTTCATGATAGTGGTAAAATTTCTTCAATATAACTTGCGTTTATTAATGAAAAAAATGGAAATATGGTGAAAATTTTGAAATTTTGCAATTTTCAAATTTTGAATTTAAATGCCCTTAAAACAGAGAAATATGTCACACAAAATAGTTACTAAATAACGATTTTTTTTTGTTAGGAAGTTATACGGGTTAAAAGTTGACCAGCAATTTCTCATTTTTACAACACTGTTTTTTTAGGGACCACATCACATTTGAAGTCACTTTGAGGGTCTATATATAGAAAATACCCAAAAGTGACACCATTCTAAAAACTGCACCCCCTCAAGGTGCTCAAAGTCATATTCAAAAAGCTTATTAACCCTTCAGGTGCTTCATAGGAATTTTTGGAATGTTTTAAAAAAAATGAACATATAACTTTTTTCACAAAATATTTACTTCAGATCCAATTTTTTTTATTTTACCAAGGGTAACAGGAAAAATTGGAACGCAAAAGTTTTTGTGCAATTTGTCCTGAGTTCGCTGATACCCCATATGTGGGGGGAACCACTGTTTGGGCGCACGGCAGAGCTCGGAAGGGAAGGAGTGCCGTTTGACTTTTCAAAGCAAAATTGGCTGAAATTGAGATCGGACGCCATGTTGCATTTGGAGAGCCCCTGATGTGCCTAAACAGTGGAAACCCATGACAAATGACACCATTTTGGAAAGTAGACCCCCTAAGGGACTTATCTAGATGTGTGGTGAGCACTTTGAACCCCCAAGTGCTTCACTGAAGTTTAAAACGTAGAGCAGTAAAATTAAAAAATCATAATTTTTCCACAAAAATGATCTTCTCGACCCCAATTTTTATTTTCCCAATGGTAACAGGAGAATTTGGACACAAAAAGTTGTTGTGCAATTTGTCCTGAGTACTCCGATACCCTATATGTGGGGGTAAAGCACTGTTTGGGCGCTTGGAAGAGCTTGGAAAGGAAGGAGTGCCGTTCCACTTTTTTAACGCAGAATTGGCTGGACTCCATGTCGAGTTTGGAGAGCCCCTGATGTGTCTAAACAGTGGAAACCCCCACAAATGACACCATTTTGGAAAATAGACCCCTCAAGGAACTTATCTAGATGTGTGGTGAGCACTTTGAACCCCAAGGGCTTCACAAAAGTTTATAATGTAGAGCCATAAAATTCAAAAATCATATTTTTTGCCCAAAAATGATCTATTCACCCCTAATTTTTATTTTCCCAAGGTTAAAAAGACCACAAAAGTTATTGTGGAATTTATCCTGAGTACGCTGATACCCCATATGTGAGGGTAAACCACTGTTTGGGCACATGGCAGAGCACGGAAGGGAAGGAGCGTCATTTGAGTTTTTCAACACAGAATTGGCTAGAATTGAGATTGGACACCATGTCGCGATTAGAGAGCCCCTGATGTGCCTGAACAGTGGAAACCCCCCACAAGTGAACCCATTTTGGAAACTAGACCCCCCCAAGGAACTTGTCTAGATGTGTGGTGAGAACTTTGAACCCCAAAGAGTTTCACTAAAGTTTTTAACTCAAAAGGTTGAAAATAAAAAAATCATATTTTTTCCACAAACATGATCTTTTAGTCTCAATTTTTTATTTTCCCAAAAGTAATAGGAGAAATTGGACCCCAGAAGTTGTTCAATTTGTCCTGAGTACGCTGATACCTCATATGTGGGAGAAAACTACTGTATAGGCATACGTCGGGGCTCGGAAGGGTAGTAGAGACATTTTGGAATGCAGACTTTGATTGAATGATCTGTGGGCGTCATGTCGCATTTGGCAAACCCCTGATGTGCCTAAACAGTGGACACCCCCACAAGTGACCCCATTTTGGAAACTAGACCCCCCCAAGGAACTTATCTAGATATGTCGTGAGCACTTTAAACCCCCAAGTGCTTCACAGAAGTTTATAACGCCCGGGCGTGAAAATAAAAAAAATAATATTTTTTCCATAAACATGATTTTTTAGACCCCAATTATTTATTTTCCCAAGGGTAACAGGAGAAATTGGAGCCCAAAAGTTGTTGTCCAATTTGTCCCGAGTATGCTGATACCCCATATGAGGGAGAAAACTACTGTATGGGCACACGTCGGGGCTCGGAAGGGAAGTAGAGACGTTTTGAAATGCAGACTTTGATGGAATGGTCTGTGGGCGTCACATCGCGTTTGGAGAGTCCCTGATGTGCCTAAACAGTGGAAACCCCCACAAGTGACCCCATTTTGGAAAATAGACCCCCAAGGAACTTATATAGATGTGTGGGGAGAAATTTTAACCCCCAAGTGCTTCACAGAAGTTTAGAACGTAGAGCCTTAAAAATGTGTGTATGGGCACACGTCGGGTCTCGGAAGGGAAGTAGTGACGTTTTGGATTGCAGACTTTGATGGAATGGTCTGCGGGCATCATGTCGCATTTGGAGAGCCCCTGATGTGCCTAAACAGTGGAAACCCCCCACAAGTGACCCCATTTTGGAAAATAGACCCCACAAGGAACTTATCTAGATATGTGGTGAGCGCTATGAAGCCCCAAGTGCTTCACAGAAAATTATAACGTACAGCAGAAAAAACAAAAAAATCATATTTTTTACACAAAAATTATAATTTTCGCCCCCAATTTTTTATTTTCCCAAGGGTAACAGAAGAAATTGTACCCCAAGAGTTATTGTGCAATTTGTCCTGAGTACGCTGATACCCCATATGTGGGGTAAACCACTGCTTGGGCGCATGGCATGTTTGGAGAGCACCTGATGTGCCTAAACAGTGGAAACTCCCCAATTCCAACTCCAACCCTACCCCAACACACCCCTAACCCTAATCCCAACCCTAACCCTAACCACAAACCTAACCCTAACACACCCCTAACCCTAATCCCAATCCTAACCCTAACCCTAACGGGAAAATGGAAATAAATACATTTTTTTAATTTTATTATTTATCCTTAACTAAGGGGGTGATAAAGGGGGGTTTGATTTACTATTTATAGTGGGTTTTTATAGAAGTTTTCTATGTTTGGCAGCTGTCACATGCTAAAAGACGCTTTTTATTGCAAAAAATAGTTTTTGCATCACCACATTTTGAGAGCTATAATTTTTCCATATTTTGGCCCAGAAAGTCATGTGAGGTCTTATTCTTTGCAGGACGAATTGACGTTTTTATTGATACCATATTCGGGCACAAGACATTTTTTGATCGCTTTTTATTCCGATTTTTGTGAGGCAGAATGAACAAAAACCAGCAATTCATGAATTTCTCTGGGGGGGCATTTATACCGTTCCGCTTGTGGGAAAATCGATAAAGCAGTTTTATTTTTCAGGTCAGAACGATTACAGCGATACCTCATTTATATTTTTTTTATGTTTTGGTGCTTTTATACAATAAAAACAATTTTATATAAAAAAATAATTATTTTTGCATCGCTTTATTCTGCGAGCTATAACTTTTTTATTTTTTCGCTGATGATGCTGTATGGTGGCTCGTTTTTTGTGGGACAAGATGACATTTTCAGCGGTTCCATGTTTATTTATTGCTGTATTTTTGATCGCGTGTTATTCCAATTTTTGTTCGGCGGTATGATGATAAAGCATTGTTTTTTTGCCTTGTTTTTTTTTTAAAGGGGTTCACTAAAGGGGTTAACTAGTGGGACAGTTTTATAGGGCGGGTCGTTACGGACGCAGCGATGCTAAGTATGTGTACTGGTATTGTTTTTTTATTTACATAATAATAATGTGTTTATTGGGGAAATATTTTTTAATTTATTTAGTGATTTTTTAAAAATATTTTTACACATGTTTATTTATTTATTTTTTTTACATTTTTACTTTGTCCCAAGGTGGGACATCACTGTATAGTGTCAGATCACTGATATGACAGTTTGCAAAGCACTCTGTCAGATCAGCGATCTGACAGGCAGTGCAGGAGGCTTCTCAGCGCCTGCTCTCAGCAGGCACTGACAAGCCACCTCCCTGCAGGACCCAGAAGGATCTCGCGGCCATCTTGGATCCGGGGGCCTGCAAGGAGAAGGCCCTCGGAACAGTGCAATCACATCACGCTGTTTTGAGGGTCTCAGTGAAGCACGCAGGGAGCCCCCTCCTTGCGCGATGCTTCCCTATGCCGCCGGAACACTGTGATCATGTTTGATCGCAGTGTGCCGGGGGTTAATGTGCCGGAGCAGTCCTTGAGTGCTGGGTGTCAGCTGTGACACCCGGCCACGATCAGCTTCACAGCCGTGAGCGTAGCTGATCACATATGACGTACTATCCCGTCCACGGTCATACGGGCCCTGGTCACAAGGACGGGATAGTACATCAGATGTCAGAAAGAGATTAAGTTCTGTTGCCACCACAACAACTTGGAGACTGTAATAAGAGACATTCCCAATTCACATATGGGTTCAGAGACTAATTTTAAAAAAATTGTCATTTTTCTTTTTGGTTTTTGTTTAGCGCTGATCAAAAGCAGGTAGTTGATGTTTTTAAGGAGTGTGACATCAGACATTGGACAATTTATCCTGTTCCCAGTATTGAGGTACAGTTCACCTTCATTGTGGGGCAGTTGCCATCTTGGATCCGAGGGCTTGCAGGGAGGAGGCCCTTGGAGCAACGCGATCACATTGCGTTGCTCTGAGGGTCTCAGGGAAGCACGCAGGGAGACGGGGATTAAAGTGCCAGGAGTGGTCGGGGACCGCTCCTGGCACTTAGTACCAGGTGTCAGCTGTGAGAATCAGCTGACAACCGGCCGCGATCAGCCCCCCCATGAGTATGGCTGATCGCGTATGATGTACTATTCCGTCCTTGGGAATTAAGTCCCAGGTCACATGGACGGAATAGTACATCAGATGAAGAAAGGGGTTAAAAAAATATGTTTTTTTTTACCTAGTCCTTTTATGGGACTTTCACTTTTTTACTTTCCAGCATTGTAATGTATTATACCTATGATGAAATCTTCTGGACCATGCTGTGAGCATGATCTCAGAGGCTTTCCATAGCTGGATGATTCGGGGTCGTCATGACGACCCTGGGTCATCATGACAATGATCGGGCCCTGTAATTACATCGTGGGGATGCCGATCTGAAGGCAGAGGGAGCTCCCGTCCCTTTTGCCTCCCTCCTGAACTCTGCGATCTCAGCAATCAGGGGGTTAACAGCCAGGGGCGGCGCGGACACCACTTCTGGCTGTTAGTGCAGAAGCTCAGCCACTGGCAGCGCTGAGCTCCTGCACTGACCGGGCGGGAGATGCTGAAATTTCAGCATCTCCTGCGTGGTCATGCTGTGATCGGTCAATCAGATTGACTGACTGTGTCATGTATAGTGTACAGTTCCTATAGCGTCTTGTGCTTGGGTGCGAGGAAAACACAGGAGACATAGGTTGAAATGAAATGACTTGTATTACTTCATACAAGCATGCTGAAAAGTTCACACAGTTTGCAGGAACAGCGACAGGAGACACAGCAGGCCAGAGTAACTTCAAGCACTACAATAAATCTCCAAAGCAGGTTCAGGATCTCTTCTCTGTACCGTAATTCCTCTGCAAACATGGATTCACCAAACAGCAGGTTTCCAGAGTCCAAAAGTGTTCCAAGGTTCCTCAGTAGGGAATAGCTGGAGTACAAGTCCAAGGCTTCCAGGAGTCAGGTCACAGACTGACTGAGGCTTGATTCAGGAGCACTGATTGTTCAGCTGAGGCTGCTTAAGAAGCAAGAGGGAAGAATCAGGGCGGGAACATGAAAAATGGAAACTCCATATTAACTGAGGGCAAGAGCTGCAGAAAGACAGAAAGCAAAATGGCCGACGGAAAACTGAGTTTCAAGGAACATGTCAACAGAGACAAAGAACCTTACAGACTGATCACAGTGTTCTGGGTGCTGGGACCGACGGCATGGGTCCCCGCACCTCTCTGTTTACATGCAGTGGTAGTTTAAATGCAGGACAGGCATAGTCTGTCATGGTGTGGGAACTATCACCCTGCCATGACGGACTATGCCCATCCATGGACGTTAAGGGGTTAAACTGAATGACTTGGGTCAAGCATTTGGGATATCCTTCCACAAGCTTCTCACAATAGTTGGTCAGAATTTGGGCCCATTCCTCCTGACAAAACTGGTGTAACCGATTGCTCGCACCTGCCTTTTCAGCTTTGCTCATAAATTTTCAATAGGATTGAGATCAGAGCTTTGTGATGGCCACTCCAAAACATTGACTTTGTTATCCTTAGGCCACTTTGCTACCATTTTGGCAGTATGCTTAAGGTCATTGTCCATTTGGAAGAACCATGTCCTCCCCAGCTTTAACTTCCTGGCTGATGTCTTGAGATGTTGCTTCAGTATTGCCACATAATCTTCTTTTCTCACAATGTCATCTATTTTGTGAAGTGAACCAGTCCTTCCTGCAGCCAAACAACCCCACAACATGATGATGCCACCCCCGTGTTTCACAGTTTGGATGGTGTTCTTAGGCTTCCAAGCTTCTCCCTTTTTCCTCCAAACATAACCATGGTTATTAAACCCAAAAAAGTAAAATTTTATTTTCATTAAACCACAGGAAATGTCTCCAAAAATTAAGAACTTTGTTCCTGTGTGCATTTGCAAACATTAATCTGTTTTTTTTTGTTTGCTTGTTTCCAACCACATGACATCATTATATGGGCAGCCCAGAATTGTTTAAAGGTACAGTAATCTTAGTGTATGTAAACTTTTGACTTTGCAGTAGGTGATTAAAGTGCCTTAAAACATTCTCTCTCTCGCATTTGCCAAATAAATTATGGTAATCCTAATTGACCTAAAAAGTGTAAGGTTTATTCTGATTTCATGTCAGATATTGAGAAAACATACATGTGTGTCTTTTTATATAGTGTATATAAACTTCTGGTTTCAATTGTATGTGAATTCACCATAATAAGTGTTCAGTTCCTTGAATAGCATCTAGTCTTGCATCTTGTATCAGGCATATAATTACCAAAAGTTGCTACAATGTAGAAGCCATACTGTCATAGTAAATGTGTGTATTAGTGCCTAAATAAAACTATGTGATGATAGCCATAACCTGACGTTTGCAAGTAAACTAATGGCATGTTTCTCTCTCTTAGAGTCTCCTGATTGACCGCTTTGGAAGAAGGGTTTTACTCTTGGGGGGCTATAGTCTTATGGCTCTGACCCTAGCACTTCTAACTGTGACACTTGCAATGCAGGTACCTACTTCTATAGGGTATACCTTTTACATTTTTATGCAGTAATTGAGTAATTTAAAGGGTATCTTCCATTTTATTTTATTATTTTATTTTACTTACTAATATAGAGCCATTAGAGGTCTGAATTTTAAAATCGCCTTAATTGCTCAAAAAAAATCTTTCTTCGTTGCAACGTTCATCAGCCATAAGAGCTGACCTTCTGCATGTGTACATGCACAGAACGATACAGTACATGGCCTCAAGAGAAACTCTATTGGCCTGAACACATAGTACAGTATGGGTTCATAGACTTTCTATTGAGCTGATATAATGCTCTGTATACACACTAATGCCCCAGCTCAATGGAGCAGCTTTTTGAGCAATAGGATCCCATATGGATCAACCTTATAGCATTCGATTTTTATGGATACAGTCTTAACACAGGAGACAGTATTTGGTCTTGTAAAGTTTATTAACTGATAAATTCTAAAAATGAATGCCATATGGACAACAATACAGATGAAAAATCGACTTTTTTCTGGATGAAAATTGGACGATTTTTATTATAAGATCTTGCAAACTTAGTCAAACACTGCATTTGGTAGAACAACATTTCACACAAATAGTTGAGTCAGTACATCGGATCGGTCACCACCCGTCATGTTTGGTTTAGTGAATATTTTTACCCTCATGAATAATTGCTTTTTCTTACTCTGTGGAGTGTTGTACCTCAGCTACTGCTCCTAGAAATAACATAAATGGTAACACTGGTGGTCAAACGGGTGCGTCTCTACACAATTACCACTAACTGGTGAGTTGTGTAACAACATAACGCCAACTCATAACACCCAGTTGACAATTTATCCATAAATATTAAATAAATATTAAAAAGGAATAATAGAGAATTGTCACAATGCAGGGAAAATTCAAGGATTTACTAAAATAGACATGTCAGCAAAAGTGACAGGTTCCTGTTAAGTCTGAGGTTAAATCACCTTTTAATAATGTTGTAAGTACACCTAGCAACTAATCAAACATTTTCCATTACATAATAGTGTTGTTCAAAAACGCTCTTTATTCTTGTATTTTAGGAAAAGTACTTCTGGATGCCATATTGCAGTGTCGGTCTCACCTTTACCTTCATTTTTCTGTATGGGCTGGCCAGGTAAGTGATTGGATATTGTTGGACTTGCTGCAGTATGATATTGCACGGTCATGTTCTTCTGGTTTGTAACAGTGACTCCTGTCATCTACAGCTGGTGCCACAATATCTACATGTGTTGAAATCTTTGCACAGGCCCCTCGTGTTCCTGCATTTGTCATTTCAGGAGTTTTCAGCTGGGTAGGGCTCTACATCCTGGCATGATTTTCCCATATATTGTGGTAAGTTGGAACTGTTAAGATTAAATTAAAACATAATAAGTATAAATTGTTAACAATCATTTGCAAAATAGACTTACATTGCATCCTGGGCCCCTTCGTTCTTCTCTAACACATTTTTTCGTTTTTTGTTTATACTACACAGCGTCTCTATTTATGTGTATATTATATACACTGCTCAAAAAAATAAAAGGGAACACTCAAATAACACATCCTAGATCTGAATGAATGAAATATTCTCATTGAATACTTTGTTCTGTACAAAGTTAAATGTGCTGACAACAAAATCACACAAAAATCATCAACAGAAATCAAATTTATTAACCAATGGAGGCCTGGATTTGGAGTCACACCCAAAATTAAAGTGGAATGTGATGTCCTTAAAACAAGTCAAAATGATGCTCAGTAGGGTGTGTGGCCTTCACGTGCCTGTATGACCTCCCTACTGTACAACGCCTGGGCATGCTCTTGATGAGGCAGCCGATGGTCTCCTGAGGGATCTCCTCCCAGACCTGAACTAAAGCATCCACCAACTCCTGGACAGTTTGTGGTGCAACGTGACGGTGGATGGAGGGAGACATGACGTCTCAGATGTGCTCAATCGGATTCAGGTCTGGGGAACAGGTGGGCCAGTCCATAGCTTCAATGCCTTCATCTTGCAGGAACTGCTGACACACTCCAGCCACATGAGCTCTGGCAATGTCCTTCATTAGGAGGAACCCAGGGCCAACCGCACCAGCATGTGGTCTCACAAGGGGTTTGAGGATCTCATCTCGGTACCTAATGGCAGTCAGGCTACCTCCGGCGAGCACATGGAGGGCTGTGCGGCCCTCCAAAGAAATGCCACCCCACACCATTACTGACCCACTGCGAAACCGGTCATGCTGAAGGATGTTGCAGGCAGCAGATCGCTCTCCATCGCATCTCCAGACTCTGTCACATCTGTCACATGTGTTCAGTGTGAACCTGCTTTCATCTGTGAAGAGCACAGGGTGCCAGTGGCGAATTTGCCAATCCTGGTGTTCTGTGGCAAATGCCATGTGTCCTGCACGGTGTTGGGCTGTGAGCACAACCCCCATCTGTGGACGTCGGGCACTCAGACCATCCTCATGGAGTCGGTTTCTAACCGTTTGTGCAGACACATGCACATGTGTGGCCTGCTGGAGATCATTTTGCAGGTCTCTGGCAGTGCTCCTCCTGTTCCTCCTTGCACAAAGGCGGAGGTAGCGGTCCTGCTGCAGGGTTGTTGCCCTTCTACGGCCCCCTCCACGTCTCCTGGTGTACTGGCCTGTCTCCTGGTAGCGCCTCCAGCCTCTGGACACTACGCTAACAGACACATCAAACCTTCTTGCCACAGCTTGCATTTATGTGCCATCCTGGATGAGCTGCACTACCTGAGCCACTTGTGTGGGTTGTAGAGTCCGTCTCATGCTACCAGGAGTGAGAAAGCACAACCAAAATTCAAAAGTGACCAAAACATCAGCCAGAAAGCATTGGTAGTGAGATGTGGTCTGTGGTCCCCACCTGCAGAACCACTCCTTTATTGAGTGTTTCTTGATTTTGCCATTAATTTCCGTCTTTTGTGAAATAGGAAGCAACTACCTCTTGAAGCTCATCAAGAGAATGCCAAGAGTGTGCAAAGCAGTCATCAAAGCAAAAGGTGGCTACTTTGAAGAACCTAGAATATAAGACATAATTTCAGTTGTTACACACTTTTTTGTTAAGTATCTAATTCCACATGTGTTAAATTCATAGTATTGATGCATTCAGTGTGAATTTTCAATTTTCATAGTCATGAAAATACAGAAAGATCTTTAAATGAGAAAGTGTGTCCAAACTTTTGGATACACAGCTCTGGCAAAAATTAAGAGACCACTGCACAGTTTTATAAAAATAAGCTTTTCTATATGTCTGACAGCCATTCCAATCCAGTGTCAGTTGATTTCCAACTGGAGTACACCTCATTCTACTTAATGTGCTTGTGATTAGGTGATCACCTGAACCAAATCTTACTTAACGTAGGAAAGTATAAAAAACACTCCTGTGGTGTTCACAATACTCTTGCAATAGGACAAGCTGGATGGCAAAATAAGTGCTAGTAATATCTCAAATTAATAGGAATGAAAAAATTTATTTTCGACTCCTTTGGCATGGTTAAAAGTTAAGTCTTGAGTGAGGAAAAGAACGGCTCAATTCTGGTTTTACAAGCAGAGGGATACAGTGAGCGTCATGTTGCCTCCATCCTTAAAATTTCCAAGATGGCAGTCCATTGCAACAAGGTCAAGCAGCAGACATTGGTGACAACAAAGCTACAGACCGGCAGAGGGCGAAAGCGACTCTCCACTGAGCGCGATGGCCATCATCTTATTCGAATGTCACTCAGCAACTGCAGGATGACATCAAGTCACCTACAAAAGGAATGGCAAATGGTAGCTGGGGTGAAGTGCACGGCAAGAACCATTCGCAACTGGCTCCTAGAGGCTGGGCTCAAGTCATGAAAAGCTAGAAAAAAAGCCTTTCATCAATGAAAAGCAAGGAGAGCCAGGTTGAAGTTTGCCAAAGACCATAAGGATTGGACCATAGAGGACTGGAGCAAGGTAATCTTCTCTGACGAGTCTAATTTTCAGCTTTGCCCAACACCTGGTCGTCTAATGGTTAGACAGAGACCTGGAGAGGCGTACAAGCCACAGTGTCTTGCACCCACTGTGAAATTTGGTCGAGGATCGGTGATGATCTGGGGATGCTTAAGCAAGGCTGGAATTGGGCAGGTTAATCTTTGCGAAGGACGTATGAATCAAGCCGCATACAAGGTTATCCTGGAGAAACAGTTGATTCCTTCTGCACAAGCAATGTTGCCCAACTCTGAGGACTGTTTTTACCAGCAGGACAATGCGCCATGCCACACAACTATGTCAATCAATGTGTGGATGAAGGACAACCACATCAAATCCCTGTCATGGCCAGCCCAATTTCCAGAACTGAACTCCACTGAAAACCTCTGGAATGTAATCAAGAGGAACATGGATAGTCACAAGCCATCAAACAAAATGAAGAACTGCTTAGATGATTGTACCAGGAGTGGCATAAGGTCACCCAAAAGCAGTGTGATAGACTGGTGGAAAGCATGCCAAGACGCATGAAAGCTGTGATTGATTAAAAATTATGGTAATTCCACAAAATATTGATTTCTGAACTCTTCCTGAGTTAAAACATTAGTATTGTTGTTTCTAAATCATTATGAACTTGTTTTCTTAGCATTATTTGAGGTCTGCAAGCACTGCATTTTTTTGTTATTTTGATCATTTCTCATTTTCTGAAAATAAATAGAAATTTTATTGTTTGGAAATTCGGAGACATGTCAGTAGGTTATAGAATAAAAGAGTAATTTACATTTTACTCAAAAATATAACTATAAAGAGAAAAATCAGACAAACTGAAAATTTTGCAGTGGTCTCTTAATTTTTGCTAGAGCTGTATATGTATATATATAAGACAGTGGCTTTGTTTTGTTACCTATCTTGTGCCGTTACAAAATGTGTTTTATTATTTTTGTAATCTGATCTCAGTGTGATGTATCAGCACTGAATAATCTAAGCTGGTGACGTGAAGTGAGAAAAATATAGGCATAAATTAAATTTATGAGATCAAATAACTAAAATTGGCATGTGCATATATGGCTTTTGCGATAAAGCTCCTAAAAAAATTTGGTGCAAGCAATTCACTTTGTAAGTCACATGTTTAGTGCAAGGAAGTCTACCTGTGTGCAATCTAAGTATCACATGGTCTGTCAGTATATACATACCTTTTCTGAAAAGCCACAGAGGCTGCAATACCATTAAGCAAGAGAAACTACTAATCAAACACCATTATTATTATCTTTGGTCAGACTTGAATATTGCTGTTCACCAGAGGAAACCATCTAACTTGAAGTAGTTGGAGCAGTTTTGCCTTGAGGAATGGGCAAAAATCCCAGATGCAAGATGCGGAAAGATCATAGAGACTTATCCAAACTGACTTGCAGCTTTAATTGTTGCAGAAGGAGGCTCTACAAAGTACTGACTAAATTGGGTAAACTGCAAACAGACTAAGACATGGCCGTCCACTTAAATTTACATCCCAAGCAAGCAGAGCACTAATTAGAGAAGCGGCCAAGAGGCATGCTTAACCCCTTTATTCCATCCGACGCACTATTCCGTCCATGTGACCCTGGACCTAATTCCCATGGACGGAATAGTACGTCATGGGCAATCAGCTGCGCTCCCGGGGGAGCGCAGCTGATCGCGGCCGGGTGTCAGCTGTTTATCACAGCTGACACCAAGCACTATGTGTCAGGAGCGGTCACGGACCGCTCCCGGCACATTAACCCCTGGCACACCGTGATCAAACATGATCGCGGTGTACCGGGGGCACGGGGAGGATCGTGCAGGGAGGAGGCGCTGAGGAAGCCTGCAGCGATGCCAGAGCGATCGCTGGTGTGACAGAGTGCTGTGCACACTGTCACACCAGCGATCTGATAAAATACTGTGATGTCCCACCCTGGGACAAAGTAAAAAAGTAAAAAAACTAAAAATAAAAAGTGGTAAAAAAAATCATAAAAAAAAAAAAAATATTCCCCAATAAATTTATTTCTTCCTGTAAATAAAAAAAACAAAACAATAAAAGTACACATATTTGGTATTGCCGCGTCCGTAACGAACCCCCTATAAAACTGTCCCACTAGTTAACCCCTTTAGTGAACCCCTTAAAAAAAAAACTAAGCAAAAAATCAATGCTTTATCATCATACCGCGAACAAAAAGTGGAATAACACGCGATTGAAAAGACCGATATAAATAAACATGGTACCGCTGAAAACGTCATCTTGTCCCGCAAAAAGCGAGCCGCCATACAGCATCATCAGCAAAAAAATAAAAAAGTTATAGCTCGCAGAATAAAGCGATGCAAAATAATAATATTTTTATATAAAATGGTTTTCATTCTATAAAAGCGCCAAAACATAAAAAAATGATATAAATGAGGTATCGCCGTAATCGTACTAACCCGAAGAATAAAACTGCTTTATCAATTTTACCACACGCGAAACGTATAAACGCCCCCCCCAAAAGAAATTCATGAATTGCTGATTTTTGTTCATTCTAACCTCCCAAAAATCGAAATAAAAAGCGATCAAAAATGTCACGTGGTCATAAATGATACCAATAAAAACGTCACCTCGTTCCGCAAAAAATAAGACCCACATGACTCTGTGGGCCAAAATATGCAAAAATTATAGCTCTCAAAATGTGGTGATGCAAAAACTATTTTTTGCAATAAAAAGTGTCTTTTAGAGTGACAGCTGCCAATCATAAAAACCCGCTATAAATAGTAAATTAAATCCCCTTTATCATCCCCTTAGTTAGGGAAAAATAATAAAATTAAAAAAATGTATTTATTTCCATTTTCCCGTTAAGGTTAGGGTTGCGGCTAAAGTTAGGGTTAGGGTTGGCGCTAACGTTAGGATTAGGGTTAGGGATTAGCGTTAGGGGTGTGTTGGGTGTTTGGGTTGGAGTTAGAATGGGTGGGGGGTTTCTGCTGTTTAGGCACATCAGGGGCTCTCCAAATGTGACATGGCGTCTGATCTCAATTCCAGCCAATTCTGCGTTGAAAAAGTAAACAGTGCTCCTTCACTTCTGAGCTCTGCCATGCGCCCAAACAGTAGTTTACCCCCGCATATTGGGTAACAGCGTACTCTGGACCACAAGAGTTATTGTGCAATTTGTCCTATTTCTTCTGTTACCCTTGGGAAAATAAAAAACTGGGGGCGACAAAATCTATTGTTTTGTATAAAAAAAAAAAATAGAATTTTTTTGTTTTTTTACGTTGCGTATTGTCATTATAAACTTTCTGTTGAAGAGCACATTGGGGCTTCAATTGCATCTCAAATGCCATACTTCATTAAAATTAAGGTTCCCTTGTGGGGTCTATTTTCCAAAATGGGGTCACTTGTGGGGGTTTCCACTGTTTAGGCGCATCAGGGGCTCTCCAAATGCGACATGACGCCCCAGACCATTCCATCAAAGTCTGCAATCCAAAACGTCACTACTTCCCTTCCGAGCCCCGACGTGCGCCCATACAGTAGTTTACTTCCACATATTGGGTATCAGCGTACTCAGGACAAATTGGACAACAACTTTTGGGGTCCAATTTCTCCTGTTACCCTTGTGAAAATAAAATATTGGGGGCGAAAAAATCATTTTTGTAAAAAAAAAAAAAAGATTTTTTATTTTACGGCTGTACGTTACAAACTTCTGTGAAGCACTTTGGGGTTCAAAGTGCTCACCACATATCTAGATAAGTTCCTTGAGGGGTCTAGTTTCCAAAATGGTGTCATTTGTGGGGGTTTCCACTGTTTAGGCAGATCAGGAGCTCTCCAAACACGACATGGCATCCAGCCAATTCTGCGTTGAAAAAGTCAAACGGCGCTCCTTCCCTTCCAAACTCTGCCATGCACCCAAACAGTGGTTTACCCCCACATATGGGGTATCAGCGTACTCAGGACAAATTGCACAATAACTTTTGGAGTCTTGTTACCCTTGGGAAAATAAAAATTGGGGTGAAAATATCAATTTTGTGGAAAAAATATGATTTTTTAATTTTACGGCTCTACGTGTTAGGGTTCGATTTCCCGCTGCTGCACAAGGGGAGTCTCGAACCCGTCCCGCTGCGGTCTCCCATTCATCTCCGCCGCAGTGGAGCCTGCTCAGCAGAGACGTCGGTCCAGGCGTCTTGCCCACTCCTCTACTGTGCAGTGACTTGCTGCTGCCTTTCCTGGATCTGCTATTATAGCCAGTGCGTCTTTGGAACAAAGTCCTGCGTTTTCCCATCTGAGCATGCCCAGAGTGAGATCTCTCATTGGAGATCAGGGGTCACATGTTCAGGTGCTGCAGCGGCTCCTATTGGTCCGCCAGGAAGGTCATGTAGCTACGTGTGTTTGTAACAGCTTCTCATTGGTCCTTGTTCCTGGAAGGTCCTGTAGCTGTTGCTATAAAAGGGTAGCATGGCTGGGCCGCCATGCGCTAATCTCAATCTTTGTATGCTATGCGCCAGTGTGGTCATGTGTATGTGTGGACAGGGACCCGGCTGAAATAAGCCACTAGAATACCGACTTAATCGGTGAGGAGTTTGGTATGGTAGCTGGTCAGGGTCAGTGTCCTAGATGCCCTAGATTACCGGCATAACCGGTGAGGAGTTTTGATTGCCGTATTCAGGGTCTGGCGTTCAGACGCCATAGATTGCGGGTGACTCCCGCGAGGACATTAGCACATGATCACGCTTTATGTACGCTTAGCACTTAACTGTGTATCTGAGAGCCTTTCAGGACACAGTGCTTTTTCTCAAGCGGCCCTGTGACGTAACAGGGTTCGCTTTCAACGCTAGTCAGCGCCCTAGCGTGTTTTCTTTGCCACTCAGTTGTGTCTAGTGAGTGCGCACACATCGCCATATAGCGTTGCGGCTCCTCTTCTAGCGGCTCTGTGGAGTAACAGAGTTCGCACTCATTGCCACAGCGCATTACGGCGTTTATGTTGGCAGCTCTGCGGGATAACAGAGTTTGCTTCTTGCGCCTTTTTGCCAGCAGCGGGCTTCGCCTGCACGGTGGACCCCGGGCTGCGAACGCACTTATTATTTATATTATTTTGTGCGTTCCGCCAGCCTTAACATAATATTAGCGCCCACCTTCGCCAGACCTCTGGAATCTTCCATTCAGGCGTCCGATTCCCCTGAGGCCATGGAGATTTCTCGAGTGAGACCTAAGTCTCGGGCTGCTTGAGTATCTGTGACCTGTAATGCCTGCCAACAAATTGGGCATTATGCTAACAAATGTCCACGGCGATCGGGAAACGACCGCGTCTAGTGACCATTGGAGGGGGTTCACTAGACACAGCAGTACACGCCTCCAAGTTGTCCTTTAGGGGGACAATCAATTTTGGCTCATCCACTTTAACAGTCACGCTTTGTGTGGATTCTGGAGCCGAAGGAAATTTCATGTCTTCTACCTTCGCTCTCCGCCACTCTATACCTCTGGTGATGCTCGCCAAACCCGTGACTGTTCGAGTAGTGAATGGGTCGACACTGCCTTCACCAATCACACATCAGACCATCCCTTTCACGTTGTCAATGTCACCTTCTCATCAAGAGATTATCTCACTTTTAGTCATTCCCGAGGGAATAGACGAGATCTTGTTAGGGATGCCCTGGCTCCATTTCCATTCCCCACACATTGAGTGGAACTCTGGGAGGATATTGGGTTGGGGTGAGTCATGTAAAGGCAGATGTATGAGGGAATGCATTCAGGTGGCCACTACAGAGATGCCCGCAGATTTTACTTCTCTTCCTAATTACTATTGGTCATATGCAGACGTATTCTCCAAAAAGGCTGAAGAAGTCCTTCCACCTCACCGTCCCTATGACTGTCCTATTGACCTCTTGCCTGGAGCAGAACCTCCTCGGGGACGGGTCTATCCCCTTTCTCTCCCGGAGACGGAGGCTATGTCCCAATATATCCAGGAGAACCTGACGAGAGGATTCATTAGGAAGTCAGTGTCACCTGCAGGGGCAGAAGAAGAACGGAGAATTACGTCCATGCATCGATTAAAGGGGTCTTAATGCCATCACTGTTAAGAATAAATACCCGTTGCCACTGATTTCTGAGCTATTTGATAGGCTACGAGGGGCAAGGATATTTACGAAATTAGATCTGCGTGGTGCCTATAACCTGATTCGCATCCGTGAGGGGGACAAATGGAAGACGGCTTTTAATACCAGGGACGGGCACTATGAATATCTGGTGATGCCCTTCGGGCTCTGTAACGCCCCAGCCGTCTTCCAAGACTTTGTTAATGACATCTTCCGGGATATGTTCTCCACCTCAGTCGTAGTCTATCTGGATGATATTCTCATCTTTTCCCCAGATATTGACTCCCACCGGAGAGATGTTTGCAGAGTCTTCGACCTCCTACGGGCAAAGTCCCTCTACGCAAAGTTGGAGAAATGTGTGTTTCAGCAGGAGTCCTTACCTTTCCTGGGCTATATCATCTCCGCCCAGGGATTGGCTATGGATCCTGCCAAACTACAGGCGGTGATGGACTGGCAAGAACCCCATTCTCTAAAGGCGGTGCAGCGCTTTATGGGGTTCATTAATTACTATCGCCAGTTTATCCCTCACTTCTCAACTTTGGTAGCTCCCGTGGTTGCCCTCACCAAAAAGGGAGCTAATCCCAAATTGTGGTCTGAAGAGGTCTCCAAGGCCTTCACGTCTATTAAGTCCCATTTCGCTAGAGCTCCCATCCTACATCGCCCCGATGTTGATAAGCCATTTATATTGGAGGTGGATGCCTCGTCCGTTGGAGCTGGAGCAGTCCTTTTCCAAAAGGATGCTCAAGGTCGGAAGCATCCATGCTTCTTTTTCTCCAAGACCTTCACACCAGCGGAGAGGAATTATTCCATCGGGGACAGGGAGTTGCTAGCAATGAAGTTGGCCTTCTCGGAGTGGAGACATCTGTTGGAGGGAGCTCACTTTCCCTTCCAGGTCTTCACGGATCACAAAAACCTGGTATATCTTCAGACAGCCCAGCGGCTTAATTCTTGCCAAGCCAGATGGTCCTTGTTCTTCTCCCGGTTTCATTTCACACTGCATTTCCTCTCGTGAGAGAAGAACATTCGTGCCGACGCTCTTTCTCGCTCTGTGGTGTCCTTGGAGGAAGAGGTGGAGGAGCCTCGGCTAATCGTCCCCACAGAGAGCCTGAGAACAGTGGCCCCGGTTTCGCTAGAGTCTGTGCCCCGGGCAAGACTTTCGTGCCTACTAATTTGCGACCGGAAGGTACTCTCTTGGGCACATTCGTCCAGGGTGGGTGGACACTTTGGGGCAAAGAGGACATCTGAATTGTTGGCAAGGACATACTGGTGGCCGCATATGGTCCGTGACGTTGGGACTATGTTCGGGCGTGTGTCTCCTGCGCCAAGAATAAGTCTCCATGACAACGGCCAGCTGGGTTACTTCACCCTTTGCCGGTGGCAGACAGGCCCTGGGAGATGGTTGGAATGGACTTTGTGGTGGGCTTGCCCAAGTCTCGAGGTTGCACCATCATTTGGGTAATCACCGACCATTTTTCCAAAATGGTGCATTTGGTGCCGCTTCCACGGTTACCTTCTGCACGGGCTCTGGCAGCGTTGTTCGTTAGGCATATCTTTCGTCTACACGGCATGCCGGACAAAATTGTCAGTGACCGAGGTCCCCAGTTTGCGTCTCGGTTCTGGAGAGAGCTTTGTCGTCTACTCAGTATTGAGTTAAATCTCTCTTCAGCGTACCATCCTGAGACGAATGGGTTGGTAGAGAGGGCCAACCAGACCTTGGTCACCTATCTACGACATTTTGTCTCGGCCAGGCAGGATGACTGGGCATCCTTGCTACCTGGGCTGAGTTTGCACTAAAAAATGCTGTGGCTGATTCCACCGGACAAACTCCATTCCTCCTAAACTACGGTCAGCATCCGCGGGTTCCAGTGCCCATGCCTGTGTCTTCCGCCGACTCCAGGGTGGCAGACTGGGCTGTGGAGGCACGGGACATTTGGGACCGTACCCAGGATGCCATTCAGGCATCCAAGGAGAGGATGAGGTCCTCCGCCGACGCACATCGGCGCCCCGCTCCAACATTTGCTCCTGGGGACATGGTGTGGCTCTCCGCCCGTAACATCAGGCTGCGAGTTGAGTCCACTAAGTTGGCACCCCGCTACCTGGGTCCTTTCAAGGTCCTCGAGCAGGTTAACCCTGTGGTATACCGTTTGGCTCTTCCACCACGCCTGGGTATCTCAGACACCTTTCACGTATCCCTCCTGAAACCCGTGCTCATGTCCCGGTTTTCTGAGTCATCTGCCGGGACATCGGGTTCATCTACGGATGACCATGAGGTGAACGCCATCGTAGGGTGTAAGGTGGTACGGGGCAAAAAGTTTTATTTGGTGGACTGGAGGGGCTATGGGCCTGATGATAGATCTTGGGAGCCTGCCGAGCATGTTCACGCTCCGCAGCTCATCTCTGCCTTTGAGCGCAGCGAGGCCCAAAGAAGGGGGGGGCCCTAGGAGGGGGGTTAATGTTAGGGTTCGATTTCCCGCTGCTGCACAAGGGGAGTCTCGAACCCGTCCCGCTGCGGTCTCCCATTCATCTCCGGCCGCAGTGGAGCCTGCTCAGCAGAGACGTCAGTCCAGGCGTCTTGCCCACTCCTCTACTGTGCAGTGACTTGCTGCTGCCTTTCCTGGATCTGCTATTATAGCCAGTGCTGGAGCAGTCGTCTTTGGAACAAAGTCCTGCGTTTTCCCATCTGAGCATGCCCAGAGTGAGATCTCTCATTGGAGATCAGGGGTCACATGTTCAGGTGCTGCAGCGGCTCCTATTGGTCCGCCAGGAAGGTCATGTAGCTACGTGTGTTTGTAACAGCTTCTCATTGGTCCTTGTTCCTGGAAGGTCCTGTAGCTGTTGCTATAAAAGGGTAGCATGGCTGGGCCGCCATGCGCTAATATCAATCTTTGTATGCTATGCGCCAGTGTGGTCATGTGTGTGTGTGGTTAGGGACCCGGCTGAAATAAGCCACTAGAATACCGACTTAATCGGTGAGGAGTTTGGTATGGTAGCTGGTCAGGGTCGGTGTCCTAGATGCCCTAGATTACCGGCATAACCGGTGAGGAGTTTTGATTGCCGTATTCAGGGTCTGGCGTTCAGACGCCATAGATTGCGGGTGACTCCCGCGAGGACATTAGCACATGATCACGCTTTATGTACGCTTAGCACTTAACTGTGTATCTGAGAGCCTTTCAGGACACAGTGCTTTTTCTCAAGCGGCCCTGTGACATAACAGGGTTCGCTTTCAACGCTAGTCAGCGCCCTAGCGTGTTTTCTTTGCCACTCAGTTGTGTCTAGTGAGTGCGCACACATCGCCATATAGCGTTGCGGCTCCTCTTCTAGCGGCTCTGTGGAGTAACAGAGTTCGCACTCATTGCCACAGCGCATTACGGCGTTTATGTTGGCAGCTCTGCGGGATAACAGAGTTTGCTTCTTGCGCCTTTTTGCCAGCAGCGGGCTTCGCCTGCACGGTGGACCCCGGGCTGTGAACGCACTTATTATTTATATTATTTTGTGCGTTCCGCCAGTCTTAACACTACGTTATAAACTTGTGTGAAGCACTTGTGGGTTCAAATTGCTCACCAAAGATCTAGAAAAGTTCCTTAGGGGTCTAGTTTCCCAAATGGGGTCACTTGTGGGGGGTTTCCACTGTTTAGGCTCATCTGGGGCACTACAAACGGAACATGACCCCCATCAATGTTTGCATTCCAAAACGTTACTGCTTCCTTTCCAAGCCCTGCCGTGAGCCCAAACAGTTTCCCCCCCCACATATGGGGTATCAGCGTACTCAGGACAAATTGGACAACAACTTCTGGGGTCCAATTTCCTTGGGAAAAATCAAAAATTTGGGACTAAAAAATCATTTTTGTGGAAAATTGTTTTTTTTTTTCACACCCAGGCATTATAAACTTTTGTGAAACACTTTGGGGTTCAAAGTGCTCACAACAGATCGAGATAAGTTCCTTAGGGGGTCTAGTTTCCAAAATGGTGTCACTTGTGGGGGGTTTCCACTGTTTAAACGTATCAGGGGCTCTCCAAACACGACATGGCGTCCAATCTCAACTCCAGCCAATTTTAGTTTGAAAAAGTCAAACGGTGCTCCTTCCCTTACGAGCTCTGCCGTGTGCCCAAACAGTGGTTTTCCCCCACATATGGGGTATTGGCGTACTCAGGAGAAATTGCACAACAACTTTATCTGCCCATTTTCTCCTTTTACCCTTGTGAAAATAAAAAAAAGTTTGTAAAAGATCATTTTTGTGGCTAAAAAGTTAAATATTAATTTTTTCCTTCCACGTTGCTTCAGCTCCTGTGAAGCACCTGAAGGGTTATTAAACTTCTTGAATGTGGTTTTGAGTACCTTGAAGGGTGCAGTTTTTAGAATGGTGTCACTTTTGGGTATTTTCTGCTATATAGACCCGTCAAAGTGACTTCAAATGTGAGGTGGTCCCTAAGAAAATGGCTTGGTAAATTTTGTTGTAAAAATGAGAAATCACTGGTCAACTTTTAACCCTTATAATTTCCTAACAAAAAAAAATGTTGGTTCCAAAATTGTGCTGATGTAAAGTAGACAAGTGGGAAATGTTATTTCTTAACTATTTTGTGTGACATATTTCTCTGTTTTAAGGAAAAAAAAATTCAAAGTTTGAAAATTGCAAAATTTTCAAAATTTTCACCATATTTGCGTTTTTTTTCAAAAATAAACCAAGGTATATCGAAGAAATTTTACCACTAACGTGAAGTACAATATGTCACGAGAAAACAGTCTCAGAATCGCGAAGATCCGTTGAAGCGTTCCAGAGTTATAACCTCATAAAGAGACAGTGGTCAGAATTGTAAAAATTGGCCCGGTCATTAACGTGCAAACCACCCTTGGGGGTGAAGGGGTTAAGAGGGAGAATCTGTCCTCAGGACAAATATTGGTCATACAGTGTAGTCCACAAATCTGGCCTGTATGAAAGAGTGGCAAAAAGAAAGCTATTTTTGAAAGCAGACATAAGAAGTCTTGTTTGCAGTTTGCCATAAGCCATGTAGGGGACACAGCTAGCATGTGGAAGAAGGTGCTCTGGTCAGATGAGACCAAAGTAGAACTTTTTGGGTTAAATTCAAATTGCTATGTGTGGTGGAAAACGAACACTGCACATCACCCTGAAAACACCATCCCATCGACAAATGTGGTGGCAGCATCATGCTGTGGGATGTTTTCTTCAGCAGGGACAGGCAAGCTGGTCAGAGATGATGGGTAGATGGATGGAGCTAAATACAGGGAAATCCTGGAGGAAAACCTGTTAGAGGCTGCAAAAGAGTTCAGAATGGGACATAGGTTTACCTTCCAGCATGATGACTACTCTAAATATACTACCAGAGCTACAATGGAATGTTTTTTATCTGTTATGAATGCAACACTCACTCCCTCTCGGGTAACAAAAAAAAGGAAGACCTACTACAGGAAGATTCCTTCCCACATCCAACTGGTCACTGTACAGACTAGAAAGACCCAAGCCGCACAACTCAAAAACAACAACTCGGACCTGGCTCACTAAAATGCCATCGAGAGGTTCCTTGCACCTCCTGAGGAACAAGAGGGGAGGCCGCAAACATTGCCAACAAGTGGAGAGCAAAATTTGCAGGAAGATACAAAACCCAGGGTGAGAAAATTGAAACAGGTTAACATAGGGTAGAGAGGGAAAGGTCCTATACTGTATCTAATATTAAAACATTACCATGTGTCAAAATTTACCTCAATGTAAATAAGGGCAGAGCAGGACGGAGGGCCAACTGTGGACACCCGGCCATGGGAAGCTATATAAATGCACTGCCCAGGTCAAAGAAAGTGAGGCCACGCCCTTGTTTGTACTGAGTATAAAAACCTAAAGAAAAAATGAGAAAATTGAGCCAGGGTATAAGTTGGTATGTTTGAGCAGGTTGCGAAATGCAGTGAGGCACGAGAGGCAGAGCAAGGGTTAACATCTTTACTTTAACAATGGGAAACTCCACCCAGGGAGATAAGCAGTTAAATGAGTCAGTGAACAGTTAAATGGGGGGATAAACAGTTTAATGTCAAAGAATATGTAGGGTTAAAGAACGGTGAATAAAGTAACAACAGTTTGTTTGAGTTAACTTATCCTGTCAGTCGTTTCTCAGGCCATGCTGAGCAGATGATAGCGCCAACAACGACTGGCGCGATGCTTGTCTGATGAGGTCCTGTGGACAATGATGATCCGTCTTCTGGCAGCAGCGGTCAGTCTCCGGTAGCTTCCGCTGGGCCCCTAGTCTATTAATTGATGCGGCCGAGATTGTGCAGACCACAGCACTGTCCGGGTCCCAAGTAGCCCGGCAAATATACACTGGCAAATCAGGGCGCAAACGTCTGTCTCGCCCCCGGTGTCTCTTAGGTAGCACGTGCGCTGTACTGACGGGCGCGGAGCGTATGGCACCTTGCTTTCTAGTAACCACCGGGTATGCTGTACTTCTCGCCTCAAGTCTCTGCTGGTGGCGGCAGGGGTTGACCGACGCAGGCCTGTGCAGTACCGGTGCTCAAGAGAGGAGCACTCCTTTCCCCTTCCTGCACGTTGCCTGTTCCCGCCAAGACTGGTTGCTTCCACGCGCGCTGTGGCTGCTGCAGCTTAGCCACACACCCTGCTTCCGTGTGCAAAGGTCTGCCCGGTCTCTTATGCTTTCCCTGGACAACAGAGGAGACAGCCCCAACAGTCCCGGACCCGGAACAGATGAGTTACCCATGGCACAGTCTTGCTCATTACACTCCCCCTCTCCTTTAGCTTGCCATTCCATGGGCGAGAGTTCTTGCAGTAAATGTTGACACTCTTCCATCTCTTGGATGATTCGCTGCCAAATAAATTGGTCTTGTTCATAATGGTTGTGTGGTATTCCAGCCGTTGTCCATTCGGTGCGTCGTAAGTCAGATTGACTAGTCGAGTCAGGTTGAGTGGTGGAGTTAGGTTAGTGGTGGAGTCAGGTTGAGTGGGCGAGGGCGGGGATGTGCCCCGGTTCAATGCAGCAGCCATTTCAGGAGTTTCAGGCTCCTATACCTCTTCTGGATCGACAAGTGGCAGGTCAGCGAATTCTTCTTCCTCACAGTAAAATGTTGTCGAAGGGAGTGTTTCAGAAACGATTCGCACTCTCTCTGGTTGGTCTGGGTCTTGTGACAAGCAAAGATGTAGCAAGTTTCGGTGGACGACCCAAGTGGGGGCGTCTTTGTCCCTTTCAAGTTGAACCTCATAGACAGGACCATCAGATCCGATTCGGTGCTTCACCCGTTACGGAGTCTTTTCTCACTCTTATTCCAACTTGCCTCGAGGACATTAGACTCGGACCAACACTCGGTCCACAACCTTGAGAGCTGTCCCTCGCAGGGGAGTCATTTCATGGTGTTCAAGCTCCCGAAACTTGGTTTGCACAAGTCGACGAAGAGTCTGCAAACGATGTCGATGTTCACGGACCCAGGTGGACACCCCCATCCGCGGGTAGTCCTCCTCTGGATCCATTTCCGACTCAGTGATCCCTTGCCCTTTTCGGCCAAACAGCAGGGTGTATGGCATGTATTCCAGTCGTGCTGTGCACCCGGTTATTGTTCAGCCAGACCGGTTATTGTACACCCAGCGAACTTTTCTGTCCTCTTCCAAGGTACTCAGCATTTGAATCAGCGTCCAATTGAAACTCTCACAGGCCCCATTTCCTTGTGGATGGTAGGGCGTCATCCTGGATTTCTCAATCTGATATAGACGATGCAGTTCTTCCATCACTCATCCTTGAAAACAGGCACCTTGGTCAGAGTGAATTCTCTTTGGACAGCCATACACCAAGATAAAGTCTCTGCAAATGGCCTGTGCCGCCAATTCAGCAGTCTGATCCTGAGTCAGAGTCATCACAGAAAATTTAGTAAAATGATTGGTAATCACCAGTGTTCATACCCAAGGTGAGCTGGACCCATGGTGAAGTAGTCAATCATTAACACCTCTAGGGGAGCAGAAGTCACAATGGTCTGTGTAGGGGTCCTCTGTTCCATAGGCTTAGGCTTAGCTAGTTCACAGTTTCGACATTGCTGACAAGCTTCATCTACTGCAGTGGTCCCCAACCTTTTCTGCACCAGGGACCGACTTCAAGCAAGACCATTCTTCCATGGCCCGGCAGGGCGTGGATGGAAGTGGGGCAGGGGCAGGGCTTTGGTCATATGGGGGCAGGGCTATGGATGGAGTTGTAGTATGTATAGCAAGATGGTCCCACACATATAATCCCCCAATGTATATGATGATGGTCCCACACATATAATCCCCCCATCTATAGTATGATGGCCCCACAAAGTACTGACTGATATATATATATATATATATATATATATATTATATATATATATATATACTGTAAAGGAAATAGTATTATTTCTCCAGAGATCAGTCCAATGGTAGGGTAAAATATAGCTTTTATTTATCCATAAAAAACATGCAAAATTGTTATTGAAGAAACCTGTAACTTTTTTTATGGATAAATAAAAGCTATATTTTACCCTACCATTGGACTGATTGCTGGAGAAATAATACTATTTCCTTTACATGTAAGGATTTATCCCAATCCGTTTTCCGTGCGAACTGCAACCACATGCTGGACTTATTCCTGGTTTTCTTCAAAGCGGTGAGCTGGCTATGCCAAAAAATTCTTTTTTTCTTATATATACACTGTATATACTCGAGTATAAGCTGACCCGAGTATAAGCCGAGGCACCTAATTTTGCCACGGAAAACTGGGTAAGCTTATTGACTAGAGTATAAACCGGGTATGCATTGTCCCCTCTTTCAATCCTGGTATGTGTGGTTCCCCCCTTCCTGTCCAGCTCTGTGTGGCTCCCCTGCTGTATGCATGGTTCCCCTGTCCCATCTTGTATGCATGGCTCCGCTCCACCCATCCCATCCTTGTATGCATGGTTCGGCTCCCCTGTCCCATCTTGTATGCATGGCTCTGCGTACCCCTTCCATCCTTGTATGCATGGCTATGCTCACCCCCTCCCATCCTTGTATGCATGGCTCGGCTCCCCCCCTCCCATCCTTGTATGCATGGCTCAGCTCCCCCCTCCCATCTTTGTATCCTTGGCTCTGCTCCGCTCCCCCCTCCCATCCTTGTATGCATGGCTCCGCTCACCTGTCCGTCTTGTATGCATGGCTCCGCTACCCCTCTCCCATCTTGTATGCATGGCTTGGCTCCCCTGTCCTCCCCCATCATACTTGCCCTCCTCGCACCGTCGCTGAACGTCCCTGCATCTCTATCCCGGCGCAGCAGCTTCTTCCTGTGGGAAGTGGAGTCGTGTCCATATGCATGACCTTAATGAGCGGTACCACGTGACCGCTCAGCACAGGAAGAATCTGCTTCACCGAGATAGAGATGCAGGAACGGAGGGTGAGTATCGATGTCTTCTGGAAGCCGGCGGTTGCAGCTGTCACTACAGTGCTACAGCCACCAGCTCCCCTTGTGTCGCAGTGTTCGCACCCCGGTGATAATGAACCACCAGGGCAGTGCCTGCCCTGGTGGTTCATTATCACTGGGACGCAAACCGCCGCGGACAGGCAAAAAACCTCCAATGGCCCGGTCCACGGACCAGTGGTTGGGGACCCCTGATCTACTGCATTCTTCAGCCAAGGGTGGTATACCAGCTTCTGCAGCCACTGGAATGTCTTCTCCGGGCCGAAATGGGCCCCTCACTCATAAGCTTCTGTGGCCACCTCACTGAGCAACTTTTCGGGGAGCACCACTTGCCAGGTGACTCCCAACTGTCGTGCTAACTGTGCCTTCCGATACAGCAGGCCATCTTCAAGCTGGAGTCTCTCCCACTGCTGGAGGATCCGTAGAGTTTACAGGGACAGGGCGTTTTTCTTTCTTCGGCTGGGAAGTTGTTTCAAAGCCACCCATTGCCTCAACTGAGCAAGCTCCCCATCTTCTTGCAACAGCCATACCCAGTCATCAAGGGGTCGTCCCAATGTGCGTTCTACGGACGCCTCTCCGATCTGTCCCTGCATTGCCATCAGCGTCCTGGCGGGTTCTGAAATCCAGGGATCTCTTCGGCCTCCAGCTCTTCATCCCGGTTGTGTCCGGTTCGCTCGTGAGTCACTCTGGATAAAGCATCGGCATGTGTATTCTCAGCTCCTCTTCTATACGCGATCTTGTATCGGTACTTTGCCATATGGGCCACTAATCTCTGCTCCAGGGCCCCCAGTTTCACATTTTCTAGGTGGGCCAGAGGATTGTTATCAGTGCACACCAAGACTTCAGACCCGGACAGGTACTCAGCGAATTTCTCGGTCATTACCAACACTAATGACAGTAGTTCCAGCTTGAAAGCACTGTAATTATCTGGTTTTCGTTCAGAGTCGTGGAGACAACAGATCGCATAAGCGATCACTCGCTCTTTTCCATCCTGCATTTGTGACAACACAGCTCCTAGTCCACGTAAGCTCCCATCAGTGTGAAGGATGAAAGGTTGAGAGAAGTCTGCATAGGCCAATACGGGTGCTTCAGTCAGGGCCATCTTTAGGGCTCAGAAAGCTTCTTCCTGGCTATTTCCCACTGGATAGTCCGATTCTTTGCGCCGGACGGCACTCCTTTCAACAACTCCAGCAGTGGGTTAGCAATACGAGTGAAGTTTTTCACGAACCATCGATAGCACCCAGTAAGTCCGAGAAAGGCCTGAATATCCTTCACAATCTTCGGGGTGGGCCAGTCCTGTACTGCTGCTATCTTCTCATGCGACGGTCTCACTCCATCAGCAGACACAACATGTCCCAGATATCAATCTGCTTGCTGAAGAGATGACACTTCCGGGGTTTCACTTTCAGGCCGTGCTTCTGCAGCTGACTCAACACTTGCTCCAGCCTTTGCAGGTGCTCCTCAAAGGTGGCTGCATAGACGATGATGTCATACAAATAGATGAGGGTAGCCTCAAAGTTCAAGTCTCCCAAACATCTCTCCATCAATCGTTGAAAGGTCCCAGGGATGTTGGTAACTCCGAAAGGCATCTGATTTAACTTGAACAATCCAATGGGCAGTATGAATGCTGTCTTCGCCCGGTCATGCTCAGACATGGGGACTTGCCAATATCCACTGGCCAGATCCAATGATGAGAAGTACTTTGCTTTTCCCTGGGCAGACAATGATTCTTGAATTCTCGGTAGTGGGTATGAGTCCCGCATAGTGCAGGCGTTCAGTTTCCGTAATCTACAAAAAAAGCAGGGTCCCGTCCTTCTTCCGTACTAGGACAATGGGCGGATGACCTCACTCTGAAGCATATGTGCCAACATCTCTTTCCCTTCTTGGTACATTTGTGGTGGGATTTGTCGATAGCGCTCCTGAATGGGTGTGGCGTTTCCAGTTATAATCTCGTGGGTGATGGCTGTGGTACACCCGAAATCATCGTCATGATGAGCAAAAGCATCCTGTTATTGCTTGAGTACGGCTTCCACTTGTTGTACCTGAGAAACACAAAAACACCCAACACTTTCTTAGAGAAAATAGGCGGTAGCACAAGCAAATAAACCGCCATGTCAATAGAAATTTCACCCCATGTATAATATTGACCAGGAGAACTGGATTCAATATAGTGTAAAAAGTTCCAACATTTATTAATGATCATACAAACGTTACCAGTAAAAGCATCTGAGTAGCAAAATCACATGACAAACACAAGGGGGAGAAGACCCGTGCATACTAGCACATACCCACATAGTCAATCATAATGTCAGTCACAAAAGGTGGCTGGTTAATACAGTGGTAATGGTAATCTATCTTCATATTACCAGTAAATAAACCCCAATGGGCACACGAAAAGTCAATGGAAGAAGCTTACCAGGCGGTATGTACGGACCCAGAACAGAGGGTAGAACCCCAACGCGTGTTTCGCGCTCTCACAGGGCGCTTTGTGAGAGCGCGAATGTTATATCTGATATGAATGCATCACACACTCCCTCACAGGTAATAAAAAAAGGGAAGACCTATTACAGGAAGATTCCGTGCCCACACCCAACTGGTCACTGTACAGGCTAGAAAGACCCAAGCCTCACAACTCAAAAACAACAACTCGGACCTGGCTCACTAAAATGCCATCAAGAGGTTCCTCGCACCTCCTGAGGAACAAGAGGGGAGGCCACAAACATTGCCAACAAAAGGAGAGGAAAATTTGCAGGAAGATACAAAACCCAGGGTGAGAAAATTAAAACACGTTAATATAGGGTACAGAGGGAAAGGTCCTATACTGTATCTAAAATTAAAACATTACCATGTGTCAAAAATTACATCAATGTAAATAAGGGCAGAGCAGGACCAAGGGCCAACTGTGGACACCCGGCCATGGGAAGCTATATAAATGCAATGCCCAGGTCAAAGAAAGTGAGGCCACGCCCTTATTTGTACTGAGTATAAAAACTTAAAGAGAAAATGAGAAAATTGAGCCAGGGTATAAGTTGGTATGTGTAAGAAGGTTGCGAGATGCAGTGAGACACGAAAGGCAGAGTAAGGGTTAACAACTTTACTTTAACAATGGGAAACTCCAGGGAGATAAGCAGTTAAATGATAGAGTGAACAGTTAAATGAGGGTTAAACAGTTTAATGGCAAAGAATATGTAGGGTTAAAGAACAGTGAATAAAGTAAGGACAGTTCGTTTGAGTTAACTTATCCTGTCAGTCGTTTCTCAGGCTATGGGTGTTGCTGATCAGAGGATAGCGCCAACGAATGGCGCGATGCTTGTCTGATGAGGTCCTGTGGACAATGATGATCCGTCTTCTGGCAGCAGCGGTCGGTCTCCGGTATTTTCCGCTGGGCCCCTAGTCCACTAATTGATGCGGCCGAGATTGTGCTGGCCACAGCACTGTCCGGGTCCCAAGTAGCCCAGCAAATATACACTGGCAAAACAGGGCGCAAATGTCAGTCTCGTGCCCGGTCTCTCTTAGGTGGCATGTGCGCTGTACTCACAGGTGCGGAGCGTATGGCACCTTGCTCTCTAGTAACCACTGGTTATGCTGTACTTCTCGCTCTCAAGTCTCTGCTGGTGGCGGAGGGGGTTCACCGACGCAGGCCTGCACAGTACCAGTGCTCAAGAGACGGAGCACTCCATTCCTCTTGCTGCGCTCTGCCTGTTCCCACCAATACTGGTTGTTTCCATGCGTGCTGTGGCTGCTGCAGCTTAGCCACACACCCTGCTTCCAGGTGCAAAGGTCTGCCCGGTCTCTAATGCTTTCCCCCGGACAACAGAGGAGTCAGCCCCGACAGTTCCGGACCTGGAACAGAAGAGGTACCCACGGCCCGGTCTTCCTCCTTACATATGCATGCAATATATAGGAGCATGTTCACACTGGCCATTAAAGAAATAAAACCGAAGATAGAAACAAAATGAACAAATACCCTGCTGTAAGTGTTGGGGGTTGAGTTCCCGCTTCTGCACAAGGGGAGTCTCGAGCCGTCCCTGCTGCGGTGTCCCATCCGTCTCCGGCCGCAGTGGACTCTGCTCAGCTTAGATGTCGGTCCCAGCGTCTCGCCCAGTCTAACATTGTGCAGAGGATTACTGCTGCTCCTCCAGGCTCTGCTATTGTAGCCAGTACTGGTTAGCGGCGAGCAGACGTCTTTAGGACAAAGTCCTTGCTTTCCCCTTCTGAGCATGCCCAGAGTAAGATCTCTCATTGGAGATCAGGGGTCACATGCTCAGGTACTGCAGCAGCTCCTATTGGTCCGCCAGGAAGGTCCTGAAACCACTTGTGTTCTGGAGCAGTTTCCTATTAGTCCTTATATGGCAGGTCCTGTAGCTGCTACTATAAAAGGGTGGCATGGTCGTGCCGCCATGCGCTAGTATCAATCACATTATGTACTTTGCGCCAGGGTGATCTTGCACGCATGTGTTAGGGCTCGGCTGAAATAAGCCCCTAGAATACCGGCACCTCCAGTGAGGAGATTGTGTGCACGTGTTTAGGGCTCGGCTGAAATAAGCCCCTAGAATACTGGCTTCTCTGGTGAGGAGATTGTCTGATTGCGTTGCTACGGACTGCTGTCTGCACAGCAGTTGTCTGTGCATACCTGTGGAGTTAACAGGACACAGTCCATATTTCTGCGTTTCTACCTTAGCGACTCTGTGTAACAGAGTTCGCTTATACTGCCATATAGGGCCACAGTGTCCATAGTTGCGACTCTGTGAAGTAACAGAGTTCGTCATACCACCATCCTACTAGCAGCAGGCTCTGCCTGCACGGTGGACCCCGGGACCCCGGGCTGTGAATGCACTTATTATTTATATTTATTTTGTGCGTTCCGCCAGCCCTAACATAATACTAGCGCCAGGGTCTGGCTAGTAAAATAGCGGACGATCAGCGTCTACTGCAGGACATCCAGCAGCTGGAGGGTAGGTTGGCGGCTCTTGAGCGCACAACCTCAACTGTGGATGTTACCGCAGTCGCTGTTCAGGCTGCTAGCATAGCTGCAGCCAGTGTGTCCACTGCCACCTCTGTCCCCACATTATCCCACCTCCCACTTCCAGACAAGTTTGCTGGTGACAGCAAGCAATGTCGGGGATTCGTGAGTCAGTGCTCTATACAACTCGAGCTTCTGGCTGCACGTTTCCCCACAGATCGGGCACAAGTGGGCTATGTAATATCTCTTCTGTCGGGCAGAGCGTTGGAGTGGGCCACCCCGCTGTGGGAGCGTGATGACCGTGTGGTGCGGAGTGCTCCTCATTTTCTGGAGGCTCTTAAAAAGGTCTTTCTAGGACCTCAGGTCACCCACGATGCGGCGCTCCAACTCCTGGCAAGTTCACAGGGTTCGTCCTTGGTCAGCTGTTTTGCTGTCCAATTTCGGACTCTGTCCTCTGAGTTGGACTGGCCAGATAAAGTCCTCATTCCCGTGTTTTGGAGAGGACTAGCGGGCCATGTGAAAGACGCCTTGGCTACCAGGGAGATTCCTGCCACACTGGAGAAGCTTATCACCATATCTACCCGCATCGACCTCCGTTTTCACGAGCAGAGGTTGGAGCGGTCCCTGTGTAGGCAGAGGTTGCGGCTGGCTCCCACCTTCACCAGACCTCTGGAATCTTTCAGCCAGGCGCCCGACTCCCATGAGTCCATGGAGGTTTCTCGAGCAGTACCTAAGTCCCGGGCCGCTCGAGTACCCATGGTCTGTAACATCTGCCAGCAGTTAGGACATTATGCCAACAAATGTCTACAGCGGTCGGGAAAACGGTCGCGTCTAGTGATCTTGGGAGGAGGTTCACTAGACACTGCGGCATTTTCCACCAAGTTGTCCTTTAAGGGGACAATTACTGTAGGTCCATCCACTCTCACCGCCGAGCTCTGTGTGGATTCTGGAGCCGAGGGGAATTTCATGTCCTCTGCCTTTGCTCTCCGCCACACTATACCTCTGGTGATGCTCGCCAAACCGGTGACTGTGCGTATAGTGAATGGATCGACTCTGCCCTCACAAATCACCCACCAGACTATCCCTCTCACGTTGTCTATGTCCCCTTCCCATCAGGAGAGTAGTTCCTTTCTTGTCCTGCCCGAGGGAATAGACGAGGTGTTGCTGGGAGTACCTTGGCTCCGTCACCAATCTCCCCATATTGAGTGGTCCTCTGGGAGGATACTGGGTTGGGGTAATTCATGTAGAGGCAGGTGTGTCAGGGAGTGTGTTCAGGTCACCACCACAGAGATACCCGTAGATCTCACTTCTCTCCCCCAGTGTTATTGGTCATACGCAGACGTTTTCTCCAAGAAGGCGGAGACTCTTCCGCCTCATCGCCCCTACGACTGTCCTATTGATCTCTTGCCTGGAGCAGAACCTCCTTGGGAAAGAGTCTATCCCCTCTCGCTTCATGAGACGGAGGCCATGTCCCAGTATATTCAGGAGAATCTGGCAAGAGGGTTCATTAGGAAGTCGGTGTCACCAGCAGGGGCGGGGTTCTTCTTCGTGCAAAAGAAGAAAGAAGAATTACGTCCATGTATTGACTACAGGGGTCTTAACGCCATCACCGTCAAGAATAAGTACCCGTTGCCCCTAATCTCTGAGCTCTTTGATAGGCTCCGAGGAGCAAGGGTATTTACCAAGCTAGATTTACGTGGTGCCTATAACCTAATTCGCATCCGTGAGGGGGATGAGTGGAAGACAGCTTTTAATACCAGGGATGGGCATTATGAATACCTGGTGATGCCGTTCGGTCTCTGTAATGCTCCCGCTGTTTTCCAAGACTTTGTTAATGACCTCTTCCTGGATATGCTTTCCACCTCTGTAGTAGTCTATCTGGATGATATTCTTATCTTTTCACCAGATATAGACTCTCACCGGAGGGATGTCAACAAAGTCTTCGACCTCTTATGGGCAAACTCCCTCTATGCCAAGCTGGAGAAATGTGTGTTTGAGCAGGAGTCCTTACCTTTCCTGGGCTATATCATCTCTGCCCAGGGATTGGCTATGGATCCTGCCAAACTACAGGCTGTAATGGACTGGCAAGAACCCCATTCTCTTAAAGCGGTGCAGCGCTTTATGGGGTTCATTAATTATTATCATCAGTTCATCCCCCATTTCTCGACTTTGGTAGCTCCCTTGGTAGCCCTCACCAAGAAGGGAGCAAATCCCAAGTTGTGGTCTGAGGAGATCTCCAAGGCGTTCTCTTCCATCAAGTCGCATTTTGCCAGTGCTCCCATATTACATCGCCCTGATGTTGACAAGCCGTTTATTTTAGAGGTGGACGCCTCTTCTGTTGGTGCTGGAGCAGTCCTTTATCAAAAGGATGCTCAAGGTCGGAAGCATCCCTGCTTCTTCTTTTCTAAGACCTTTACACCAGCAGAGAGGAATTATTCCATCGGGGACAGGGAGTTGCTGGCTATGAAGTTGGCCTTCTCTGAGTGGAGACATCTTCTGGAGGGGGCTCGTTTTCCCTTCCAAGTCTTCACCGACCACAATAACTTGGTATATTTGCAAACGGCTCAGCGGCTAAATTCTCGCCAGGTCAGATGGTCCCTATTCTTCTCTCGGATTCACTTCAACCTCCATTTTCTCTCCGGTGAGAAGAATGTTCGGGCCGACGCTCTCTCTCGCTCCTTAGTGTCATCAGAGGAGGAGGATGAGGAGCCTCGGCTTATTGTCCCCGAAGAGAGCCTGAGAACTGTAGCCCCGGTTTCGCTAGAGTCTGTGCCTCCGGGCAAGACTTTTGTGCCCACTAATTTGCGACCGGAGGTACTCTCTTGGGCACACTCGTCCAGGGTGGGTGGACACTTTGGGGCAAAGAGGACAACAGAATTATTGGCGAGGACATACTGGTGGCCACATATGGCCCGTGACTTCAGGGAGTATGTTCAGGCGTGTGTCTCCTGCGCCCGGAACAAGTCCCCTCGACAATTGCCAGCTGGGTTACTTTTTCCTTTGCCGGTGGCAGACAGGCCCTGGGAGATGGTCGGGATGGACTTTGTGATGGGCTTACCCAAGTCTCGGGGTTGCACTATCATTTGGGTGATCACCGACCAATTCTCCAAAATGGTGCACTTAGTGCCGCTACCCCGGTTACCTTCTGCACGGGCCTTGGCAGCATTATTTATTAGACACATCTTCCATCTACACGGTATGCCAGACAAGATTGTCAGCGATCAAGGTCCCCAATTTGCGTCTCGGTTCTAGAGAGAGTTGTGTCATCTACTCTGTATTAAGTTAAACCTCTCCTCTGCATATCATCCCGAGACGAATGGGTTGGTAGAGAGGGCCAACCAGACCTTGGTTACATACTTGCGACATTTTGTCTCTGCCAGGCAGGATGACTGGGCATCCTTGCTCCTGTGGGCTGAGTTCGCGCTAAACAATGCTGTGGCTGACTCCACCGGACAGACCCCATTCCTCTTAAATTAATTGCAGCATCCACGGTACCGGTGCCCATGCCCGTGGCTTCCGCCGACTCAATGGTGGCAGACTGGGCTGTGGAGGCACGGGACATATGGGACCGCACCCAGGATGCTATTCAGGCTTCCAAGGAAAGGATGAGGTCTTCTGTCAATGCCCATCGGCGTCCAACTCTGACATTTGCTCCTGGCGACCTAGTGTGGCTCTCCGCCCGAAACATCAGGCTACGGGTGGAATCCACTAAGTTGGCACCCCGCTATTTGGGTCCCTTCAAGGTTCTCGAGCAGGTGAACCCTGTGGTTTACCATTTGGCCCTTCCGCCTCACCTTGGTATCTCCGACACCTTCCATGTGTCCCTCCTAAAACCCGTGGTCATCTCCCGGTTGCCTGAGTCATCTGCCGGGACGTCGGGTTCGTCTACGGACGATTACGAGGTGAACGCCATTGTAGGGTGCAAGGTGGTACGGGGCAAAAAAATTTTTTGGGTGGATTGAAGGGGTTATGGGCCTGAGGATAGGTCCTGGGAGCCTGCCGAACATATTCATGCTCCGCAGCTCATTGCTGCCTTTGAAAGTAGCGAGGCCCAAAGAAGGGGGGGCCCTAGGAGGTGGGGTAATGTTGGGGGTCGAGTTCCCGCTCCTTCACAAGGGGAGTCTCGAGCCGTCCCTGCTGCGGTCTCCCATCTGTCTCCAGCCGCAGTGGACTCTGCTCAGCTTAGACGTCGGTCCCAGCGTCTCGCCCAGTCTAACATTGTGCAGAGGATTACTGCTGCTCCTCCAGGCTCTGCTATTGTAGCCAGTACTGGTTAGCGGTGAGCAGACGTCTTTAGGACAGTCCTTGCTTTCCCCTTCTGAGCATGCCCAGAGTAAGATCTCTCATTGGAGATCAGGGGTCACATGCTCAGGTACTGCAGCAGCTCCTATTGGTCCGCCAGGAAGGTCCTGAAACCACTTGTGTTCTGGAGCAGTTTCCTATTGGTCCTTATCTGGCAGGTCCTGTAGCTGCTACTATAAAAGGGTGGCATGGTCGTGCCGCCATGTGCTAGTATCAATCACATTATGTGCTTTGCGCCAGGGTGATCTTGCACGCATGTGTTAGGGCTCGGCTGAAATAAGCCCCTAGAATACCGGCACCTCCGGTGAGGAGATTGTGTGCACGTGTTTAGCGCTCGGCTGAAATAAGCCCCTAGAATACTGGCTTCTCCGGTGAGGAGATTGTCTGATTGCGTTGCTCATTGCGTTGCTACGGACTGCTGTCTGCACAGTTAACTGCTGTCTGTGGAGTTAACAGGACACAGTCCATATTTCTGCGTTTCTACCTTAGCGACTCTGTGGCGTAACACAGTTCGCTTATACCGCCATATAGGGCCACAGTGTCCATAGTTGCGACTCTGTGAAGTAACAGAGTTCGCCATACCGCCATCCTACTAGCAGCAGGCTCTGCCTGCACGGTGGACCCCGGGCTGCGAACGCTCTTATTATTTATATTTATTTTGTGCGTTCCACCAGCCCTAACAGTAAGTTAAACATAATAATACATATAAATAACAGGGTACTTAGTAGACACTGTTTTTCATAAAAAAAGTAAAAGTCACCTCAACGTGTCAAGGTGTGTACAAATCGGGATGGTCCTATACTGTCTCTAATTTTCGACCTTGTCGTGGGAAAAATTACCTTATTGTGAAATAAGGACAGAGGAGGACTGAGGCCTGACTGTGGACACCCAGCTATGGGAAGCTATACGAATGCAATGCCCAGCTCAAAGAAATGGAGGCTACGCCATTGTTTGTACTGAGTACACAAACCTAAAGAAAAAACAAGAAAATTTAGACGGAGTGTAAGTTGGTATGCATGCAACGTATAGGAGCATCTTCACACTGAGCATTAAAACCTAAGATAGAAACAAAATGAGCAAATATCATGCTGTAAGTAAATGTTTTAGCACATATAAATAACATAGTGTACTTAGTAAGCACTGCTTTTCATTAATAAAAAAACGTAAAAGCCATCCCACCATGTCAAGGTGTACCCAATCGGGATGGAATTATCACTGCAGAAAATCCTTAGTCAATAAATCCTGTGTGGCTGTACCCTAACAACTCACATGTCACTGATCATTGTCTTCTACTGAGTAACATCTTTCTAATTGCTCATCATATTTTTTTGGATTATGTCTTCTAGGAGACCCTTCAGCATTTCTGCTTCCTTCTCTTTATATCAGTTATCGTAATTTCAGGAACTCTTATATATTTGGTTGTTCCTGAAACTAAGGGGAAAAGCATAGCAGAAATTTCTCAGGAATACAATAATCTAAAATTCAGGAAACAATGCATGGAGCCAAATACTGCCCACCCTGAAGGCGTACTGTGCAGCAGACTTTAAGGACCGAGACACAAGGAGAAAATATCCAGAAGATGCCCTGTGTATAAATCTAATGCCATTGCAGGGATATGAGAGTGATTGGATACAATGTAAAGCAAAGATAGAGGCTACAAGTGACTAGAGATGAAAATGAAGCACAGGCTGTACAGAGTAGGGACAGCTCCAGGTGGAGAGCATTGATGGTGGTGGAAAGGAGTGAAGAAGCTGCCCACACCCCTTTCAAGATCTTAAAATTATAAAAAGCATTGCTATGTTTTAAATGTTGTTTTATCTATTTTGCGCCATGCAACAGTAAGTTAATAGCTGACAGGGTTAATTATTGGGACCAACCCAGGATGGGAAGACATACATGGGAACATAGGAATGCAGTTTCCTGTTGTTAGATAGACAGAGAGAAGTGAACAGATCTATCACCACCACAAAAGGGCACTGCCAGTAATAAAAGTGCACAGTGCAAATCTAACATAGATTATAGGTATGCCCATAAATCACAAATAGTAAACTATACTGACCAGAATTCATGCTGGATGTGCTGTCACCACCACCCCACACTCCAAGGCGTGTTTCTCACGTTGCTTCGTCATGCATGGAGTGATTGTGATATTTGTTGACCATGCCTTCAGTGTGGGCCTCTGGGACAGCAGAAAAGCAGAATCATACTGTGGGATTTAAATATTTTGTGTATACAGTTTACAGTTATTTATAATGCTGTGTGTGCTGACCTGCTCCCCTTTGGTTTTACTAAATGTTTCTCTTTTATCATGTCTTGTTAACTTATTTTTAATGTCTAAATTTAATAAAATGAAATGGAAATGTATTAAGTGATCTTAATGTGACTATTTTTCAAGTAGTTCTTTTTGTTTAAAGTATTGTAGTGTCTACTTGAAATCTGTATGATACAGAAAAATATCATATATATTCATTTTGGGTATTTATTTTCTCCTCATTTCTTGGTTTAAAACTTAAGCAAACAATTATCTATACTAGATAAGAAGTGTGTAGCCAGGCCTGAAGATCATGAAGCAGAATATGACCAAGCTGGGACACAAGTTCTCCTATGGGGGGGAACTGAAGAAGCAGTGGCACACCAAGAAGCGTGTGGCCCTCATCTAATGTACTTTGAGAGTACTAGTGAGGAGTTGTAGCGATGCACCTCGATCAGTGAGGTTCTCACAAATCAACTGGGAGTTGAGACTAGCTATTTGGGGCCTTAGCGATGCATCTCGTCCTGTGTTGTCCTCACAGTGGAATATGGATGTTCCTATAATGGTTTGCTGGACTTATAACATGCAATAGAACTAATGTACCACCACCTGTAAAGTTCCTGCCTCTGGGTTGTGAAAAAACGTTTTTAAACTGTTGTACCTGCTATCTGATGTATATACTTTTCATTAAGTTGTTCAGTAAAGAAAAGTTTATTTTTAGACTTTGGTCTCCCTAATTCACCTCTACCTATCAAGCGGCAGTATGCAGTCTGCATCAAGATAACAGTAGCACACACACACGCAGTTAGAGCCCTCATTTTCCTGTACGGTGTCGGTGCACAGAGGATGTGTCCCTTGGCCCCAATTACCGCCCCTGCCTACATTACAGTGGTTTGTCCCATTCACTTTTTAAGTATAAGGTCAGACTGTGAATCGGCTGCCTGGTGGTTGGTAGTATGGCTTAACCTCTTCACAACATGCGCCGTACATGTACAGTCATGGCCAAAAGTTTTGAGAATGACACAATATTAATTTTTACAAAGTCTACTGCTTCACTTTTTCTAATGGCAATTTGCATATACTCCAGAATGTTATAAAGAGTGATCAGCTTAACAGCAATTACTTGCAAAGTCAATATTTGGCTAGAAAATGAACTTTATCCCACAAAACACATTTCAACATCATTGCAGCCCTGCCTTAAAAGGACCAGCTAACCTCTTTTCAGTGATTGCTCCATTAACACAGGTGTGGGTGTTGATGAGGACATGGCTGGAGATCAATCTGTCATGATTAAGTAAGAATGACACCATTGGACACTTTAAAAGGAGGCTGGTGCTTGGCATCATTGTTTCTCTTCTGTTAACCATGGTTATCTCTAAAGAAACACATGCAGTCATCATTGCAATGCACAAAAATGGCCTAACAGGGAAGAGTATCGCAGCTAGAAAGATTGCACCTCAGTCAAGAATCTATCGCATCATCAAGAACTTCAAGGAGAGAGGTTCCATTGTTGCCAAAAAGGCTCCAGGGCGCCCAAGAAAGACCAGCAAGCGCCAGGACAGTCTCTTAAAAGAGTTTCAGCTGCGAGATCGGGCTACCAGCAGTTGCAGAGCTTGCTCAGGAATGGCAGAAGGCAGGTGTGAGTGCATCTGCACGCACTGTGAGGCGGAGACTCTTGGAGCAAGGCCTGGTCTCAAGGAGGGCAGCAAAGAAGCCACTTCTCTCCAGAAAAAACATCATGGACAGACTGATATTCTGCAAAAGGTACAGGCAGTGGACTGCTGAGGACTGGGGTAAAGTTATTTTCTCTGATGAATCCCCTTTTCGATTGTTTGGGACATCAGGAAACGCCTCATTCGGAGAAGACAAGGTGAGCGCTACCACCAGTCTTGTCTCATGCCAACTGTTAAGCATCCTGAAACCATTCATGTGTGGGGTTGCTTCTCAGCCAAGGGAATCGGCTCTCTCACAGTCTTGCCTAAAAACACAGCCATGAATGAAGAATGGTACCAGAATGTCCTCCAAGAGCAACTTCTCCCAACCCTCCAAGAGCAGTTTGGCGATCAACAATGCCTTTTCCAGCATGATGGAGCACCTTGCCATAAAGCAAAGGTGATAACTAAATGGCTCAGGGAACGAAACATAGAGATTTTGGGTCCATGGCCTGGAAACTCCCCAGATCTTAATCCCATTGAGAACTTGTGGTCAATCATCAAGAGACGGGTGGACAAACAAAAACCTAAAAATTCTGACAAAATGAAAGCATTGATTGTGCAAGATTGGACTGCTATCAGTCAGGATTTGGTCCAGAAGTTGATTGAGAGCATGCCAGGGAGAATTGCAGAGGTCCTGAAGAAGAAGGGTCAACACTGCAAATATTGACTTGCTGCATTAACTCATTCTAACTGTCAATATAAGCTTTTGTTACTCATATGTTTGCAATTATATTTCTGTCTGTGATAAAAACATCTGTCAAACACACATAAAAAACAGAGGGCAGCAGATTATGTGAAAATATAATATTTGTGTCATTCTCAAAACTTTTGGCCATGACTGTACTGCAAATTCCGGGTCCCTCCCTTTGATGTGGGCTCCGACGCTGAGCCCACATCTTTCCCAGCACATGTCAGCTGTCACATGACCGCGGGTTGCCCATGGGTCGGCATGACAACCCAGGGCCCAGCGGTCGGCGCTCATAGCAAGTGAGCATTTCTGCTACAGACAGGAGGTCTGATCATTGCCTGTGTGTAGCAGGGGCGATCAGATAACTGCAGCTTCTAGTCTCCCATGGAGACTGCTGAAGCATGCAAAAAGTAAAAAAAAATGTTTTTAAAACTATTAAAAAAATAAAAAAATTATAAAAGTTCAAATCACTCCCCATTCGCCCCATTCAAAATAAAACAATTACAAAAAATACACATATTTGGTCCTGCCGTGTTAAGAATCACCTGATTTATCAAGATATAAAAATAATTAATCCAATTGGTAAATGGTGTAGTGAAAAAAAGTAAAAACACCAGAATTACGTTTTTTAGGTCGCCGCAACATTGCATTAAAATCCAATAATGTGCGATCAAAAGATCGTATCTACACCAAAATGGCATCAATAAAAAACGTTAACTCAGCATGCAAAGAATAAGCCCTCACCCAGCTCGAGATCACAAAAAATGGAGACGCTATGGGTCTCGAAAATGACACAATTTTTTTTAACAAACTTTGGAATTTTTTTTTCAACATTTAAATAAAAGCAACCTAGACATGTTTGGTATCTAAGAACTTGTAATGATCTGGAGAATCATAATAGCAGTTCAGTTTTAGCATTTGGTGAACACGGTAAAAAAAATCCAAAAAACAGTTGTTGAATTACACTTTTTTTGTAATTTCACCGCACTTGGAATTTTTTCCCCATTTTTGAGTACACGATGTAGTAAAACCAATGGTGTTGTTCAAAAGTACAACTCATCCCACAAAAAAACAAGCCCTCACATGGCCATTTTGATGGACAAATAAAAAAGTTATGGCTCAGGGAAGAAGGGGAGCGAAAAACACGCAAAAAACAAAAATACCTCTGGTCGTTAAGGGATTAAAGTCCCCCATACACACCATACTAATGTTGGCCAAACTCGCCAGTATCACTGAGTTCGGCTGACGTCCTAAGGGTGCTTGTAGACAGGCATATAAGAACTCGCCTGAGTTTCATGCAGAAAACTTGGACGATTTTTTTTCTAGTTTTCATCCATGTGCCATCAGAGTGTCCGTTTTTTTCTCTGTCTCGTGATCCATTTTCATACAACTACCGTACTTTAAAATGTACATGATCACATACAGTTTTCCAGGTTTACAATAGAAATCTGAAAAATTGGATGCTACTTGAATATTCTGTGTGGGATCAAATTTTTTTCTCGCACCCAATAGACTTGAATGTGTGAGTCTCATCCAAGACTCGTCAGAAAGTAGTGCATGCTGTTATTTTTCTTTTCTCATGGATAGTCGGCCTGAGGAAAAAACTGTCCATCTAAACCACCCTACTGAATAACATGGGTCAGTCTGCAGTCCATATGCTATGAGACCAAAACTCCGACAGCACACATACGCTCGTCTGCATGAGCTCTAAGGCTACATTCACACATCCATGTGAGTGTTAGGCTATGTTTACACGTTGATTACTTGGTGAGTTTTTTACCTCAGTATATGTAAGCCAAAATCAGGAGAGGGTGAAAAATACAGAAGTGGTGTGGTGTTTCCATTATACTTTTCCTCTGATTGTCCCACTTCTAGTTTTGGTTTACAAATACTGAGGTAAAAAACTCACCAAATACTCAACATGCGCATGTGGCTTTACAAACCGAGAAAAACAATTTTTTTTTCTCAATTCTCTTCCTAGTTTGCTTTTGTGTGTACAGAGGTGTGCTTGCTTCCAAGCCAATTATTTATTATGTATCGTTATATAGCTCTATCATATTCCACAATACTTTTGGTTTTCTTCTCCACACGTCCGTTTTTTGTGTTGGTTTGCGGTCTGCTTTTAAGTGCTGCAAATACAGGCACACCAATTGTATTCAATGATGGTGTCCATGTCAGGTTTTTCACACGGACACACGGTGTGTGTCTGTATGAAAAACTTGCAGACATGTCAGGTTTTTTTGCACAGCAAAATAATAAACAACCATATTCCTCATCTGTCCAACATGAAGATAATCCATACTGTCCTATGCTGTAATCCATTTCTCCGACAACTAATCATCATGAGCAATGCCATAATGCGACTGTTCACGATGAAAAGCAGGACATAATCAGCTGCTGTGATTGTAATTCAATGTGAGCAGCCAGATGAACTGCGGTGACCTCAATGAGATCACCGCGAGCCTCATGACCTCATTGAGGTCACCGCAGTTCATTGTCCCGGCTCACAGTGAAGTGAGCCTGGGAATGCGCTTCTGTAACCGGCGGTAACCTCTGTAACTTCACCGCTTGCACTTCATTGTCTCATGGTTTTAAGCCTGGATAGCACTGTGGCACTGCGTTCAGGTTGTAAACCAGATATGGCAGAGATAGATTACAGCACGGGACAGGATTTTTAATCTTCACTTCGAACAGGTGAACGATATGGTTGTTTATTATTTATTTTATTTTTTTTTACAGGGGACATTGGTAATTGTGCATTAGATGTAACTAAGTGTAATGGTTTTTTATTTTTTCTGTCCCTTTTTCAGAGAAAGGGCTTCAAAGGGAAAAGGCATAGGGGAGTATAACTTTGTTTTTATTTTTTTAAATAAAAAGGTGAAAAGTGTTTATTTTTAAATAAAGGTTTTATTTGGCTTGTTTTATTTCAATACTTACTAGGGGTTATCAAGGGGGGGTCTTAAGACGCCTCTCCCTTACTAACCCCCCGGGCTTGAGGGGGCCGCAATACAAAAAGGGGACTCACCCAAATAATTTTAACCCAATTGCCCCCACAGAGCAATGGGAAAGCAAGGGTTTAAATGCCCGATTTGGGGCATCTTATGCACATTTTGGAAACGACTTAGGGCGTGTTGTAGCTTTGGGGGGAAAGGGAAAAAATCCTGAATCCTTCCAGGGTATTTGTATCAACCCACAGGGCTGTGACCTATAAACCTGCTAAAAACTTTTTAAAATTTCTATTTCTAACATTTAGTTTACTTTGTCTGTGAAATTTCTGTGAGCACAAGAGAACAAAAGATTTTAAAAAAATTTTTGGCTTTCCCTTTGTCAACATACAGTTAAGTGGGGTGAACCTTTTTGGATCTCTATGAGGGAGCAATCGTCATACTCGGTGCCGCCCCAGACGCATGCTTTTCAATGCTTGAGCT
>JARQOD010000001.1:772892540-772924714 GCA_033576555.1 Oophaga sylvatica | reverse complement strand
CGCTGAGACCCGATGCCATTGTGGGCTGCAAAATTGTGGCCGTATAGAGCCTTGAATCTGCACCATTGTCAATGGTATCCCAAAAGGGATAAAAATTTTATTTTGGGAAAAACCCACAAAAAATTTTTTCATTGGCCAGAAATTGAAAAATTTCCCCCAAACCTCCGATTTTTGACACCCCAAGGGGGGCGGCTTTTCTTCCAGAAAAAAAAACTTTTGGGTTTTTCAACATATAAAAAATTTTTTTATGGGGCCAAAACGAAAATTTTCCCAGCAGCACACGCCACAAAACAAAGATATGGGCCAACAAAAAGCAAACTGCATGATTTTTTTAACAACTTGCCCTCATAGATTTGCCTGACCCAGAAAAGGGTTTTTAAAAAGCCAATCTGGCTTGTTGGGGGTATAATCTTTTTTTCCAGTTTTTTTAAAAAAGTGGAAAACCCAAAGTAAAATGTGATTTTGATTTTTTTTACCGAAAATGTATTACTTATTTCCCCCCATTTAAAGCAAATTTACCAGACCCAGAAACCCAACGTCCCCAAGGGCATAACTTGAAAAAAAAAAAAACCCAAAAAGAACTAACTTTTGCCCAAAAAAGGGTAGGTAACGATATATCCATTTTTTTTGATAAACCTTTTTACAAACTGGAAGAAATACAACAGCCCATTAAAAGGGTTCAGTTTTTGCTTACTTAAAGGGTTTTTCCCAAATCAAAATACAGACACGGGAAATTTTTTAAACTGCTGTCATCAAAAATTAAATGTAGACCCTTTTTTTTGGGGTTTAAAAAAAGGGGTTATTTTCCATATTTTTTTTTTCTAACAATATTAAAAAAAACCCCTTTTTTTTTTATTCCCTTGGTAAGAAAGTGCCATATTACTCCCCTTTAAAAAACCCCCAAAAACCGTAAAAGTGACGTGACACATATGAAAAATCCCATTAAAAAAAACACTGTTTTTCACAATTCATATTTTTACATGAAAAAAAAAATTTTGATATGAAAAAATTTTCCCCTTTACAAAACTTCTGCTTTAAAAATTTTTTAGGGGGAACTTGCTTGACTCCAAAGTAATAAAAGAATTCCCAAAAAAAAAATTTTCAAAAATCTGATGAAAGGACAAGTCCCAAAGGGGGGGGGTCCCCCCCGGGGGAAGAGGGGGAAATGCTTGGTTAACGCTCACCTGATGGAGTCTGACGGGGCAAAAACCCAATGGGTTTGGGGGGGCCCGGGGGGGTACCCCCGGCGGGGGTTTGCTTTCCCCCACACCCTAAACCCCCCCAAAAATTTAAACCCTTTTGAAAAAAAAAAACTCTTTTTTGATTCGGGGCCTTTCCCCGCTTCAGCCATCAGGGGCCCCGTTTTTGGTTCTCACAAACGACTCCAGAATTTTTCCATTTTAAACCCTTTTTAAATTTTAAATTTTGAAACCCATTATTTTTACGATGCAGCACATTTTCAGCAGTACATTCCCGGGGTTTCCCTTTTTCCCCGGCAACTTTTCCTCTCCGGGGAAACCTACCCCCCTGTACAATCCGTCCCATCTGAATTTTCGTCTCCCCATAATCCCCCCCTGACAATCCTGCCCTCCCCCATTCCTCCCATTCGCGCGTCTGTCCCCTTTGGGCCACCAGCTTCCCCCCTTCCCCCTTTCTCATTTCAATGGGAAAAAAGAAAAAGGGTCCATCTCGCCCTCTAATCCCCCCCCTAGCCCCGATCCCCTTAAAAAGTACTGTCAAGTTGGTACCCATTTTGCATGCTGCCCCCCGGGTCCCCTTTTGCCTTGGGAAAACTTAACCCCCAAGCAACCCTTAAACTGCCCTTTCACTGCAAAAATCACTACTCCCCCCCAAAAGGGGGAAAAGTCACATCACTCTATCCTTTTTTCTGCACTACACCCACTTAACCCCCCCCCTTTAAAAACCCCCATGTAACTATGTTTTTTAAAACTTTTCATTCCTCCCCCCTCTATATGCCCCCATTACCCGTCCCACAAATTTTTCCAAATGCTATTCCACCCTTCTATTCACTTCTATCCCTGATCCAAACCCCAATACACTAAATACTATACTTTTCAGAAAAAGTAAAAAAAAACATTAACATTTATAAACTCAGGGGAAACCCTGTTTTTAAAAAGTGAACACGGTTCAAAAAGGGGGGCAATGGGGGCCCCTTCCCCCCCCTTTCATAGGCATGAAAAAAAACGCTGCGCCTGTGGGGGGTTTGGGAAAAAACCCCAAAAAGAAAATTAAAACATTGGTTTAAGCTTTTTAAAGGGGGGTGTGATGCGGATTAAATCGAATTTTTAACCATGAAAATTTTTTTTTAAGTCCTGGGGCCCAAAAACCCCAAACCTTCCCTTTATCAATAAAAACCAAATGAATTTTTTTTTTTTTTTAAATTTAATAACGCGTTAAAACACTTGTAAAAAAAAAATGTCTTTAAAAATTTTTGAAAATTTAAAATTTTTCCCACACGTACCCACCTAAAAAGTTCCTACAGAAATTTCCAAAAAAAAGCAAAGAATGACTAAAAAATTAAATTTTTAAAAAACCCCCGGGGGCTTAAATAAAAATAGAAAAAAAATGATCATTCTATACCCTGTGGGGGGTTTTTTTTGGGGGGGGAATTTGGGGACACTCAAAAATTTTTCCTAAGAACCTTTTTTTAACAAAAATTTTTCTAAACATCCTCCAAGAGCAACTTCTCCAAAATCCAAAAAAAATTTGGGGTCAAAAACAATGCTTTTTTCCATTATGATGGAACCATGTCACAATAAAAAATTTTAAATAACAAATACTCAGTAAAAAAAATTTTTGACTTTTTTAACCCAAAAAAAGGAAACTTCGGGAAACCAAAATCCCACAAAGCGTTGAACAAAAAAAAATACAAAAATTTTGTAAAAATTAAAAATTTTTATTTATATAGCCTAACATATTCCGCAGCCCTACAATTAAGGGGACATTTTACCGACAAAAAAAAAATACAAAAAAACATTTTTTAACAGTTACAGAAATGAGGGCCCCGCTCCACTTACAACTATGAATAAACTCCAAGCACTGAAAAAAAAAAGATTTTCCATCAACAGGATTAGGGCCAGAAGCTTTCCAAAAGCAGGGGGAAAAAGCTAAATATTGAAGAATAAGGGGGGCCCCAAAAACTTCAATTCCCACGGGTCCCCAAAAAGGGGGATTTTTTGGACAATTTGTTACTGATCCTGGTTGCTGTCACATAGGGAAATCACCCCGAAAAGGGGGACGGGACGCTGGTCCGGCAAACAAAGGGGTTTTTTTAAACGCCGCGCGGTGCTTTTTACCCGATTTTCCCTAGATACTATTCCCAGCTTTTTTTTTTACACCGGGAGCTCCTGACATTTTTTTCCCCCCCCCCCTGCGCGGGGGCCACGGAGAACCCCAAAAAAAAAAATGGTCCAGGACAATTTTTAAAACGATCAGGATCCCCCCGGGGGGTGGTCTTTTCTGCTGCACCTAGGCAAAAAAGGGGGGTCCAAAATTTGGTCCCCACAGCGATCACAAAAAAAACACGACCGGGAAATCGCAATTTCATCGCTATGTGGGGCCCCTATTAACTTCCAAACACAAAACTCATTTAAGAACACGATCTGTATAACGACCATTGCGGTCGTTTTGGGAAAAAAACCCCCGGGGGCCCCCGACCTGGGAAAATTGTTCATAAAGGGGGCCCCACTCAGCGTTTAGCTCACCAGCAGGGGGCCAACGACCAAAAAAAAGCTCAGAACGTTCATAAGCATCACACATCTCAGCAGGGCCCCCTGCTGCACAAGTCACACAAACGCGTCGCAACGGATCGCTACTTTTCCATAAAATTTGGGGACCTTTAAGGGGTTTTCGTTAGCGATCCCTTGTGGGGACAGTCCCAAATTTTAAAAAAGTTGTCCTGTCATTAGAGAGTTGGGCAAACCAAACAGTAAATTCAGCATCTGTACGAACACCTAGTGTTCACGGGGACACCGAATGCAGATTTCCCCCGTTTTTACTTCGGGTTCAGCTGCCCAAAACACTGGGTTTTGAACGCTTCTGATCACTTAAAAAAACATCACCCCGGGGCAACAATGCGATTCCCCACTGCAAAAGACACGTAACACCAGTAAAGGGAGGTATAATTTTTACTCGTCAGCTGGGGGACACTGCTCCCATCAGCCGACTTGCTTTCCCCTAAAAACAGCGAGAGCGGAGGGGGGGGAAGTTTCCCCACACTGCTCCTGCCTGTAAATAATTTTTTAAACAAACAGCGGGGTTCCCCTGTATATTTAACCAGCCAGGCAAAACTCACAGCGGGGAACTCAACCCTCACGTCAATTCAGGGTTATCAAAATAAGTGCCCCCCCATCCATATTTTTTAATTATTTAAAAAATAATAAAAAAAAAAAGTGTGGGGTCCCCACATTTTTGACAACCCCCAAGCTAAAAGCGACAGCTGTAATGGATTCCAGGCGGTAAGAAGGCCATGGATTTCCCCCCTCAGTCAAAAAAAAGGCCCGCACCGGCCAAAGCGCACTATTGATGTCCATTTCTGGTGTTTTGCCTGGCTTTTTTTCCCCTTCCCAACAGTGGAAAGGTTCATATTTGTGGGGTTTTGTCACCTTTTATTTTCAGGGCACAACCCTGGGTATTATAGGAGGCTCTATAACATCTATCCCCACTACAAAGCAATGGGGAGCAGGGGAAAAAGCCAAAAAAGGCGCACTAATAGATGCCTTTTTTTGGGCACTTGGCTGCTAATTTTAGTTGGTGGGGCCAATAAAAGAGTCCATTTTTACCTAGAAAATGGGGGGACCCAGCCATTTTTAAAATTTAAATTATTATTATCAGTAGCTGTTTGCCGCACTGTCAACCCAAACATAAAAAGGAAAACTTTTCGTGTTATGTTTTTTAGCTGAGGAGTGGGGGTAAAAAAGGCAATACACCAAAATTGGAACATGAGAATCGTACCCCCAAAAACCCCACAACTAAGCCCGTGACGTTTTTTACGTTGTCCAGACCCCTCGCACAGCTGAAAACTAACACACCAAAGAAAAAAAGAGGAAAGCACCCCCGAGCAACCCCAAAAAAACATAGAAACCCCCAAACAAAAGGGGGTTAGACAGATAAATACTGAAAAGAAAAAAAAATAATATAGCAAAAAGGGGGCCCAAAAATACCTAAAAAAAAGGAAGAAGGGCCTACGAATCCCAAAAAACCCTAAAAGCACCAACTCACTAATTTTTAAAAACACCTGAGACCCACGACCTCTCCACCAAAAGTTCTCTTTTAACAAAATCAAAAAAAGCCACGAAAAAACGGAAAAAAAAAAAAAAAAAACAAACATCATTGCTGAACAAAACGGGGGCAAAACCCCCAGGGGGACCCTGAAGGCCCCCCACAAAGTGCGGGCAAAATAAAAATCAAACACAAAAACAAAAAAAAAAATGTTATCTTTACAGAGACAACACGACACAGCGCTAAAAGGAAACGGACTCAAGATTAACCAGAGCAATTGACACCGGAACCCTAGGGAAGGCGACTCCCTATATAAACCAGTCATAAACCCGATTCCCACCCTCACAATCTTCACTGGACATCCATACCGCTTGTAACCCCCAGAGGGAGCCTCTGCTCAGAACTTATTTCAAGTCCATTCACAACAGTACCCCCCCCCCTTGAGGAGGGGTCACCGAACCCTCACTTGAGCAACCAGGTCGGTCAGGATGAGTTCTATGATACGCACGGATGAGTCTCCTAGCATGGATGTCCGAAGCAAACACCCAAGAATTGTCTTCCTGACCATAACCTCTCCACTTAACCAAATACTGGAGTTTCTGTCTAGAAAAACGAGAATTCAATATTTTCTCAACCACAAACTCCATATTGCCCTCAACCAAACAGGGTCAGGAGGCAAAGCAGTAGGAACCACTGGCTCAACAAACCTCTTCAACAAGGACTTGTGGAACACGTTATGGATCTTAAATGTCCCTGGAAGAAGCAAACGAAAAGAAACAGGATTAAGAATCTCCATGATCTTATAAGGTCCAATGAACCTAGGCTTAAATTTAGGAGATGCCACTCTCATAGGAATATTTCTTGAGGACAACCAGACCAAGTCCCCCACTTAAACCGAGGACCATCAGTCCTATGCCGGTTAGCAAACCGCTGGGCCCTCTCCTGAGAGAGGGACAACGTCTCCACTACCTGGTCCCAAATCTGTTGCATACGCTCCACAACAGAGTCAACACCTGGACAGACAGAAGCCTCCGTCTGTCCCGAAGAAAACCTAGGGTGAAACCCAGAATTACAGAAAAATGGAGACATCAAAGTGGCAGAGCTAGCCCTATTATTAAGAGCAAACTCAGCCAAAGGCAAAAAAGAGACCCAGTCATCCTGATCAGCAGACACAAAGCATCTTAGATAAGTCTCCAATGTCTGGTTTGTTCTCTCAGTTTGACCATTGGTCTGAGGATGAAACGCCGAGGAGAAAGACAATTGAACACCAAGTTTAGAACAAAAGGTCCTTCAAAATCTGGAAACAAACTGGACTCCTCTGTCAGACACAATGTTCTCAGGAATGCCGTGTAAACGAACCACGTGCTGAAGGAACAAAGGCACCAATTCAGAGGAGGAAGGCAACTTAGGTAATGGCACAAGATGTATCATCTTGGAAAACCTATCACAAATCACCCAGATGACGGTCATTCTCTGAGAAACAGGAGGTCGGAAATGAAATCCATAGAGATATGGGTCCATGGTCTCTTGGGCACAGGCAATGGCATCAACAAACCACTAGAGCGAGAGCAAGGCTTGGAGCGAGAGCAAGTCCCGCAGGACTGCACAAATTCCCTGACATCACGAGACAAGGTAGGCCACCAAAAGGACCGACTAACCAAGTCTCTGGTACCAAAAATTCCCTGATGCCCAGCCAACGCGGAACAATGAATCTCAGACATCACACTCTTTTTCCACTGGTCCGGGACAAACAATTTTCCAACAGGGCAGCGCTCGGGCCTATCCTCCTGACACCCCTCCAGAGCAAGTCTCAAATTGGGTGAGATGGCAGAAAGAACTACACCCTCTTTCAAAATAACAGAAGGATCAGATAACTCAGGAGAGTCCGCAAGGAAACTCCTCGAGAGGGCATCCGCCTTAACATTCTTAGTGCCAGGAAGAAAGGAAACCACAAAATTAAAACGTGTGAAAAACAAGGCCCACCTGGCCTGTCTAGGATTGAGTCGCTTGGCAGATTCCAGATAAACCAGATTCTTATGGTCCGTAAGGACCACCACCTGATGTTTGGCTCCCTCCAGCCAATGTCTCCACTCTTCAAAAGCCCACTTCATGGCCAGTAACTCCCGATTACCCACGTCATAATTACATTCAGTAGGAGAAAATTTTCGAGAGAAAAAGGCACAAGGTTACTTTTAGAGGTCTCTGGATCTTTTTGGGACAAAACGGCACCTGCCCCAATTTCAGAGGCATCAACCTCCACCTGAAATGGCAGAGAAACATCAGGCTGCCGTAGAACAGGAGCAGAAGTGAATCTCTGCTTAAGTTCCTGAAATGCAGAGACTGCCTCAGGAGGCCAATTCACCACATCAGAACCCTTTCTGGTCAAATCAGTCAATGGTTTAACAATAACCGAGAAATTACCAATAAATTTACGATAAAAATTGGCAAAACCCAAAAATCTTTGAAGAGCCTTTAATGAAGTAGGTTGGACCCAATCACAGATGGCCTGAACCTTGACCGGGTCCATTTCAATAACAGATGGGGACAAAATGAATCCCAGAAATGAGATCCTCTGTACGCCAAAAAGACACTTTGATCCCTTCACATACAGAGCATTCTCTCTCAAAATCTGGAATACAGTTCGAACATGTTTCACAGGAGAGTCCCAGTCATTAGAAAAAATCAAGATATCATCCAAATAAACAATCAGAAATTTGTCCACAAAATCCCTGAAAATGTCATTCATGAAGGACTGGAAGACAGAAGGAGCATCACAAGGTACTCAAAATGCCCCTCAGGGTATTGAACGCCGTCTTCCATTCATCCCCGTGCTTAATGCGAATAAGGTTATATGCCCCCCTGAGGTCAAGCTTGGTAAACCTAGTAGCGTTTTTCACCCTGGAAAAAAGGTCAGAAATCAAAGGTAACGGGTATTGATATTTTACAGTAATATTGTTCAAAAGACGATAATCAATACACGGCCTTAATGAACCATCCTTTTTGGCCACAAAGAAAAAACCGGCACCTAAGGGTGAAGAGGATGGTCTGATATGACCCTTCTCCAATGATTCCTTGATATAAGACCGCATAGCGTCATGTTCAGGTACAGACAAGTTAAAAAGGCGACCTTTAGGGAATTTACTACCAGGCACTAATTCAATAGCGCAGTCATAGCTCCTATGGGGAGGCAAGGATGCAGATTTACTTTCGCTAAACACATCAGAAAAATCAATCAAAAAGTCAGGAACATCCTGAGCCTGGGGGAGGCAGAAAAAACAGGAGTGTTGGTATTAACACATTGGCAGCCCCAACTGGTTACAGACACAGATTTCCAATCCAAAACAGGATTATGAGACTGCAACCAAGGGAAGCCCAGTACGATAATATCATGCAGATTATACAGAACCAAAAATTTACAGCACTCCTGATGATCAGGTTCAACCCTCATTATCACCTGAGTAGAGAACTGAGGTTTATTCTCAGCCAAAGGGGTAGAATCGATCCCCAGTAGGGGAATAGACTTCTGTAGGGGTATCAAGGGAAACCCACAACGTTTAGCAAAATCATAATCCATCAGGTTAATAGCTGCTCCAGAATCAACGAAAGCCTGAGCAGAAAATGAGGACAGAGAGCATATCAGAGTGACAGTTAATAAAAACTTAGTCTGAACACTACCCAAGACAACTGAGCGTGCAAAACGTCTTCCCCGCTTAGGGCAGACTGAAATAGCATGAGAGGCATCACCACAGTAGAAACATAACCCATTGCGCTTTCGAAACTCATGACGCTGTGCCCCAGACACCACTCTATCACACTGCATGGGTTCAGAAGCAGGTTCACAAGGCAACACCATTCCACGCATACTTCTCCGCTCACGCAAACGTCTGTCAATTTGAATCGCTAATGACATAGATTCATTAAGACCAGAGGGACAGAGAATCCCACCATAACATCCTTTACATTATCTGACAGACCCTTCCGAAAAAGGGCCGCCAAAGCGTCGTCATTCCACTTGGTCAGGACTGCCTACCTACGGAATCTCTGACAGTATAACTCAGCGTCATCAAGACCCTGATTTAATGCCAACAAGGCTTTTTCAGCTTGATCAGTGACATTAGGCTCATCGTACAATAACCCCAAAGCCTGAAAAAATGCATCAACATCACTCAAAACAGGATCCCCAGGTGTCAGGGAAAAAGCCCAATCCTGAGGATCGCCGCGCAGGAGAGAGATGACAATTTGAACCTGCTGCGCTGCGTTCCCTGAGGACTTAGATTTTAAGGCAAAAAACAATTTACAATTATTTTTGAAATTCTGAAACTTAGCTCGATCCCCTAAAAACAAATCTGGCATGGGAATCCTAGGTTCCACAACAGGCAACCTAGCAAGATAGGCAGCAATACTCCGAACCTCAGTGGCAAGCTGATCCACACGGCCAGACAACTGTGCAAACTCCATTGAGAGAAAAAAAAATCCTCCCCAGCACCCAGAGATACAGAGGGGAAAAAAAAAATGCAACAAACAGAAAATATCTCTGACAACTCTGACAACCTTTTTTCTTTCACAATATTTTTTCCCTTCTGTGAGTACCATACAATTTTCAATTTTTAGGCCGGTGATACTGTTATGTTTCGGTAGCTGAGGAGTGCAGGTAAAAAAGGCAATACACCAGAGAAGTTGGAATCTATGAGATTGCAGTACCCTGACTAACCACCACAACTAGAGGCAGCCGTGGAGCGTTCCTACGTTGGTCCTAGACGCCTCGTCACAGCCTGAGAAACTAACTACACCTAAAGATAGAAAGAGGAAAGCTATCTGCCCCGGAGCAGATCCCCAAAGAACATAGAAAGCCCCCAAACATGTAATGGCGGTTAGACAAGATGAAATACTGACACAGACAGAAAATAGTATGAGCAAACATTGGGGCCCAAACTACCTAAATAGAAAAGGATAGGAAGGGCACTTACTGCAATCCCAAAAAACCCTGAAAAGCACCAACTCTACTAATTTCAAAATCACCTGAGATCACACGACCTCTACCACCTAAATTAGTTCTCTGGTGTAACAAAATCAAAACAGCAGCCACTGAAAAAACTGGAAAAAGCAAAAGTACAAACATCAGTGGCTGAACTAAACTGAGAGGGCAAAAGCCCCCAGAGGGGACCCTGAAGGCCCCCACAGAAGTGCAGGACAAAATGCAAAAATCAAGCACAAAAACAAAAGAAGAAAATGTCTTATCTGTTAGCAGGAGATGCAGACACGACACAGCAGGCTACAAAGGAAACAGGACTCAAGGATTGAGACCAGAGCAATTGATGACCGCAACCCTGATGGGAAGGCGACTCCCTTATATAAGACCAGTCAGTAACACCTGATTCCCACTCCTCACAATCTTCACTGGACAGTCCAGTACCGCTTGTAACCACCAGAGGGAGCCTCTGCTCAGAACTTATTTCAAGTCCATTCACAACAGTTCAGTGTCCGTGCCCAAACAGTAGTGTTCTGTACAGACGCGTACTTTACTGTTCAGGTTCATCCATCTCCAGTTGGGTCTGTTTTTCTGCATCTGGTACAGGTTGTCTTGAATATGTGCAGGGCACAATTAAATTTTAAGACTATCAAGCATTCTGTAGCAAAATGTGCTGCCTAGTGTCAGAAAGCTTGGTCTGAGTCGCAAGTCATGAGTCCTCCAACAGCATAATTACCCATAATACAACGCTAAAAACATCCAAGAACGGCTAAGAGCAAAAGATTTTGTCCAGGCCATTTTCCTTTTTTTTTTCTTTAGAGCCACAATTCAGAAATAATGTCTGATTTTTATTAGTTGATTGTAAGGTTCTATGTATATATTCCTGAAACTCAGTTTGTTCGTCAGCCATTTTACTTTCTGTCTTGCTGCAGCTATCTTGCCCTCAGTCAAAATGGAGTTTCCAGCTTGCATGTTCCCGCCCTGATTCTCTCCTTTGCTTCTTAAGCAGCCACAGCTGAGCAATCAGTGCTTCAGAATCTAGCCTGCAGTGAACCTGTGACTTGACTCCTGTAAGCCTTGGACCTTGTACTCCAGCTATTCCTACTGAGGAACTCTGAAGCACTTGTGGACTCTGAACCCTGCTCTTTGAAAGACCCACTTTGCATGGACTTACGGTAACAGAGAAGAAGATCCTGAATCTGTATTGGAGAGTGATTGCTGAGCTTGGATTACTCTGGCCTGCTGTGTCTCCTGTTTCTGTGTCTGCAAACTGTGTGACTATTTCTGCCAACTTGTATGAAGTAATACAGGACTTTTCTATATCAAACCTGTGACTCCTGTGTTTTCATCGCACCCAAGCACAAGATGCTATATGAACTGTACTACATACATTACAAGATTCTGAAGCCAAAACGTTAGTGTCTGCTGGGTCTGGAAGGCTGTGTCTGCTGTACTGTGGATATCAGACGTCCGGTTGTACTTTCTGTGATGACAGTGGTTGTGACTTCTCACAACCATTCCAGGTGAGCAATTCCCTTAAGTTTTTTCTTTTTGCAGTGTTACCACAGGTAAACACTATTGTTTTTTTTTTTTCTTTCTTTCTCTTTTTTGTCTGCTGTAACTCTGGATATCAGATGTCTGGTTGAAACTTTCTGTGATGATAGTGGTTGTGACTTCTCACAACCATTCCAGGTGAGCAGTTCCCTTAATTTTTTTTTCTCTCTCTGCAGTGTTGCCACAGGTGAACACTATTGTTTTTTTTTCTCTCCTCTTCTTCCAGTAATCCTGTTTAAAAGATCTGGAAAATGGAGGCCCGCATAAAGGAACTTTGCGGAGTGACTGATAATATCCTTGCAGATTTGCAGAATATAAAGACCCGTTTTTCAAGCCTACAGGACCTCAATAATCACAATTTGCAAGTGGTTGGACAGACTACCCAGGATTTGCGAGCCAGGATTGAGGTTCTAGAGGGGCGAGTCCAGGCTCCTGCCGTAGCCCCGAGTGCTGGGATTCCCAAGTTGCCCCCTTTTCGTTTTGGCGGTGAACGTGAGAAATTCAGGGGATTTATTAATCAATGCAATCTTTTTTTTTCTGCACATGCTTCACAATTTCCCACTGAACGATCTAAGGTGCTTACTATAATTATGTTGCTTACCAACAAGGCTTTAATGTGGGCAAACCCTCTGATTGAGACTGAGGATGATTGTTTGAATCACCTTGATGATTTTATTTCAGCCATGGGGCAGGTATTTGATGACCCCAATCGAGGTGCAACAGCTGAAGCAGCCATGTTAGCTTTGCGCCAAGGTAAGCACTCGGTAGCTGAATATGCCTTGGATTTCAGGAGATGGGCCCTTGATACCACCTGGGACAGTTCCGCCAAAAAATCTATTTTTCGAAAGGGGTTATCTCTACTGATTAAGGATGAACTTGCTCGTGCCGACCCTCCCACTGCGTTAGGTGACTTTATTAACTACTGCATCCGTATTGATACTCGTCTGACTGAACGCAGGCAAGAGAGATGGTTCGAAAGCAATCGTACTAACCTTTTCCTACCTTCCTCTCCAGCTAAGGAACCTTTGAGTAGGATTACACGGGAACCTGAACCTGAACCCATGCAGGTAGACTCTTTACAACGACGGGTTAGTGATGCACGCAAGGAACATCGTTTTAAGGAGAATCTATGTTTCTATTGTGGTAAGTCAGGGCACTTCATTATAAACTGCCCAGCCGTTCTCGTAAGACTACTGCAGCACTCATTCATTGTGAGTGTTGCGAGAGGGGATCTGTCAGGTCCGAGCCTCAGGCTCCAGAGAGATCTGCAGCAACAGATCTTGATTTCTCGGACTTAAACTCCGTTACCTCTGAGGACGTTGACTGTGTAAACGCTGCCATTTTTCAAGTTTCCTCAGCGGTGTCCCAGCTGAGTTGTAAGAAAAACAATTCTCATTGCTTTCTTTCCATCAAACTCTGGGTTGACTCAGCTTGGGTGTCTAGCTCTGCTATGATCGACTCAGGGCAAGTGGAAATTTTATGGATGTCTCCTTTGCTCTGAAACAGGGAATACGTTCAGTGAAGAAGGCTACTCCAGTACAGATGGAAACTGTGGATGGCTCCCTGCTGACCTCTGGACCAGTGGATCAGGAAACAGAGCCTTTGAGGGTTCTTATGGGTAAAGATCATCAAGAGAAACTGTCCTTTATGCTTATCTCTTCTCCCCACTTTCCCATTATTCTAGGGCTACCATGGCTGCAGGCTCAGAATCCTACCATTAACTGGGAGACCAAGGAATTACACTTTCCAGAGAAACAGATGAGTCCAAAAGTTTCAGCTTGCTCTGTTCCTAAAGGAATCATGTCAGTCCCTGAACTACCAGCTGTATACCAGGACTATGTGGATTTATGTGACAAGAAGAACGCTGACCAGCTTCCTCCTCACCGTCCATATGATTGTCCAATTGAATTATTGCCTGGAGCAGAGATACCTTTTGGTAAGATCTACCCCCTGGCGGGGCCCGAGCTAAAGGCTTTAAAGGATTACATAGATGAAAATCTAGCCAAGGGCTTCATACGCCCCTCTTCATCTCCTGCAGGTGCACCCATCTTCTTTGTAAAGAAGAAAGATGGATTTCTGAGACCATGCGTAGACTATAGGGAACTCAATAAGGTTACTATTAGAAACCGTTATCCATTGCCTTTAATCCCTGAGTTATTGGAGAGAGTGCGACATGCCAAAATTTTTTCTAAACTAGATCTTCGTGGGGCCTATAACTTAGTCCGTATTAGACCTGGGGATGAATGGAAGACTGCATTCAGGTCACGCTATGGACACTTTGAATATCTAGTTATGCCTTTTGGTCTGAGTACCGCCCCAGCCACTTTCCAACACTTGGTGAATGACATCTTCAGGGATCTCCTAGATACATTCGTGGTAATTTATTTGGATGATATTCTAATTTTTTCTAACTCCACAGAGGAACATCATGGACATGTGAGAATGGTCTTGGAACGTCTAAGACAAAATCATCTTTACATCAAACTTGAAAAGTGTGAATTCCATAGGACCGAAATTCAATTTCTGGGGTATGTACTGTCTACACAAGGAATTAGTATGGATGGAAGCAAAACCCAAGCCATCAAGGATTGGCCAAGTCCTAGAAATGTGAAGGAGGTACAGCGCTTCATCGGGTTTGCCAACTTCTATAGACGTTTCATTAGAAATTTCTCTGAGGTAGTGTCACCTATCACTCAACTTACCCGGAAAGAGTCTAGGTTTTCCTGGACTCCCCAAGCCCAGGAAGCATTTTCCCGTCTAAAAGATAAATTTACCACTGCACCTATCCTAGTACATCCCAACCCCGAGCTTGCCTTCATAATAGAGGTGGATGCTTCAGATTGTGCCGTTGGAGCTATACTCTCTCAGAGAACAGGTGAGAAGAATGTCTTGCATCCCTGTGCCTTCTTTTCCCAGCAGTTGTCTTCGGCTGAGAGGAACTACGATGTGGGCAATAGAGAGTTGTTGGCCATTATTGCCGCCTTCAAAGAATGGAGACACCTTCTTCAGGGAGCTGCACAGCAAATAGTCGTCCTGACAGACCATCGTAACCTTGAGTTTATCAGGTCGGCTAAGTGCCTGACTCCTCGCCAGGCTCGCTGGAATCTTTTCTTAAACCAATTTAATTTATCATCTCTTATAGACCAGGATCGCGCAATGGAAAGGCTGATGCACTCTCTAGGATTTACTCAGCAGAGACACGTCCAATTACTCCTCCTAAGACTATTCTTCCTGACTCTAGATTCCTAGGAGTAATTCATAATCAAGACCTACTTAAGGACATCAAGGAAGCATACCATGCGATTCCTTTTTGGCACAACCCCCAAGGGACGTAAGTCTTGTCTTTAAGAATGGTGTGTGGATTCAGGGACAACGTCTGTATATTCCTGAAACAGTCAGATTAAGAGTATTGCAACTCATTCACGATTCCAAGATAGCTGGGCATAGAGGAATTCTAAAGACACAGGAATTTCTTTCTCGTTTCTTTTGGTGGCCCACTTGCAGGAAGGATGTTTTGAATTATGTCACTTCATGTGAGGTCTGTGCAAGATGCAAAACACCTCGCTCCTCACCAACTGGTCTGTTACAGCCTCTTCCCACCCCGTCCCGCCCGTGGGGATCCATTTCTATGTACTTCATTGTGGAGTTACCAACCTCTCAGGGGAAGAACACCATTCTAGTGGTGGTTGACCGTCTAACAAAGGCAGCTCATTTTATCCCTTGTGTCGGCTTACCCACTGCAAAACAGACATCAGATTTGATGATTAAAGATGTGTTTCGCTTACATGGAGTACCGGATGAGGTTATTTCGGATCGAGGGTGCAATTCACTTCTAGGTTTTGGCAAAATTTCTGTGCAGCATTGGACATTAAAGTAAACCTTTCTTCTGCTTTTCATCCCCAGACTAATGGACAGACCGAACGAACCAATCAAACCCTGGAGCAGTATCTCCACTGCTTTATCTGCCACCTACAGGATGATTGGGTGGATCTACTTCAATTAGCTGAGTTCTCGTATAACAACTCTCAGAGTGCCTCCACTAAACAGTCTCCTTTTTACTCTAATCTAGGTTATCATCCTAACATTCTACCACGATTTCCCATAGAAACGCCTTTACCAGCAGTGGCTGAAAGAATCACGTCTTTACAGAAGAATATGGATCTTCTAAAGGAAAATCTGGAATCGGCTCAAGAAAGGTACAAGAAAGCAGCAGATAAATTTCGTAAACCTGCACCAGCTTTCAAGGTAGGAGACTTGGTCTGGCTGTCAACCAGAAATCTTAAGTTAAGGATTCCATCGTCTAAGTTGGGACATAAGTACATTGGACCCTATAAAATCAGTAAAATTATAAGTGCCGTTGCTTGTCGTCTTCAACTGCCCAGAACTATGAGAATCCACCCTGTCTTTCATGTATCCCTACTAAAGGCTGCGACACCCAATACGTTTCCTGGACGTTCCTCTCCTTGCCCTGACCCAGTGCTAGTCGATGGTCAGGAAGAATTTGTGGTGGAAAGGATTTTAGATTCCAGGTTGTATAGAAATCAGTTACAATATCTGATTAAATGGCAGGGCTACCCAGTGGAGGACAACTCATGGGAACCGGTCAATAACGTTAATGCTCCTCGCTTGCTCCGTCAGTTTCATCAGAGGTACCCACACAAGCCTGGTCTGAGGTCATCCGGAGGTTGTCCTTAAGGGGGGAGTAATGTAAGGTTCTATGTATATATTCCTGAAACTCAGTTTGTTCGTCAGCCATTTTACTTTCTGTCTTGCTGCAGCTATCTTGCCCTCAGTCAAAATGGAGTTTCCAGCTTGCATGTTCCCGCCCTGATTCTCTCCTTTGCTTCTTAAGCAGCCACAGCTGAGCAATCAGTGCTTCAGAATCTAGCCTGCAGTGAACCTGTGACTTGACTCCTGTAAGCCTTGGACCTTGTACTCCAGCTATTCCTACTGAGGAACTCTGAAGCACTTGTGGACTCTGAACCCTGCTCTTTGAAAGACCCACGTTTGCATGGACTTACGGTAACAGAGAAGAAGATCCTGAATCTGTATTGGAGAGTGATTGCTGAGCTTGGATTACTCTGGCCTGCTGTGTCTCCTGTTTCTGTGTCTGCAAACTGTGTGACTATTTCTGCCAACTTGTATGAAGTAATACAGGACTTTTCTATATCAAACCTGTGACTCCTGTGTTTTCATCGCACCCAAGCACAAGACGCTATATGAACTGTACTACATACATTACATTGATATTCAGTAAATTTACATTGAAAATTACTTTTATTAGTTTTAGATTAATTCTGTGATCATTGTGAGTTTTTCTTAGTTTAGCAGAAGAGTGCCAACAGTTTTTTTCTCCGTATGTATGTGTTAGACTCTCAGTGATAGAATGGTAGCCAGAGCAGATGACAAATATTATTTCAAATATCTTCAAACTGACAAATGTTGCAACTGTTAAATAACAATCAATGCAATATCCAATTTGATGGTAGAATTTATGCTGGGAGCACCATGTCATATAAATTTAGAAATAAAAAATTAAGTTTATGTCTCCCATCTCATAACAGATGTGCAAAATTCCTAAATGTCCCAATGGGAAAGATACCAATTTAGATAAATATCTCCACCTAGTTATTGTCACGATTCCACTCCTCAGTGTTTCTGGGATGCAGTTGCTGAAGGCTCAGCCATCCAATCTGGTACAGGAGTGTGCTGAAGCTATCAGTACTTTCAACAGCTCAGTTGTCCAGTCTGGTGCAGGAGCGTGCTGAGCTGTCAGTGTTTTGATTGACTGCTCAGCCATCCAATCTGAGACTTGGAAATGCTGGCTATCTCCAGGTGTTCATTGTCCCAGGTGATTACCAGGCTAATTAACTGGGCTGTTAGTCCCAGACCTTTACCAGACGTACATTCAGCTTTTATTTGGTTTGTCTCTCTGTGCCTTGCGTTCTGTTGGTTGATCTTTTGTTACCTGACTTTGGACCTCGTTCTAACCATCCGTCTGTTTACTCCCTTTTCTCTGACCTGCTACCCTCCTGGTATTTTTACCTCGGACCATTACTTGACTATGTCATTGTCTCTTCCTTCTGTTTATTATGTACCCTACTGGCTTTTGACCTTGGACTCCTTGATTATTCCGTCTTATGGCTTGTTCGTGAAAAGTGACTCAACGTCACAGTTATTAGGAACAGCCTGCGCTCATGATTGTGAAATTTTGTACACAGGTATCATGTTCTCAGTGTTGAGCCTTCTCTGGTGAGAACTGACCTAAAATGCATTAAATTAAAGCAGTGAAATAGCCTCTGTGAGTTGGAGATACAATGCAATACTTGTCAAAATACTAGTTGGAATACATGGCACTGTATCTGGTAGACTTGTAAACAATGCACACCAACCATGTGCATAATGAAATGGGTGCATCTTTTCCATGCAATGAGTAAAAATTTATTTCTATATCTGTATCAAAATTTGGGACTGGAAACATCCACATGATGTGAACAGTTTTTTTTTACATTAACTTGAAAATTACAACATAGCTAAAAGATTAAATATATTTTTGTATTACTTTATGGGATTCTGTGGCACCTCAGGAGTGTCGGTTGCCACAGTGACCTTGCCTCCCTCCAGGGGAAGTAATGTCATGCCTGGAATGCAAGGAAGGATCCCCTTAACAGGTAATACAACATCACACAGCATACAACACTTTTCCTACTCCAGACGAGAAGGGGAGCTCTAACACCTGATTTCAGGGGAGCTTTCTTGGAACATTCTGGCAGGGGGAGGAGTTAGAGTTAGTTAGTTAGTTAGTGTCTGTGCAGGGTAGAGGAAGGACGTGTGGCTAGGAGCTGGGGGACAGGAGCTATAGCTGAGCTCACCCCTAGTCCTGAGCCCCACACACCTTACCTCGGAGTCCGAGGCTGAGTGGGTGCTAAAGCCCCAGCAGCAGAATCCGGAGGGCAGAAGACAGCAGGTCCTCTGTCCCCAACTGATACTCGACGACACAGCAGCACGTGTGAGCCGGAGATGCCAGAGAGGAGTGATACCTGAAGCAGGTTACAGCTGCCTGACATGCGAGTGGAGTTCTACTTAAGTAATAGACAAAGAGAGGAACTTGAACAGAGTTTACAACTGCAAGTACCTCAGAGAATAGCGCTAGAAAGGAGGCCTCACAACCCACCTGAATGAGGAGATTCCCAAATTACTTTCAGGCTGACCGACTCCAGAACCATCTGTAATCAGTGTCCTGGATGCTCTGCCTGCAGAACTGTGAGTAAAGCTTTGGAAACTGCACCCAGCTGTGTCCTCTAATCATTCCTGCGTCACCCATGCAACACTGCTACATCTACCAACATTACCATCTTCCACATCTTACATCTGCCCTGGGATTAAGCTCTGCCTGCGGAGAGCTATACCAACTCTGCTGCATCACCACCAGTCTCAGAGGATCTGCACTGCCACACTGGTTACCTCCAATCCAATCCAAGCCAATTCTTCTCCAGGTAGAGTGTTTTGCATTTTCTCTGTTCACCTCAAGGTGAAAATCTAGGTACATCCACAGCTGAGGTGATTCAAACAGTTACTCTCAGTGATGAAGCGGAGTTGCACACTGACCTGAGAAGGAGAGTTCATGATGGATATTTGAAATCCATATTGAAAAGATCCTCCAATTCCCAATACAAAGATCAACATGAATAGCCCGCGATATTGAACCTGAAAAACACAATGAAAGTGTAAAATATGATTATTATGTTGATGTGGTTCATGAACAAGGCATAAGTATAAATATATATATTTACATAAGGCATATTGCCATATTAAGACCATTGTGTTTGTGCTGTTTGTCCCTGTGTTTTCATTGCGGAGAGGGGAGTAGGCTGCTACCAAACACCTCTGGCGGTGAGTTCTCTCCCAGGAAAACAGAAACTTCTAGTGTTAAAATGAAACAAATCAAATCATACTTGTCTCAGCTTTTGTTGTTGGAGGAAATTTGAGAGGTCATCATACATATTAGATGGAGAGCTAGTCTCACTAAAAATAGTATGTTTGGATGACTTTTTATGAATGTGGTTACTATTAGAGCTTATTCACATGATACTCGCCCATTCTAGTCTATGGGTGTGCAAAAAAAGTTGGATCCCATATGGATCATCCATATTGCATTAGACTTTTTCAACTTTTTGATAAAAATCAGATGATTTTTCATAGAATCATAGAATAGAATCAGAATGGTAGAGTTGGAAGGGACCTCCTGGATCATCTGGTCCAACCCCCTGCTCAAAGCAGGATTCACAAAATCATCCTAGACAGATATCTGTCCAGCCTCTGTTTGAAGACTTCTATTGAAAGAGAATTCACCACCTCTTGTGGCAGCCTGTTCCACTCATTGATCACCCTGTCAAAAAGTTTTTTCTAACATCTAATCTGTGTCTCCTCTCATACGCTCCTTTGAACCAGGCATAAGCTTGAGTAAATCGTATGCCGTATCTACATAAGACAATGGTAACCTTTTCCTTAAATTATGACCAGATTTAGATGAGGATATAAAAAATCCTCCAATTTTCATCCAGGAAAAAATGGCGATTATAATCTGTGTGCCATTCTGAACAGCCCTATTGAATAACATTGGTTTGCTGTCTATGTGCTAACAAGTTATAACACTGATAGTACACGTCCATATAATATGCTGGAGTGAATGTGTCTTTAAACTGAAACTTGATTGGTTATGTTGGCAAATTCTTCACTCTTACTTTTAATTCAGTTTTGATAAATTTTTCCTATCATCTACAGTAATAGCGTCGACACCTGTCTAGTCTTTTCATTAATAAATTACGTTTTGCCCGCAGTCATGCTCTGTAGCTTTACATCAGTCCTAATGAGAATGAATACTTACCAATTCCTTCATCCATGATGACATTTTGGAAGGATTGTGTGAGCTCTATTCCTTGTGAGGTCTGTGAGTACTGCAGGGTTTATAAGAAGTTGCTGGTCAAGGAGTCGAATGAAGTTAAATTTTTACATACCATGGGTTATTATGACCTTTGGATTAGATATTTCAGTCTAACATTTGGGATGTGATGTTTTTTTTTTTTTTTTTCATGACTTGCAGTTTCATCATGTGCTGCATATTTTTAATGTATGCAAGCTAACGTAGGACTGTCAAATAAGCACGTTATATTTTTTATATGAGACCTGCTGTTTTTTGTCTAAGATGTATTTCTGTGATAGTTCTGCTTGTGTGAACATACAGGAAGCTTATTACATTTATTATTTTTTTATTTCAAAATATTATTTTGCCCTGAGTCAGTAACTTAGTTAAAGGGTTATTCCCAACTTTAATCTCTTCACCCGCAAGCCTGTTTTGACCTTTGACCAATTTTTTCAATTCTGACCAGTGTCACTTTATGAGGTTATAACTCTGGAGTGCTTCAACATATCACATTGATTTTGAGACTATTTTTTTGTGACATGTTGTGCTTCATGTTAGTGGTAAATTTTGGTCGATATAATTTGCGTTTTTTTATGAAAATATGTAAAATTTTCCCCAAAAATTAAACTTTTTCAATTTTCAAATAGTTATACCACACAAAATAGTTAATAAATAACATTTACCAAATCTCTTCTTTACCTCAGCATTATTTTTAAACATATTTTTTAATTAGGAAATCAGAAGGGTTAAAAGCAATTTTTCATTTTTCCAACAAAATTTACAAAACCAAGTTATTTGGGGACCACATTCCATTTAATGTAACTTTTAGGGGCCTATGTGATGGAAAATGCCCAAAAGTGACAACATTTTAAAAACCACACCCCTCAAAGTGCTCAAAACCACATTCAAGAAGTTTATTAACCTTTTAGGGGTTTCACAGGAATCTGTCACTCTAATTTTGCCATATCAACTAAAGATATGGCTGAATAGTGCGTCCCATAACAAAGCTAACGGTAGGTATCATATATCATGATACCCCCGTTTTCATATCAAAATACCTTTGTAAAGTTGGTATTTTTCGCTGTCAATCAGGGCGGTCAGGTCAGGAGGGCGGCGTTTTCTCTCTCTCTCTCCCCCCGCTCCTCGGCATCAGTTGCGTATCGCCGTCTGTGAATCCCACAGACGGCGTTCGGCTTCCCGCAATTGCGCAATTCAAATTTGGGCCGGCGCATGCGCAGTGTGCTTTGCCCAGCAATGGGCAAAACATGAAATCATTACAGTGCATGCGCTACTCTTTCCTTGCCCCGGAAGTCGTCCAAGGCAAGCAGTCATTTCCGGGGCAAGGAAAGACTAGCGCATGCGTTGTAATGATTGTATGCTTTGCCCACTGTTGGGCAAAGCACACTGCGCATGCGCCGGCCCGAATTTGAATTGCGCAATTGCGGGAAGCCGAACGCCGCCTGTGGGATTCACAGATGGCGATACGCAACGGATGCCGAAGAGCGGGGGGAGAACACAGAGAAAACCTGCCCTCCTGACCTGACTGCCATGATTGACGGCGAAAAATACCAACTTTACAAAGGTATTTTGATATGAAAACGGGGGTATCAGGATATATGATACCTACCATTAGCTTTGTTATGGGACGCACTATTCAGCCATATCTTTAGTTGATATGGCAAAATTGGGGTGACAGATTCCCTTTAAAGCAATGTAGAAGGAAAAAAATTGAAAATTTTACTTTTTCCCTAGAAAGATATTGCTTTAGCCCCAAATTTTACATTTTCAAAAGGGTAATAGGAGAAAATGAACCATACAATTTCTTAAGCTATTTCTTCTGAGCACACAGATACCCCATATGTGGTGGAAAACGGTTTGAGAGCATGGCAGAGCTCAGAAGGGAAGAAGCACTATTTGACTTCTGTAGCGCAAAATTAGCTGGAATAGATAGTTGATGCAATGTCACATTTGTAAAGCCCCTGATGTGTCTAAACAGTGGAAACCCCCCATTTTGGAAACTACACCCTTCAAGGAATTTATCTACAGATGTGGTGAGCACCTTGAGCCCACAGGTGCTTCATAGAATTTTAAAAAGTCACATTTTTCATTTTTACAAGGGTAATAGGAGAACATGGACCATACAATTTGTTGTGTAATTTCTCATGAGTACAACGATACCCCACTTGTAGTGGAAAACTACTGTTTGGGCGCACGGCAGGGCTTGGAGGGAAAGGAGCGCAAATTGAATTCTGGAGCGCACTTTTGACTGGAATAGATTGCAGATGCCATGTCACATTTTAAGGGTCCCTAACATGTGTAGTGTGGCGGTGTTAACACCGTGCAGTAATGAGGCAGTGACCCAGCAAAGTCCAAAACAAAATGTCTTTTAATATCCAAAAACTCACAAATGAAAAGGCAAAAAGGTATCCTCAAAATTGCAGCCGGGCGTCAAGACAGTCCATATCTGAGACCGGTTGCCATGGGCGAGTGCACCACCCCACCGTGTCATCTTAAGGGGGCGCCAAGTGTTCGCTTCCCTTGGCTCTGTGTTATCTCACACAAGCCAGATTTTGCAGAACCACCTGCTCTGCAGCTTGCAAACCAACACTGACACACTCAAACCTTTGCTGCAGGGTTTTTAAAATGGAATCTGTGGTCATAGGCCACTTGTAAGACCTGAACACAAACCAACCAAACTAGAGTTTAATCCAAAAAACATCAATTTTTATTCAAAAGCAATAATAAAATCCATGCTTAAACAGAGGCTACCGTTCCACACAAAAGGACAAAACACTGGCAGAATAATGCTATAGCTGCTCAAAGAATGGTAAAGTGCCAATAAATAAATAACTGTATATGTGCAAATGTGCAAATTTCAAAAAAGGCACTAGTGCAAAAATTATGACAACATTAAATCCTCTGCAAATAAAATAGACTACATGTAGACTTAATATAAAAATTATGTCCAAGTGTTCATATACAAATACAAAAAAGCCACATATACCCAGTAAGCAGATGTAAAACACAAAATATGCAAAAAGAATTTTACATGTCAAAAAAATGATATACCGTATATACTCGTGTATAAGCCGACCCGTGTATAAGCCGACCCCCCTAATTTTGCCACAAAAAACTGGGAAAACGTATTGACTCGTGTATAAGCCGGGTGTATAAACTGCCCTCCTGCTCTGTGCTGCCCCCGTCCTGCTCCTTGCTCCCCCATCCAGCTCTGTGCTCCCCCATTCTCCTCTGTACTCCCCCCCTCTTTCTCCGTCCTCCGCTGTGCTCCCCTATTCCTTCTCCGTCCTCCTGTGCCCCCCCGTCATGCTCCGTGCTCCTCTGTGCCCTCCATCCTCTCCCCCCGTCCTGCTCCGTGCTCCTCTGTGCCCTCCATCCTCTCCCCGTCCTGCTCCGTGCTCCTCTGTGCCCTCCATCCTCCCCTCATCCTGCTCCGTGCTCATTGTCCTCCTCCATGCTTCCCCCGTCCTCCGTTCTCCCCCCGTCCTCCTCCATGCTTCCCCCGTCCACGGTTCTCCCCCCTCGTCCTGCTCCTTGCTTCCCCGTTCTCCCCCCCGTCCTCCTCCATGCTTCCCCCGTCCTCAGTTCTCCCCCCGTCCTCCTCCATGCTTCCCCCGTCCACCGTTCTCCCCCCCGTCCTGCTCCATGCTTCCCCCGTCCACCGTTCTCCCCCCCGTCCTGCTCCGTGCTCCTTGTCCTCTCCTCCATGCTCCCCCCATCCTCCTCCATCATACTCACCCCTCCCCGTGCCATCGCTGAACGTCCCTGCAATCCTGCGTTCTCCCCGGCTTCCTGCAGCTCTCCAGCGCTGAGCGGTGACGTAATACCGCTCATTAAGGCCATGAATATGGACGCCACGCCTATGGGAGTGGCGTCGCGTCCATATTACATGACCTTAATGAGCGGGTATTACATCACCGCTCAGCGCTGGAGAGCTGCAGGAAGCCGGGGAGAACGCAGGATTGCAGGGACGTTCAGCGATGGCACGGGGAGGGGTGAGTATGATGTCCCAGCCACCGGCTCCTGCCGCGGCATCCCCTCCCCCGCTGGTTTCTGCCCTATGACTCGTGTATAAGCCGAGGGGGCATTTTCAGCACGAAAAAAGGTGCTGAAAATCTCGGCTTATACATGAGTATATACGGTATGTGCAAAAATGCAAGTTTTACGAGGGCACTCATTCAAAAAGGTACAATAAAGATGAAGCAGTGCTAAATCACCTGCAAACAGGATAGAATGCATGTGGACCTGATATATAAGTATCACCAAGTGGTCAAAAATATTTAAGAAAGGCTCCATGTGTCAAATGTGCAAATATGAAGCATTTAATATAAAGCTATAGCTGCTCAAAGAAATGCAAGGTGCCAATAAATAAATAACTGTATATGTGCAAATTTCAAAAAGGCACTAGTGCAAAAATTATGACAACATTAAATACTCTGCAAATAAAATAGACTACATGTAGACTTAATATAAAAATTATGTCCAAGTGGTCATGTACAAATACAAAACAGCCACATACTGTATATCTAGTAAGCAGATGTAAAACACAAAATATGCAGAAAGAATTTACATGTCAAAAAAATGTATATATGTGCAAAAATGCAAATTTTACCAAGGCACCCATGCAAAGAGGTACAACAAAGATGAAGTAGTGCTAAATCACCTGCAAACTGGATAAAATGCATGTGGACCTAATATATAAGTATCACCAGGTGGTCAACAATAGTTAAGAAAGGCCCCATGTGCCAAATGTGCAAATATCAAGCAGTAAATGCAGAAGAAACTTACAAATAGCCAGTGTATGTCCAGTCGCCCCAACGCACGTTTCGTTTCTCACTTGATCAGGAGGCGTGTAAGACCTGACTATATGGAGTGAACTGCCCAACTACTATCCTGTAGTTCACTCCAAAAATAAAAGCCCTTACCAGTTTTTCCAAGACATTGCCTTCGCCAAATAACTTGACCAGGTCCACACTTACTTTTATTTTGCACTGCATCCACAGCTGTGCCTGTGACTGCAATACACTCCAGCGGCCTCAATATGCTTCAATGCACATCCTGGGGGATACATATCGATCCTTGCATATGATTCCCCTCACTGCCTCACACATGCCAACACAGCAGACACCCCCACAAGTGGCCCCATTTTGGAATCTACACCTTTTGAGGAATTCATCTAGTGGTGTAGTGAGCATTTTGACCCACAGGCAATTCACAGAATTGTATAACATTGGGCTCAGTGAATGGAAAATTACTATTTTCCAATGTTGCTTTGGCCACAGGTTTTCAATTTTCATAAGTGATAATAGGAGAAAATGATACAGTTTGGTACAATTTGTTAAGCAATTTCTCCTGGGTACACTAATAACCGCCTCAAATGTGGTCAAATGTGGACATATTATGGTATTATGGTGCAAATTTCGTTGTTATGGTTTGCAGGTGCCATGTCACATTAACAGAGCCTCTGAGGTGCCAGAACAGCAGAACTCCCTCATAATTGAACCCATTTTACAAAATACAACTCTCAATTAATTCATCTATGGGTGCAATGATCATATTGATACCACAGGTGTGTTACAGAATTTTATACGATTGGGCAGGGAAGAAAAAATAATAAAAAAATAGTTTTGGCCACAGATTTAACATTTTCACATGGGTAAAAGGGTTAAAATGGCACCAAAATTTCTGCTGAACATGGCAATAACCCGCATGTGACTGTACAGTACTGCTCAGCCACACGGCGAGAAAAAGGGAGGGAAGAAGCGATATTTGACTCTTGGAGAACATATTATCATAGATTAGTTTGTAGACTCCATATACAGAGCCCCTAACTTCCAGAAGAGCAGAATGCTCCCTCAAGTAACCCCCTCTGGAAATTTATCTACAGGTATAGAGACAATTTTGACTCCGCGGGTGTTTTACAAAAACAACCATCAGCTGAGGGAAAATTGCAAATTTGCCATTGTATCGCTCATACATTGTAGTGCCCACACATTGTGCCCAGCTCGTGCTTCTGTCATTGCTTAAAGGGAATCTGTAACCCCATTTTTTGACTATGAGATACGGCCACCGCCATCTGGCGCTTATCTACAGCATTCTGTAATGCTGTAGATAAGCCCCCGATGTAACCTGAAAGATTATAAAAACGAGATAGATTATACTCATCCAGGGGCAGTCCAGAGGGAGTCGCTGTCCGGTCTGGCGCCTCCCATCTTCTAGCGAAGCCGTCCTCTTCTTTGCTTCCCATCGCGGCTCCGGCACAGGCACACTGCTCTGCCCTCTGTTGAGGGCAGAGCAGAATACTGCAGACCTTTCCCGGCGCCTACGCACTGCAGTACTCTGCTCTGCCCTCAACAAGGAAGAGCAATGCACCTGGGCCTGCGCTGCGACGGGAAACAAAGAAGAGGATGGCTTCGCTAGAAGATGGAGGCGCCGGATCGGACCGCGACTCCCTCCGGACCGAACCGGACTCCGGACCGCCCCTGGGTGAGTATAATCTAACTCGTTTTTCTAATCTTTCAGGTTACATCGGGGGCTTATCTACAGCATTACAGAATGCTGTAGATAAGCCCCTGATGGCGGTGGCCGCATCTCATAGCAGAAAAATGGGGTGACAGATTCCCTTTAAAGAAATGCCAAACGTGGACACTAAATGGGGTTTAGGCACACTGGGGCTCAGAACGTAGGGGAACATTTGAATTTGTGAGCATAGACTTCACTGGATTTCTCTGGGGGTGAGGTGTCAAGGAGCCATAGCGCTTTTCCAGAGCCTTTGTGCTTCCAGTAATGTGAAAGCCCCCTATATTTCCTTTGACAGAAGACGGACATGAGTGGGGGCTTTTTCTGTGGATCGAGTTGAAGCTTTTATTGGGAACATTTTACATAACATTTTGGATCACATCCTATGCTCTACGCTGAACACTTCTATAGAGGTTTCCATCTAAATCTCCAAATTATGTGATTCAGATGAAACCCTTGAGGGATCCATTCACTATAATGAGACAGCAGAGTTAATCTGGACTCCGTCTGCCCACTGTTTAGGGGTGTACTTTTCAGAGGTGCAAGAAAATGTGGCCGACCACCCTTCTATGCATGCTTAAAAGAGTGACACCGCCAGATCATAGGCCAGACAGTGTTCATAGTGTCTCCATCTGCGTCATTATAGGGAATTTTCCACTGGGGTTCCGTCGGAATCATGTATTTCAGAAATTTACACAGAAAACCCCAGTGTAAGCACTCAGCGTACAGCATAGGATAAATGTGAGCCAAACCTTACTGCGATCTTTGCGAGGCAGAATGAACAAATCGACAGCAGGTCAAGATTTTGTTTTATTTAATTTTTTACACTATTCCTAATGCAGTATAAGTTAGCCTCTTTCACATGTCCATGTCTCCGATATGTGTGGTGACAGTTTTCACACGTACCGGAGACATACCTAGACCTATTCAAATGAATGAGTCTGTGCACATCTCAGTGTGTTTCCACGGACCATGTGTCCGTGGGCAAAACACGCTGACATGTCCATTTTTTACTGGCAGCACGGGCCGCAAAACATCCCGGAGAACACACATTAATGTAATCCGTGTGACATGCATCGGCGCCGGGGAAGAAGCGCTACAGTAAGAGCTGTTCCCCTGCGTCAGGTGCTGAAGACGACTCTCATCATTCTCCTCTGCTTTGCCGGCGATCGGCAGGAGCAGAGAAGAATGATGAGAGTTATATTAAAGTCAGAAAGATGACAGCAGGTGGGGGCTTTTGGGACTCTTACTCCTATCATCCGACACCTGGTGCCTCTAATAAGGCTGGAGTCACACACAACATATAAAAATTTTTTTCCGTATTTTACGGACGAGAATCGCACAAAACTTCCCTGAACAGTGATCCGTATGTCATCCGTGTGCAATGCGAGGATGCGATTTCCTCGCATCAAAATATCCATGTGTCATCCATATGGCATCCGTATGGCATCTGTACGGCGAGATTTTCTCTCCGGCTTGCAAAACTGACATATAATGGATTCAAATTATATTTTTTAAATCACAAAAGAAAGAATACATATACACACATAGAATACATATATAGTACAGAGCAAAAGTTTGGACACACCTTCTCATTTAAAGATTTTTCTGTATTTTCATGACTATGAAAATTGTAAATTCACACTGAAGGCATCAAAACTATGAATTAACACATGTGGAATTATATATTTAACAAAAAAGTGTGAAACAACTGAAAATATGTCTTATATTCTAGTGTAAGGTTCTTTGTCTCTGTTGACATGTTCCTTGAAACTCAGTTTTCCGTCGGCCATTTTGCTTTCTGTCTTTCTGCAGCTCTTGCCCTCAGTTAATATGGAGTTTCCAGTTTTCATGTTCCCGCCCTGATTCTTCCCTCTTGCTTCTTAAGCAGCCTCAGCTGAACAATCAGTGCTCCTGAATCAAGCCTCAGTCAGTCTGTGACCTGACTCTTGGAAGCCTTGGACTTGTACTCCAGCTATTCCCTACTGAGGAACCTTGGAACACTTTTGGACTCTGGAAACCTGCTGTTTGGTGAATCCATGTTTGCAGAGGAATTATGGTACAGAGAAGAGATCCTGAACCTGCTTTGGAGATTTATTGTAGTGCTTGAAGTTACTCTGGCCTGCTGTGTCTCCTGTCGCTGTTCCTGCAAACTGTGTGAACTTTTCAGTATGCTTGTATGAAGTAATACAAGTCATTTCATTTCAACCTATGTCTCTTGTGTTTTCCTCGCACCCAAGCACAAGACGCTATAGGAACTGTACACTATACATGACAAGATTCAGGAGCCAATGTTTAGTGTCTGCTGGGTCTGGGAAAGCCGTGTCTGCTGTGACTGTGGATATCAGATGTCCGTTTAATACCTTATGTGATGACAGTGGTTGTGACTTCTCACAACCATTCCAGGTGAGCGCATTCCCTTAAAATTTTACTCTGGAGTGTTACCACAGGTAAACACTATTGTTTTTTTTTTTTTTTTCCCTTTCCTCTTCTCCTTCCAGCACCTCTGCCTTAAAAGATCTGGAAGATGGAGGCCCGCATAAAGGAACTTTGCGGAGTGACTGATACAATCCTTTCAGATGTACAGACTTTAAAAAACCCGTTTTGCAAGCCTACAGGACCTCACTAATCATAATTTGCAAGTGTTTGGACAGACTACCCAGGAATTGCGAGCCAGGATTGAGGCTCTAGAGGAACGAGCCCAGGCTCCTGCCATAACCCCAGGTTCTGGGATCCCCAAATTACCTCCTTTTCGTTTTGGCGGTGAACGTGAGAAATTCAGGGGATTTATTAATCAATGCAATTTATTTTTCTCTGCACATGCTTCACAATTTCCCACTGAACGATCCAAAGTGCTTACTATAATCATGTTGCTTACCAATAAGGCTTTGATGTGGGCAAACCCTCTGATTGAAACTGAGGATGATTGTTTGAATCACCTTGATGCTTTTATTTCAGCCATGGGGCAGGTGTTTGATGACCCCAATCGAGGTGCAACAGCTGAAGCAGCCATGTTAACTTTGCGCCAAGGTAAGCGTTCAGTAGCCGAATATGCCCTGGATTTCAGGAGATGGGCTCTTGATACCACTTGGGACACTTCTGCTAAAAAATCTATTTTTCGGAAAGGGTTGTCTCCACTGATTAAGGATGAACTTGCTCGTGCCGACCCTCCCACTGCGTTAGGTGACTTTATTAACTATTGTATCCGTATTGATGCTCGTCTGACTGAACGCAGACAAGAGAGATAGTTCGAAAATAATCGCACTAACCTTTTACTACCTCCCTCCTCAGCTAAGGAACCTTTGAGTAGGATCACAAGGGAACCAGAACCTGAACCCATGCAGGTGGACTCTTTACAAAGACAGGTTAGTGATGCACGCAAAGAACATCGTATAAAGGAAAATCTATGTTTCTACTGTGGTAAGTCAGGGCACTTCATTATAAACTGCCCCAGCCGTTCTCGTAAGACTACTGCAGCAGTCATTCACTGTGAGTGTTGCGAGAGGAGCTCTGTCATGTCCGAGCCTCAGGCTCCAGAGAGATCTGCTGCAAGAGATCTTGATTTCTCGGACTTAAACTCTGTTAGTTCTGGGGACGATGACGGTATAAACGCTGCAATTTTTCAAGTTTCCTCAGCGGTGTCCCAGCTGAGTTGTAAAAGAAACAATTCTCATTGCTTCCTTTCCATCAAACTCTGGGTTGACTCAGTCTGGGTGTCTAGCTCTGCTATGATCGACTCAGGAGCAAGTGGAAATTTTATGGATATCTCCTTTGCTCTGAAACAGGGGATACGTTCAGTGAAGAAGGCTACTCCAGTACAGATGGAGACTGTGGATGGCTCTCTACTGACTTCTGGACCAGTGGATCAAGAAACAGAGCCTTTGAGGGTCCTTATGGGTAAAGATCATCAGGAGAAAATGTCTTTTTTGCTTATCTCTTCTCCCCACTTTCCCATCATTCTAGGGCTACCATGGCTGCAGGCGCAGAATCCTACGATTAACTGGGAGACCAAGGAATTACACTTTCCGGAGAAACAGATGAGTCAAGGAGTTTCAGCTTGCTCTGTTCCTAAAGGAACCATGTCAGTCCCTGAACTACCAGCTGTATATCAGGACTATGTGGATTTATGTGACAAGAAGAACGCTGATCAGCTTCCTCCTCACCGTCCATATGATTGTCCAATTGAATTATTGCCCGGAGCCGAGATACCTTTTGGTAAGATCTAACCCCCCAGCGGGCCCGAGCTAAAGCATTGAAGGATTATATAGACGAAAAATTTAGCCAAGGCTTCATACCGCCCCTCTTTATCTCCCGCAGGTGCACCCATCTTCTTTGTGAAAAAAGAAAAAAGGATCTCGAGACCCTGCAAAAACTATAGGAACTCAATAAGGTTACTATTAGAAACCGTATCCATTGCCTTAATCCCTGATTGTTTGGAGAGAGTGCGGGATGCCAAAATTTCTCTAAACTGGATTTCCCCAGGGGCCCCATAACTTGGGCCGTAAATTAGACCTGGATGAATGGAGACAGCTTTCAGGGCACGCTATGGACACTTGAATATCTAGTTAAAGCCTTTTGGGCTGAGTACCCCCCCCAGCCACTTTCCAACACTTCGTGAAGATATCTCAGGGATCTCCTAGATACATTTGTGGTGATTTATCTTGATGATATTCTAATTTTTTCTAACCCACAGAGGGAAAATCATGGACATGTGAGAATGTCTTAGAACGCCTAAGACAAAACCATCTCTACATCAAACTTGAAAAAAGTGAATTCCATAGGACCGAAATTCATTTCTGGGGGATGTACTATCTACGCAAGGGATTAGTAAGGATGGAAGCAAGACCCAAGCCATCAAGGATTGGCCAATTCCTAGAAATGGAGGGAGGTGCGGTTTTTATCGGGGTTTTCCAAATTTTATAACGTTTCATTAAGAATTTTTTCTGAGGG
>JARQOD010000001.1:772840339-772892440 GCA_033576555.1 Oophaga sylvatica | reverse complement strand
GCTCCCTCTGGTGGTTACAAGCGGTACTGGACTGTCCAGTGAAGATTGTGAGGAGTGGGAATCAGGTGTTACTGACTGGTCTTATATAAGGGAGTCGCCTTCCCATCAGGGTTGCCGGTCATCAATTGCTCTGGTCTCAATCCTTGAGTCCTGTTTCCTTTGTAGCCTGCTGTGTCGTGTCTGCATCTCCTGCTAACAGATAAGACATTTTCTTCTTTTTGTTTTTGTGCTTGATTTTTGCATTTTGTCCTGCACTTCTGTGGGGGCCTTCAGGGTCCCCTCTGGGGGCTTTTGCCCTCTCAGTTTAGTTCAGCCACTGATGTTTGTACTTTTGCTTTTTCCAGTTTTTTCAGTGGCTGCTGTTTTGATTTTGTTACACCAGAGAACTAATTTAGGTGGTAGAGGTCGTGTGATCTCAGGTGATTTTGAAATTAGTAGAGTTGGTGCTTTTCAGGGTTTTTTGGGATTGCAGTAAGTGCCCTTCCTATCCTTTTCTATTTAGGTAGTTTGGGCCCCAATGTTTGCTCATACTATTTTCTGTCTGTGTCAGTATTTCATCTTGTCTAACCGCCATTACATGTTTGGGGGCTTTCTATGTTCTTTGGGGATCTGCTCCGGGGCAGATAGCTTTCCTCTTTCTATCTTTAGGTGTAGTTAGTTTCTCAGGCTGTGACGAGGCGTCTAGGACCAACGTAGGAACGCTCCACGGCTGCCTCTAGTTGTGGTGGTTAGTCAGGGTACTGCAATCTCATAGATTCCAACTTCTCTGGTGTATTGCCTTTTTTACCTGCACTCCTCAGCTACCGAAACATAACAGTATCACCGGCCTAAAAATTGAAAATTGTATGGTACTCACAGAAGGGAAAAAATATTGTGAAAGAAAAAAGGTTGTCAGAGTTGTCAGAGATATTTTTCTGTTTGTTGCATTTTTTTTTTCCCTCTGTATCTCTGGGTGCTGGGGAGGATTTTTTTTTCTCTCAATGGAGTTTGCACAGTTGTCTGGCCGTGTGGATCAGCTTGCCACTGAGGTTCGGAGTATTGCTGCCTATCTTGCTAGGTTGCCTGTTGTGGAACCTAGGATTCCCATGCCAGATTTGTTTTTAGGGGATCGAGCTAAGTTTCAGAATTTCAAAAATAATTGTAAATTGTTTTTTGCCTTAAAATCTAAGTCCTCAGGGAACGCAGCGCAGCAGGTTCAAATTGTCATCTCTCTCCTGCGCGGCGATCCTCAGGATTGGGCTTTTTCCCTGACACCTGGGGATCCTGTTTTGAGTGATGTTGATGCATTTTTTCAGGCTTTGGGGTTATTGTACGATGAGCCTAATGTCACTGATCAAGCTGAAAAAGCCTTGTTGGCATTAAATCAGGGTCTTGATGACGCTGAGTTATACTGTCAGAGATTCCGTAGGTAGGCAGTCCTGACCAAGTGGAATGACGACGCTTTGGCGGCCCTTTTTCGGAAGGGTCTGTCAGATAATGTAAAGGATGTTATGGTGGGATTCTCTGTCCCCTCTGGTCTTAATGAATCTATGTCATTAGCGATTCAAATTGACAGACGTTTGCGTGAGCGGAGAAGTATGCGTGGAATGGTGTTGCCTTGTGAACCTGCTTCTGAACCATGCAGTGTGATAGAGTGGTGTCTGGGGCACAGCGTCATGAGTTTCGAAAGCGCAATGGGTTATGTTTCTACTGTGGTGATGCCTCTCATGCTATTTCAGTCTGCCCTAAGCGGGGAAGACGTTTTGCACGCTCAGTTGTCTTGGGTAGTGTTCAGACTAAGTTTTTATTAACTGTCACTCTGATATGCTCTCTGTCCTCATTTTCTGCTCAGGCTTTCGTTGATTCTGGAGCAGCTATTAACCTGATGGATTATGATTTTGCTAAACGTTGTGGGTTTCCCTTGATACCCCTACAGAAGTCTATTCCCCTACTGGGGATCGATTCTACCCTTTGGCTGAGAATAAACCTCAGTTCTCTACTCAGGTGATAATGAGGGTTGAACCTGATCATCAGGAGTGCTGTAAATTTTTGGTTCTGTATAATCTGCATGATATTATCGTACTGGGCTTCCCTTGGTTGCAGTCTCATAATCCTGTTTTGGATTGGAAATCTGTGTCTGTAACCAGTTGGGGCTGCCAATGTGTTAATACCAACACTCCTGTTTTTTCTGCCTCCCCCAGGCTCAGGATGTTCCTGACTTTTTGATTGATTTTTCTGATGTGTTTAGCGAAAGTAAATCTGCATCCTTGCCTCCCCATAGGAGCTATGACTGCGCTATTGAATTAGTGCCTGGTAGTAAATTCCCTAAAGGTCGCCTTTTTAACTTGTCTGTACCTGAACATGACGCTATGCGGTCTTATATCAAGGAATCATTGGAGAAGGGTCATATCAGACCATCCTCTTCACCCTTAGGTGCCGGTTTTTTCTTTGTGGCCAAAAAGGATGGTTCATTAAGGCCGTGTATTGATTATCGTCTTTTGAACAATATTACTGTAAAATATCAATACCCGTTACCTTTGATTTCTGACCTTTTTTCCAGGGTGAAAAACGCTACTAGGTTTACCAAGCTTGACCTCAGGGGGGCATATAACCTTATTCGCATTAAGCACGGGGATGAATGGAAGACGGCGTTCAATACCCTGAGGGGCATTTTGAGTACCTTGTGATGCTCCTTCTGTCTTCCAGTCCTTCATGAATGACATTTTCAGGGATTTTGTGGACAAATTTCTGATTGTTTATTTGGATGATATCTTGATTTTTTCTAATGACTGGGACTCTCCTGTGAAACATGTTCGAACTGTATTCCAGATTTTGAGAGAGAATGCTCTGTATGTGAAGGGATCAAAGTGTCTTTTTGGCGTACAGAGGATCTCATTTCTGGGATTCATTTTGTCCCCATCTGTTATTGAAATGGACCCGGTCAAGGTTCAGGCCATCTGTGATTGGGTCCAACCTACTTCATTAAAGGCTCTTCAAAGATTTTTGGGTTTTGCCAATTTTTATCGTAAATTTATTGGTAATTTCTCGGTTATTGTTAAACCATTGACTGATTTGACCAGAAAGGGTTCTGATGTGGTGAATTGGCCTCCTGAGGCAGTCTCTGCATTTCAGGAACTTAAGCAGAGATTCACTTCTGCTCCTGTTCTACGGCAGCCTGATGTTTCTCTGCCATTTCAGGTGGAGGTTGATGCCTCTGAAATTGGGGCAGGTGCCGTTTTGTCCCAAAAAGATCCAGAGACCTCTAAAAGTAACCCTTGTGCCTTTTTCTCTCGAAAATTTTCTCCTACTGAATGTAATTATGACGTGGGTAATCGGGAGTTACTGGCCATGAAGTGGGCTTTTGAAGAGTGGAGACATTGGCTGGAGGGAGCCAAACATCAGGTGGTGGTCCTTACGGACCATAAGAATCTGGTTTATCTGGAATCTGCCAAGCGACTCAATCCTAGACAGGCCAGGTGGGCCTTGTTTTTCACACGTTTTAATTTTGTGGTTTCCTTTCTTCCTGGCACTAAGAATGTTAAGGCGGATGCCCTCTCGAGAGTTTCCTTGCGGACTCTCCTGAGTTATCTGATCCTTCTGTTATTTTGAAAGAGGGTGTAGTTCTTTCTGCCATCTCACCCAATTTGAGACTTGCTCTGGAGGGGTGTCAGGAGGATAGGCCCGAGCGCTGCCCTGTTGGAAAATTGTTTGTCCCGGACCAGTGGAAAAAGAGTGTGATGTCTGAGATTCATTGTTCCGCGTTGGCTGGGCATCAGGGAATTTTTGGTACCAGAGACTTGGTTAGTCGGTCCTTTTGGTGGCCTACCTTGTCTCGTGATGTCAGGGAATTTGTGCAGTCCTGCGGGACTTGCTCTCGCTCCAAGCCTTGCTCTCGCTCTAGTGGTTTGTTGATGCCATTGCCTGTGCCCAAGAGACCATGGACCCATATCTCTATGGATTTCATTTCCGACCTCCCTGTTTCTCAGAGAATGACCGTCATCTGGGTGATTTGTGATAGGTTTTCCAAGATGATACATCTTGTGCCATTACCTAAGTTGCCTTCCTCCTCTGAATTGGTGCCTTTGTTCCTTCAGCACGTGGTTCGTTTACACGGCATTCCTGAGAACATTGTGTCTGACAGAGGAGTCCAGTTTGTTTCCAGATTTTGAAGGACCTTTTGTTCTAAACTTGGTGTTCAATTGTCTTTCTCCTCGGCGTTTCATCCTCAGACCAATGGTCAAACTGAGAGAACAAACCAGACATTGGAGACTTATCTAAGATGCTTTGTGTCTGCTGATCAGGATGACTGGGTCTCTTTTTTGCCTTTGGCTGAGTTTGCTCTTAATAATAGGGCTAGCTCTGCCACTTTGATGTCTCCATTTTTCTGTAATTCTGGGTTTCACCCTAGGTTTTCTTCGGGACAGACGGAGGCTTCTGTCTGTCCAGGTGTTGACTCTGTTGTGGAGCGTATGCAACAGATTTGGGACCAGGTAGTGGAGACGTTGTCCCTCTCTCAGGAGAGGGCCCAGCGGTTTGCTAACCGGCATAGGACTGATGGTCCTCGGTTTAAAGTGGGGGACTTGGTCTGGTTGTCCTCAAGAAATATTCCTATGAGAGTGGCATCTCCTAAATTTAAGCCTAGGTTCATTGGACCTTATAAGATCATGGAGATTCTTAATCCTGTTTCTTTTCGTTTGCTTCTTCCAGGGACATTTAAGATCCATAACGTGTTCCACAAGTCCTTGTTGAAGAGGTTTGTTGAGCCAGTGGTTCCTACTGCTTTGCCTCCTGACCCTGTTCTGGTTGAGGGCAATATGGAGTTTGTGGTTGAGAAAATATTGAATTCTCGTTTTTCTAGACAGAAACTCCAGTATTTGGTTAAGTGGAGAGGTTATGGTCAGGAAGACAATTCTTGGGTGTTTGCTTCGGACATCCATGCTAGGAGACTCATCCGTGCGTATCATAGAACTCATCCTGACCGACCTGGTTGCTCAAGTGAGGGTTCGGTGACCCCTCCTCAAGGGGGGGGGGTACTGTTGTGAATGGACTTGAAATAAGTTCTGAGCAGAGGCTCCCTCTGGTGGTTACAAGCGGTACTGGACTGTCCAGTGAAGATTGTGAGGAGTGGGAATCAGGTGTTACTGACTGGTCTTATATAAGGGAGTCGCCTTCCCATCAGGGTTGCCGGTGATCAATTGCTCTGGTCTCAATCCTTGAGTCCTGTTTCCTTTGTAGCCTGCTGTGTCGTGTCTGCATCTCCTGCTAACAGATAAGACATTTTCTTCTTTTTGTTTTTGTGCTTGATTTTTGCATTTTGTCCTGCACTTCTGTGGGGGGCCTTCAGGGTCCCCTCTGGGGGCTTTTGCCCTCTCAGTTTAGTTCAGCCACTGATGTTTGTACTTTTGCTTTTTCCAGTTTTTTCAGTGGCTGCTGTTTTGATTTTGTTACACCAGAGAACTAATTTAGGTGGTAGAGGTCGTGTGATCTCAGGTGTTTTTGAAATTAGTAGAGTTGGTGCTTTTCAGGGTTTTTTGGGATTGCAGTAAGTGCCCTTCCTATCCTTTTCTATTTAGGTAGTTTGGGCCCCAATGTTTGCTCATACTATTTTCTGTCTGTGTCAGTATTTCATCTTGTCTAACCGCCATTACATGTTTGGGGGCTTTCTATGTTCTTTGGGGATCTGCTCCGGGGCAGATAGCTTTCCTCTTTCTATCTTTAGGTGTAGTTAGTTTCTCAGGCTGTGACGAGGCGTCTAGGACCAACGTAGGAACGCTCCACGGCTGCCTCTAGTTGTGGTGGTTAGTCAGGGTACTGCAATCTCATAGATTCCAACTTCTCTGGTGTATTGCCTTTTTTACCTGCACTCCTCAGCTACCGAAACATAACACTGAACACAGACTTCCGTGTTACTGTTTGGGTTGACAGTGCGGCAAACACTGCTACTGATAATAATAATTTAATAATTTTAAAAAATGGCATGGGTCCTCCCCATTTTTCTCAGGCTGTAAATGGACATCGATATTGGCCCCCACCAACCTAAAAATAGCAGCCCACAGCTGCCCAGAAAAAGCGCATCTATTAGATGCGCCATTTCTGGCTCTTTGCCCTGCTCTTCCCACTTGCTTTGTAGTGGTGGATAGATGACTTATAGACGCCTCTCTATTAATAATCCATGGGCTTGATGCCACCTGACAATACAAAGGTGACATCAACCCCACAAATATGAACCCCATTTGCCACTGCTACAGGGCAAGTGGGAAAAGCCAGGCAAAACACCAGAAATGGCACATCTAATAGATGCGCCTTTTCCGGCCGGCTGCGGGCTCTTATTTTTAGACTGAGGGGGGCAATATCCATGGCCTCTTACCAGCCTGAGAATGCCAGTTACAGCTGTCTGCTTTTAGCTTGGCTGGTTGTCAAAAATGTGGGGACCCCCACACTATTTTTTTGATTATTTATTTAAATAATTAAAAAATATGGCATGGGGGGACACCTCTATTCTTGATAACCAGCTGAATCTGACAGCTGAGGGTTGCAGCTTCCAGCTGTGAGTTTTGCCTGGCTGGTTATCAAATATACAGGGGAACCCACGCTGTTTGTTTAAAAAAATTATTTACAGTGCAGGAGCCAGCTGATGAATACTTCCATCAGCCGCTCCTGCTCTCGCTGTTATTAGCAACAGCAAGCATCGGCTGATGGGAGCAGTAGTCCCATCAGCTGACAGCAGTAAACATTATACCTCCGATCACAGCTGCGTGCTTACGCTGTCTTTTGACAGTGTGGGAATCGCATCTGTCTGCCCGGTGGTGATGATTTTAACGCTGATCAGAAGCGTTACAAACACCCAGTGTTTGGGCAGCTGAACCCGAACAGTAACACGGTGAAATCTGCATTCGGTGTCCGTGTCCGAACACTAGGTGTTCGATACAGATGCTGAACTTTACTGTTCAGGTTTGCCCAACTCTACTAATGACAGGACACACCTTAGTTTAAATAGTACCTATGGTCAAATATTTTTTTTATTATCTGATGAACTGCAATTGAAAAGTAATGTCTGATTTTGATATTCAGTAAATTTAAATTGATAATTACTTTTGTCAGTTTCAAGTTATTTCAGTGACCAATGTAGGCTTTTCTTACTTGAACAGAAGGGCACAACAATTTTATATTCATTCAATGATGAATTGAACAAACCACATAAATTTAGATTCCACTGGTGAGCAATGATATATACACACATACACGAAGCTAAAAGTTTTGAGATCACAACAAATTTTATTTCTCAGAAAGTTTTGCTGCTTCAGTGTTTTTAGATCTTTTAGTCAGATGTTTGTATGGTTACTGAAGTGCTATTCTAAACATGTTCTAAGTCTTTTTTACGATACTGACAAATAAATCAAGTTTATGCATAAAGAGAATATTTGCAGTGTCCATCCTAAATGCCCAGTCACACTAAGCGAGATCGCTAGCGAGATCGCTGAAGCGTCACTGATTTTGTGATGCAACAGCGACTTAAGGTACTGTCACACTAAGCGAGATCGCTAACGAGATCGCTAAAGAGTCACCGATTTTATGACGTAGTAGCGATCTCGTTAGCGACGCAGCTGTGTGTGACATGTAGCAGCAATGTGGCCCCTGCTGAGATGTCGCTGATCGCTTATGAACGTTCTGAGCCGTTTTTTGGTCGTTGGTGTCCTGCTGGTGAGCCTGAATCGCTGAGTGTGACACCCTTTATGAACAACTTTACCAGCGTCGCAGGTGGGACTAGGTTTTCCCAACGACCGCAATGGTCGTTATACAGATCGCTGATCTCTGATGAGATCTTTGTGTTTGGAAGTTAACTAGCGACCACATAGCGATCGCACTAGCGATCTCGCCGGTCGTGTCGTTGTTGTGATCGCTAGTGCGATCGCTAAGTGTGACAGTGCCTTTAGCCTAGTGTGACACGCAGCAACGACCAGCCCCCCTGCTGGGTATCGCTGATCGTCGTTGAATGTCCTGGACCATTTTTTCATCATTGGTCTCCCGCTGGCCAGCGCGCATCGCTGCATGACAGCGGGAGACCAATGATCAGCGAGCTCCCAGCGTGTACAACAGAAGCTGGGAACTAGTATCTAGGGTACACATCGGGTAACTAAGCACCGCGCGGCGCTTAGTAACCCGATGTTTAGCCTGGATACCAGCGTGCTCGCTGGTCCTGATCGCTGGTGAGTCTGCCTATGTGACAGCTCACCAGCGATCAGCTAACGATGTCCCAGCGATCCCATCCACTTCGGATCGCTGGGACATTGAAGAGTGTGACGGGACCCTTATTCTTCAATACTTATGCAATTAGCCCTGACATGTTGGATATCAGCTTCTGGACCTAATCCTGTCTGATGGTAACTCTTTCTTTTCTTCAGTGCTTGGAGTTTATCTCATAGATTGTAAGTTGAGAGCAGGGCCCTCACTCCTTCTGTAACTGTTAAAATATGTTACATTGTATTGTTTTTATTGTCGGTACATGTCCCTGCTTAATTGTAAGGTGCTGCGGAATATGTTAGCGCTATATAAATAAAAATTATTATTATCACAATTTCTGTATTTTTATTTGTCAACCGCTTTGTGAGGATTGAGATCCTGAAGTTACCTTGCCATGGACTTAAAATGTCAATGTTTTGTTCACTGAGCTATTTAGTTATTATAATTTTTCCATTGTGACATGGTCTCCATCATAATGGAAAAAAGCATTGTTCATGACCAAATTGCTTCTGGATCTTTGGAAGAAGTTGCTCTTGGAGGATGTTTAGACACAATTCTTTGTTCATGGAAGTGTTCTTAGGCAAAATTGTGAGTGTGCCCACTTCCCTGCACGAAAAGCAACTCCACACACAGGGCTCATAGTAATGATCACTTTTTATTCTATTTCTTATACTAAGCCACTAGGTGTTATTTAAGTTAATTTTCAAGTCATTCTTTGCAATTTTTTGGGATCTAGCTGTATGGAACTTATTAGGTGGGCTACGCTGCTGGAGTAAATTAATTCTTCAACATTGATAATAAGACATTTTTTATTCACAACGTGTTTTAACGCCGTCTATATCAATTGAAAAAATAACAAATTCATTTGGCTTTTTCACTTGATAAAGACACTGGTATGGTGTTGACACGCAATGAGAATTAACAAAAAATCTTATCATGGTTGAAGTATCGATTTAATCCAGCATCACAGCCCACTTAACATGCTTCATCCAACTGCATTCAATATCTCCTGGAGGATTTGTCCACCCGCCACAGGGCAGCAGCAGTTTTTCTTCATGCCTATGTAAGGGGGTGACAGAGGCCATCATATGCCTCCTCCTCTTTGAACCGTGTTCACATTAAATACATGCGGTTCCATAGAGTTTATAAATGTTAATGTATTCATTTACTGTTTCTGTAATGTATATGTACTTTACGTGTATTGTGTATAGGATCAGGGATAGAAGATAGAATAGAAGGGTGGCAGTAGCATAGGACAATAGTGGGACTAGAATAATGGGGGCATACTAGAGATAGAGAATGAAAGTGTTAGAAAAAGCATAGTTAACATGAGGGGTTTTCCAGGCTGGGAGGAGTTACAGATGGGTGTAGTGCAGAACAGTGGGATAGAGTGATGAGACTTCCTGGTTGGAGGAGAGTAGTGATGCAGCAGTGAAAGAGGACAGTAAGATAGCCTTGGGGGTTAAGTTGCTAAGGCAAGAAGGGACCCCAGGCTGGGCAGCATGCAAGTGGTCACCAACTTAGACAGTAACCATTCCAAGGAGGATCCGGGGCCTATGGCTGGGATTAGGCAGAGCTGAGATGGCGAGCCTTTTACATTTTCCTATTGAAATGAGACAAGGGGAATGGGAGGAAGCTGGTGGACCAAAAGGCACAGACGTCGCAGAATGGGCAGAGAATGCCGGGAGAGACAGAGATTGTCCAACGAGGCAGAGATTACTGGGAGAGACAGAGATTGTCAGATGGGACAGAGATTGTACAGTGAGGTAGAGATTACCTGGAGAGGCAGAGATTGCCGGGGAAGACAGGGAAAGCCCTGGGAATGTCACTGCATGAGAACTGTGCTGCATCTGTAACAATAACCTGTTGCTAAGTAAAGTTGAACTGTTAAGCATGGAAATAGATTCTGGAGTCGTTTGTGAGAACCTGAAATCTGGAGCCGTGATGGCTGAAGCAGAAGGAACCCTAGAATCTAAAATGAGTGTTCTACTTCATGTTTCATTTGTGGGGTATCAGGGTGTGGGAATGCAAAAGCACCTCGCCACGACTACCACCCTGGCCTCCTCACACCTACATTGGAGTTGTGCCTGTCAGAACTCCATCAGGTGAGCGTTAACCAAGCACTTACCCACTCTTCCTCCCTGGGGTATCACCCAACTGTGCACTCTGGTCCCTACATCTAGATTTCTTTGCAATATTTTTTGGCAATTCATCTGATTACTAGAGAGTCAATGCAAGTTGCCACTATAAAATTTAAAGCAGCAAGTTTTGTGAAGGTAAAAATTATGTCATACTCAAAAGTTTTGTACACAACTGTACATATATGAATTGTGAATAACAGTGCTACATTTTTAATAGGGATATTCATATGTCGTACAGCAGTCACTTTGACAGTATTGGCATTATTAAGGTGAGTAATATGGCACTTTCTTACACAATGTAATAAAAGTAAGGTCGTATTCTATAATATTAGTTAGAAAATAAAATACTAGGAAAATAACCTTTCAATACACCAATGAAGGATCTACAATGAATTTTGATGCACAGCAGTAAAATTACCAGTGTCTAGTATTAGTGATCTAGAAACACTTGTAAGTAAGCCAAGTGCATGAACATTTTAATGACTGCTTAGTAATTCTCTTCCAGTTTGTAAAGAGGTTTATCAATGACACGTGGATATATCGCTACTACCTACCAATTACTGACAACAGCTTAAGATTGCTTTGGTCTTTTATTGTATCAAGTTACTGCATTGGAGGACTGTTGGGTTCTCTGGGATCTGGATATTTAGCTTCTAAATACGGGAAGTAAGTAATACATTTTCGGTAATGACATCAAAATCACATCTCACTCTTGTTTACTCACTTTGCCAAAGTCAACTGGAAAAAATGATTACTACCCCTAACAAGCACAGATTAGAGCTCTTTTAAAGACCCTTTTACATGGGTCAGAGCAAACTCTATGAGGGCAAATGATTGTTAATAAGATCATGCAGTTTGCATATTGTTGGCACCATATCTTCTGTTTACATGTGGCGATGTGCTGCTGACAACAATTTTCTGTTAGGCCTCATAAAATTTGTGATATGTTGAAGAACAAATGTTTTCCTCTTTCATGGACAGAATGCCGCCATGCTTAGATGTGTCAATAATCAGGATGGATTGGGAATCTAGGCAATTACTGGCCAATGTAAATGTTACTTAGCTGGGTTGTCCAAGATAATTGAGATCCTCATTGGTATACCATTGACAATGGCTGCAGATGTCAAGGCTCATATACGGCACATCACATCTGCAGCCTATCACTGGCATCAGCGGTCTCAGCGGATTGGCTGCAGACATCACTGTACACAGACAATCTGGGCTAAAAAAAAGACTTTACTAAACTACATAATTATCCATACCTCACTCATTACAGGAAAAGATGCCAGCTGTACAGCAATGTGATCCCCATAACTGCAGCACTATTGATGGGGCTTAGTGCCACCGCCAGATCTTTTGAGATGATTCTGATCGCACGCTTTCTGTATGGCATTAATGCAGGTATGGCTTTGTGCTAGCACTTTGGGGTGTACATCTACGCATAGATAAACCTAATGTATGAATGATAAATATATATATACAACTACTTCAGGATTTGGAATCAACATCCACTCTCAGTATGCAGGAGAGATTGCGGACAAGAAACTGCGCGGATTTACTAACACCAGTATATCCATATTTGTGACAACTGGCAAATTGACTGGGCAAATTTTAGGGCTCAGGTGAGTATTAGACCGACCATTTGTCAAAATCTTGCTTGTCTACAAAACAGTGAACAACTTTATGTTATAGGAAAGATGTGTATCTTCGTACCGTAAGGGGAGCTGCACGGAAACTACAACCTTTACTACAAAAAGATGCCCGATTACAATCCAACTTTATGTTAACATTCAGCTCTTACATTTTAATTATCTTTATCACTTTCATAGCGCTCTTGATATTGAAATGCTTAATAGAAAGTCTGACCTGCTTAAATTTTGTCCTTACCCCAGGGAGATCCTAGGGATTGAGTCTCAGTGGCCTCTTCTCTTAGCTTTTAGTGGGTTCTGGGCCATTGCTCAGATGGTCACTTTGCCACTCTTTCCAGAGTCCCCACCATACCTCTTAATGGAAAAAGGAGACAAAGATGGCTGTATAAAAGGTAAGCAACAGCATAAAACTTATTTCCTGCCTCAAAGAGACCAATCAGGTCTAATGACTGTCTATACTATACCTGCTTATGTGCATATTTTATTATTCTAACAAGATGTTTAATGAAAATTAAATGATTTCAAAATTAAATTTTAGACTGCAATGTTACCTATGCAAACAAAGCGGGACTAGTCCAATGGAGCAACTTTTTCCTCAGACTAGTCCTACCTCAGATCACGCCTCCTGGCTGTGATTAACAGACTGTGCTCAATCCCCTTTTATGGTACGGCCATTATGTTGGCTGTCAATCACGTCCAGGGGTGCATGATTAGAAGATCTGAGGCACGACTAGTCGCCATTCTGGATAAGTCCAGCCTCATTTGCATATGCGGTGTTGTAGATTAGAAGTACATTCTTCAAAGATTGCGGCTCCTTATAGTTGCATTAAACACTTCAGAGTTATCCCAGTCTATTGTCCTCTTTTATTATTATTTTATTATTATTATACATTTTTATAGCGCCATTTATTCTATGGCGCTTTACATGTGAAAAGGGGCAAATATAGACAAGTACAGTACAATAAACGTGAGCAATACAAGGCACACACCAGTACAGAAGGAGAGAGGACCCTGCCCGCAAGGGCTCACAGTCTACAGGGATGGGTGAGGATACACTAGGAGAGGGTAGAGCTGGTCGTGCGGTGGTTCAGTAGACTGAGGATCACTGCAGGTTGTAGGCTTGTCGGAAGAGGTGGGTCTTCAGGTTCTTTTTGAAGGTTTCCACGGTAGGCGCGAGTCTGATGTGTTGGGGTAGAGAGTTCCAGAGTATGGAAGAGGCACGGGAGAAGTTTTGTATGCGGTTGTGGGAAGAAGAGATGAGAGGGGAGTAGAGGAGGAGATCTTGAGAGGATCGAATGTTGCGTGTGGGTGTGTACCGGGAGACCATGTCACAGATGTATGGAGGAGACAGGTTGTGGATGGCTTTGTATGTCATAGTTAGGGTTTTGAACTGGAGCCTCTGGACGATAGGAAGCCAATAAAGGGCTTGGCATAGGGGAGAGGCTGGAGAATATCGGGGAGACAGGTGTATTAGTCGAGCAGCAGAGTGCAGGATGGATTGGAGTGGTGCCAGAGTGCTAGTGGGAAGGCCAGAGAGTAGGAGGTTGCAGTAGTCGAGGCGGGAGATGATGAGGGCATGCACTAGTGTTTTTGTAGTTTCATGGTCAAGGAATGCACGGATCCGGGAAATATTTTTGAGTTTGAGACGGCAGGAGGAGGCAAGGGTTTGGACATGTGGCTTGAAAAAGAGGGCAGAGTCGAGGATCACCCCGAGGCACCGAGCATGCGGGACTGGGGAAAGTGAGCAGCCATTGACGTTGATGGACAGGTCTGGTGGGGGGGTAGAGTGAGATGGGGAAAGATGATGAATTCTGTTTTGTCCATGTTCAGTTTATTGTTATGCTTATTGTTATGCTTCTGCCACCTAGCAATAAAACAACTGTGGGGAGATCGAGACCATCAAAAAGAGATTGATGAAATGTTACAGGAACAAGCTTCTCGGAAAAGTGGTCGTAGTCTAACAGTCCGAGAATTGCTGAGAGAACCTTCACTACGCTGGCAGCTGTATATGCTTGTTGCCTTAACCATAGCTCTGCAGCTATGTGGGATCAATGCGGTAAGCCTTATTCCTTGTTTTCATCTTTTCTGCTTTATAAGTAAATATAGATGTAGATTTTATAACAAAATTATATATACACAAAATTAATGAACAATTAAAAGGAAACTCCAGAGAATATAATCTGAGAAAATCATGTTCATCCAAAACCAACACTAATTTCCAGAGGGAAACATATTTAGACTTGAGAGTCCTCAGTGGTTGATACCTTTTAATGGCTAACTGAAAAGATGGTAACAAATTGCAAGCTTTCGAGACTACTCAGGTCTCTTCATCAGGCGAAGACTAATACAACATCTGAAGAATCACATATTTATACACAACACAGCACAGCACAGAAAAAATGCAATAAGATAAGACAAGTGACGTGAAGCAGAACTGTCATTATGGCAGAGGGATGAACATAAATATTGGAACTGTTCCAATATTTATGTTCATCCCTCTGCCATAATGACAGTTCTGCTTCACGTCACTTGTCTTATCTTATTGCATTTTTTCTGTGCTGTGTTGTGTATAAATATGTGATTCTTCAGATGTTGTATTAGTCTTCGCCTGATGAAGAGACCTGAGTAGTCTCGAAAGCTTGCAATTTGTTACCATCTTTTCAGTTAGCCATTAAAAGGTATCAACCACTGAGGACTCTCAAGTCTAAATATTTTTCTATCTACTTGCTAATACGGTACGAAGATACACATCTTTCCTATACCAGAGGGAAACAGAAATTTTTCAACAGGATGAAAAGGATTTTAAGAGCTTTATAGAACTCATAGTTCTGGATATCTATATCAGATTGAGGTTAGACATCATAGAAGCGATTTTTCCCAAGCATCTAATATCATCCAATTGTGCTTATTGGAAGCAATTAAAAAGCATATAGGGTGTCTTATGAATTTAATAGGTTTCAACTTGCAAAATATGTAGCTCTTATTGTTTTTAATAGGATTGCAACATTTTTTAACTAGTATGCTTTTACTTTCAAAGGTGCCTTGATCTTCAGGTTCCATTTTGGCGTATTTCAGCAGCTCCACTTCCAGCCCTTTCTGAGTCAGCATAAGTGATGGGCTTGAATGGGACTGACTGTTCATTTCAATAGTTCAGCCAGTCCCGTCTCTGTCAATGCATAACTCGAGACAGAAGGGAGCTGGCTTAAAATTCCTGTTATGAATAAAAAGTAGTATTTTGAAAGTGGGCATCCCCTTTAAAGAAATACTCCGCTCTTCTGGATCCTGTAAATATACCTATCTAATGTTAGAATCTCACTAGAAATGGCCTCAGTGTGATCTCTGACATTCGCTGATCTTGTGAAAAAATTGTCAAAGGTCTCTTCAGTTTTTTTCCTGCACAGTTGTGCTCCTGGCCCTTGCTATGTAGTTAACTCCAACACAACACAGATCTATTTAAGTGAATAGGGTAGCATTGAATTTGGATGGCAGGGATTAGGATTGCATGAGAAAGATTAGCAAAGACTCCAAAGATAATGGGATTCCCAAAAGTCAACCCCTCACTGATGAGAAAGTGATGAAAATACCATCCCTTGGTACTGGTGGAAAAAAAATGCTTTAAAGCAACATTACACTCTGGTCCAAATCTATGCAAGGCTGGTGAGCCTTGAGTGATGCATGACACAGAAAATCTCTTTGTAACTGTTACTTGGAGTTACGTTCAGTATTTGCTGCGGATTGGACGTTGCGTACAGCCGCAGCATCCAATCCACAGCGGCCAGATGTTACAGCATAGAGGAAGGGATTTTATGAAATCCCATGTCCAGTTTGTGTTCAAACACGCAGGTGGCAGATCTGTGTATACGCACATGCGGCGCGTCTTTCAAGACCGCAGCATGTCAATTTATCTTGCGGAGACGCTCAGATAAATAGCACCGTCCTATTTATAGAATGCGGTGAGTCCGCATGTGTTCAATGCGCATACAGAAGCTGGCAGCGCTTTGGACGGAGCGAGTATCCGCTGCGTTCAAAGAGCTGCCAAAACTGAACGTGGAAACATACTCTTAGGCTATGTTTCCACAGTCAGGAAACCATCAGTATTTGCTGCGGATTGGACGCTGCGTCCAGCCACAGCGTCCAATCCGCAGCGTCTAGATGTTACAGGATAGTGGAGGGGATTTTATGAAATCCCGTCTCCACTATGGGTGCATGACTGCATCCAGACATGTGGCACGTCTTTCCAGACCGCAGCATGTCTATTTATCTTGCGGAGATGCTCCATCTCCGCAAAATAAATAACCCAGTCTGTGAATAAGATGCGGTGATTCCGCATGTGTTCAATGAACACATGCGGTATCACCGCGCTTACAAAAGGGGGTGGCACTTTGGGCGGCGCAGGGTTTCCGCTGCGTCCAAAGCACAGGGAATCCTGACCATGGTGTCACGACGTATAACAGATATATTCTATGATAGTAACATATATCTAATGAGACAACATTCTATATTTCATATTATAGAAAATATCAACATGTATACGTAGAATCTGCCAGCAATGTCTTACCTGAAATAATATCCAATGTATTGTGGGTCTATACTGTGCACGTGAAACGCTGTCTCAGGATAGAGGTGGACCGGGGTCTATGCTGACCCTGAACTGGGGTCCTGACTAGTCCCTCTACCTGGAGGTACTGTTAATGGTACAGAGGTCCAGGCCGCCAGCGTAACCCTGTCTCCTGTAGATCCCTGACCACTGTAATCTAGTCCTGAGAAGGACCCTGATTACCACCACAGGGAATGGGCAGGTAACAGCTTACACACAGTCAAATACAAACGAGACAGACAGGGGGTAAAGAAAACACTGCCTTGCATACAAAACTTCCACTACAGAGGAACACAAAAGGTTAAGAAGATAAACAATAAGTGAGGAGAGGAAAAACCACAACAGGCACTCTTAGCTTAAGTCTTCTCAGAAACGATCCGCTCTGCTGGTCTGAATGAATGCTTTCACCAGCAACTTCCCCAGCAGACCAGCAGGTATATGAAGGAAGCTAATTAACAAAACATCAATCGCAGCTGGGCGAGGCTGGTCTGTCCAGCATCGAGAGAGAAAGAATTAACTCCCTCAGTGCTGAAAAACACCCAGCACCAGAAACTCAGCTGTGCGAAGTCAGGGTGTGCAATCGCGACGATCTCCGCCGCGACACACCCGTGACAGTACCCCCCCTTCTATGAGGGGCCTCTGGACCCTCAGGGCCTGGTCTATCTGGGTGAGTAGTGTGGAAGGCCCGAACCAATCGGTCTGCGTTAATATCCGACGCAGAAACCCACATCCTCTCCTCAGGACCATACCCCCTCCAATGAACAAGGTACTGAAGGGACCGGCGATTAAGACGTGAATCAATGATCTTCGATACCTGAAACTCCAAATTACCATTGACCACCACTGGAGGAGGAGGTAGAGGTGACGGTATAACTGGTGCCACGTACCTCTTAAGCAACGATTTGTGGAACACATTGTGGATTTTAAACGTAGGAGGGAGGTCAAGACGAAAAGCCACCGAATTAATTATTGAACTGATCCTGTATGGCCCGATGAATCTGGGACCGAGTTTCCAGGAGGGAACCTTAAGTTTTATATTCTTGGTAGACAACCATACCAGATCGTTCACACTTAGGTCCGGAGCAGACACTCTCCTCCTATCAGCCATACGTTTGTATCGGTTCCCCATAGTGCTCAGATTATTAAGCACTCCTCTCCACACTGAAGCAAGTGACGACGAAAATCGTTCCTCCTCAGGAACCCCAGAAGAGCCCCCCCCATTGAAAGTACAAAACTGGGGGTGAAAACCATATGCCCCAAAAAACGGGGACTTACCAGTGGACTCGCTCCGCCTATTGTTAAGAGCGAACTCTGCCAGAGGCAAGAAAGAAGACCAGTCCTCTTGGTTCTCTGAGACAAAACACCGGAGATATGTCTCTAAGCTCTGATTCAGACGCTCTGTCTGACCATTGGTCTGCGGATGAAAAGCCGAAGAAAATGACAACTGCATCCCCCGACGAGAACAAAATGCCTTCCAGAATTTGGACACAAACTGAGACCCCCGATCCGACACCACATCGGAAGGCAACCCGTGAAGTCTCACAATCTCCCCAATGAACACCTGCGCCAGAGTTTTAGCATTAGGAAGAGCAGGAAGAGCAATAAAATGTGCCATTTTGCTGAACCTGTCAACTACAACTAGTATGACAGTTTTACCTGAAGACGGAGGGAGGTCAGTAATGAAGTCCATAGACAGATGGGTCCATGGATTCTCCGGGATTTTCAACGGTAAAAGGACCCCAGACGGATGGGTATGTGGGGTCTTAGAGCGCGCACATACCCCACAGGACGCGACAAAAGTTACCACTTCTTTATTTAAGTTAGGCCACCAAAACCAGCGAGAAACGAGATCCATAGTTGCTTTACTCCTGGGTGTCCTGCCAAAGCAGAATTATGATGTGCCTCGATAACCTTTTGTCTTAACTGATCTGGAACAAACAGTCTCCCTGGAGGTCCTACAGGGGCGTCCCCCTGAGCCTCCAATATCTCCTCCTCAAGCTCAGAGCATACAGCCGACACCACAACTCCCTCCTGAAGAATAGGAACCGGGTCATCCGTCTTCCCGGCCCCCGGGAAACTACGAGACAAGGCATCAGCCTTTACATTTTTTGACCCAGGACGATATGTGACGACAAAATTAAACCTGGTAAAAAACAACGACCATCTAGCTTGTCTGGAATTCAGACGTTTTGCAGACTCTAAATACAGCAGGTTCTTGTGATCAGTAATGTCGGTGACCGGGTGGACTGCCCCCTCCAAAAAGTGACACCACTCTTCAAAAGCCAACTTAATGGCCAAGAGTTCCCTATTGCCGACATCATAATTCCTCTCGGCGGACGACAATTTTTTAGAGAAGAAAGCGCACGGATGCCATTTACCAGGGACGGACCTTGAGATAATACCGCACCCACTCCTACGTCAGATGCGTCTACCTCCACAATGAATGGTTGTGATGCATCAGGTTGGATGAGTATGGGTGCTGAAGCAAAACATTTCTTCAAGGAGGAAAATGCTTGACAAGCTTTGTCAGACCACCTAGAAAAATCCGTCCCTTTTTTTGTCATGTCAGTGAGAGGTTTGACAACGGATGAGAAATTACGAATAATTTCCGGTAGTAGTTAGCAAACCCCAGGAAACGCTGCAGTGCCTTAAGATCCTCTGGCCGATCCCATTCAAGCACTGCCTTCACTTTCCCAGGGTCCATACGGAAACCAGAAGCTGACACCAGGAATCCTAAAAACTGAAGTTCCTGTACGGCGAATACACACTTCTCCCATTTGGCGTACAGTTTATTGTCTCGCAAGATCTGCAACACCTGTCTCACATGCTCCTGATGAGACACAAGATCCGGCGAGTAAATTAAGATGTCATCTAGATAAATGACAACAAACTGTCCCACTAGGTGGCGAAAGATGTCATTAACAAAATGTTGAAACACCGCCGGGGCAGTAGTCAGACCGAAAGGCATGACAAGGTTCTCATAATGTCCCTCCGGAGTGTTAAACGCCGTCTTCCACTCATCCCCCTCCTTTATCCTAATCAGATTATACGGCCCCCTGAGATCCAACTTAGAGAACCATTTGGCGCCCACAATCTGATTGAAGAGATCAGGAATAAGTGGGAGCGGATACGGATCTCGGACCGTAATCCGATTAAGCTCACGGAAATCCAAGCAAGGGCGTAGGCCTCCATCTTTTTTCTTCACAAAGAAGAACCCCGCGGCCACTGGGGAAGATGAAGGTCTAATATGCCCCTTGGCTAGACTTTCCGAAATATAATCCTTCATAGCTTGCCTCTCAGGACCAGAAAGGTTATATAACCTAGATTTAGGTAACTTAGCATCAAGAAGCAATTTTATAGCACAGTCATACGCGCGATGAGGAGGTAATTCTTGACACCCTCTTCTGAAAACACATCCTCAAAGTCCTCCAGAAAAGGAGGTAAGGTTCTAGGCACGACCGCACCGATGACCGTGTTCATGCAGTTACTATGGCAAAATTCACCCCACTGGCTTATCTCTCTGGATTGCCAATTAATAACTGGGTTATGTTTAGTTAACCAAGGAAGTCCCAACACAATAGGAGTGGGAAGGCCTTCCAACACATAACAAGACAATAGTTCTTTATGTATTGCCCCCACTCGAAGGTCTATGTTATGCACGGCTAGCACAAAGCTACCTTGACCGAGAGGCCTGGCGTCAATAGAGAATATAGGGATAGGTTTGGCCAATACACTCAGTTGCATACCTTGCACCTGGGCAAACCGAGCGTCCACCAGATTAGCCGCGGCCCCACTATCCAGAAGAACAGAAATCCTCTCAGCTCTTGTACCTACCACCACCTCCGCTGGTACGAGAAACTGAGACGGACTTGGGGACGAAATACATACTCCCAGATTGTCGTCCACCACACAACCTGGGATCAACAGTTTTCCGGCGACTCCTTGCTCAGCAAAGTACGGGATGGACACCCCCCAACAAAATGTCCCTTTCTCCCGCAGAAGTAACACTTTCCTGTCTTGCGGCGCACCGCCGATCCCCTCCCTCGAAACGATGTCCCTCCTAACTGCATAGGCTCCTCAGAACAAACCAGGGGAACCTCAATATAAGGGACTATAGTAGAAGGTGGAGTCATCACAGGGGCGGAGTTACCTCGCACCTCTCTCGAAGCCGTCTATCAATGCGAATCGCAAGGGCCATAGCGGCCTCCAGTGACGGGGGAGAATCATACTGAGCCAACACATCTTTTAATTTGTCAGATAATCCTTGACAAAACTGGCTCCTAAATGCTGGGTCATTCCACTGAGTATCTGTGGCCCATCTACGGAACTCAGAAGAAAATTCCTCCGCCGGACGATCTCCCTGCTGTATCTTACGTAACTTCATTTCAGCAAGGGAGACCCGATCCGGGTCATCATATACCAGACCCAGGGCTGTAAAAAATCGATCTACTGACTGGAGAGCCGGGGAGTCTGGAGGAAGAGAGAACGCCCAGGATTGAGGGTCCCCTTGTAAGAGCGAGATGACAATTCCCACCCTCTGGTCTTCACTCCCCGAAGACCGAGGCCGTAGCCGAAAATATAATTTACATGCCTCCCGGAAGGTAAAAAATTTGTCCCGCCCACCAGTGAACCTGTCCGGGAGAGCCACTTTAGGTTCAGATCTGGTTTGCTCCCGGGGGTACAAAACCTTGGACTTAACGTCCGTCAGCTCCATGGACAAACTCTGCAACTGCTGAGCTAACTGGGCTACTGGATCCATGGTAGCTGGGGAGAATCTTTTAGAGTGGCCGGTGAAAATGTCACGACGTATAACAGATATATTCTATGATAGTAACATATATCTAATGAGACAACATTCTATATTTCATATTATAGAAAATATCAACATGTATACGTAGAATCTGCCAGCAATGTCTTACCTGAAATAATATCCAATGTATTGTGGGTCTATACTGTGCACGTGAAACGCTGTCTCAGGATAGAGGTGGACCGGGGTCTATGCTGACCCTGAACTGGGGTCCTGACTAGTCCCTCTACCTGGAGGTACTGTTAATGGTACAGAGGTCCAGGCCGCCAGCGTAACCCTGTCTCCTGTAGATCCCTGACAACTGTAATCTAGTCCTGAGAAGGACCCTGATTACCACCACAGGGAATGGGCAGGTAACAGCTTACACACAGTCAAATACAAACGAGACAGACAGGGGTAAAGAAAACACTGCCTTGAATACAAAACTTCCACTACAGAGGAACACAAAAGGTTAAGAAGATAAACAATAAGCGAGGAGAGGAAAAACCACAACAGGCACTCTTAGCTTAAGTCTTCTCAGAAACGATCCGCTCTGCTGGTCTGAATGAATGCTTTCACCGGCAACTTCCCCAGCAGACCAGCAGGTATATGAAGGAAGCTAATTAACAAAACATCAATCGCAGCTGGGCGAGGCTGGTCTGTCCAGCATCGAGAGAGAAAGAATTAACTCCCTCAGTGCTGAAAAACACCCAGCACCAGAAACTCAGCTGTGCGAAGTCAGGGTGTGCAATCGCGACGATCTCCGCCGCGACACACCCGTGACACATGGACACATACCCTTAGAAGAAACGTTACCCCTTTGACCTCAGTCCAGAGCCTCTCACCTAGCCAAATCAATTCTCATACTTTCCACTAACGAGGGGCAACACCCCAAACACTGTGTCTGCAAATTGAGATTCTGATTAGGCTTTTATCCTAAGACACATTTCAAGGTCCGTTAAAGAGTCAATAGTGACTTGTAAGATCTCTGCTTCACACAGGTGGCGCTATAGATTTCAAGTCCTCTTCCACTCTGAAGAGGCAATTTGCAGCTTTAATAGCTGAAATACATACAAATGAAAGCATTGTAAAGCAGAGGTGGTAGGCAAAAGACAAAAATGCAACACACAAATTTGTGTAGTGCTAAATTGGCAACCCTCGAGTCTAGATTCCGACTTAGGGTACTTAAGGGTGGTGATCAATCAGAGGGTCAAGAATGGATCAAAGCAAGCTTACTTCTACAAATCTAGTAAAATGTTAATTCTATTTTAATGCTTACTGACATTATTGTAGAAAATGTAATGAGCACATATCTTGTCTTATCATCTTACCGACATAACTCAGCAATCTATTACATATCCAATGACTTTTAGGTATATTTTTATGCTGCTGAAGTATTTAAAGCTGCTGGTTTTTCAGAGAAGCAAATCCCATACTTAACAGTTGGTGTTGGAATATGTGAGACCACATCGGTGATCCTGTGTGTAAGTACAGCAACATTTTCTTGCATTTCCGTAGCAAACAGACATGTAGAATTTCTAGAGAACTCATAGATTATGTAACTGTGCATAAAGTTGTGACTACAATACCCATCATATCTTACTAAGCTTTTGTTACTTATTTCCTTCTTTGTTGCATTTTAAACGCTTCTGTCAGATAAAATTTAACTCGACTTAAAAAGTCAGTGAACTATGTATTTGGGTAAAAAATATTTACAGGGAAAGCACATTACATTAAAAGGATATGGACACCTTTGACACAGAAAAAGCAAGCAGGTGGGAAGGTGTATATAAATGATTGACCTGTCCATTAAGCACTGAGTGCCTGTACTTGGTTTCAACAGTCATTCTGTGCTGACAGAGTCCCTTTAATACCAGATTGCCCAATTACCGTATGTTTTCTTCTTTTTTTGTGAACAGCTTTGATGTTTGATGACATGTTTTGTTGCTGTGTTCCTATGGAATTGGCCCTGCATATTTCCTAACGGTTTGGTGTTTTCCTAAGCTTTGTCCCTATTGGGCCAGTTATTTGTAATACATAATTGGTACTCTCTGTAGCGTCTGCCAGCGCCTCCGCATGGTTCCCCTCCTCCCACAATGCAGGATGCTGGCTTACTCACTGCTCCGGTGTGGCCCTCGGCATGCTCCTGCTTCCTATTCTGTGTGCACTCCACAGTTCCCGGGGCATGCCTAGTACAAGCATTTTCACCTGCTTTTACAGGGACAACTGGGAGACATTTAGTTAATGTGAACACTGCTATATGTCTCCCAGCCAATAGCTGGAAGGCATCTTGTATAACAGGCACCCTCCCCAATAGGGAGGTGCCTGAGCAACCTCTATAGTTAGTATTAGTGGTGTTGGTGTGTGCCACTGTATATTGCCAGGAACCCTGTCCCTAGTATATTCTAAAGTTATTCCCATATCCTATGTTCAGTTTAGTTTGCCCGTGTTCTTGTTCCTGAAACCGCGTCTGCAGTACCTATGCCCGAACCCTGGTCCCAATGCAGCTAGTCCCGTGTTTTTTGTTCCCGGTTCCAGTGCGGTCAGCTCCAGAACTGCGCCTGATATCTACGGGTCAGAACAAGAATCTACCTCCTACATCCACGTTGTCCGTACAGTCCATCAGTGTCTAGTTCCGGCTAATCAGTGACTTCTGTCATGTCTCCCCAAGTCAGTGAACCCGACCCCTGGGATCAGCAGCTGCAGTACTGATGCCTGCCTAAGAGTGGTGCCTGGCGGCTACCTGCAGCATAGTCTGTCTCCACCATCAAGAGCTCCAGTGAACACCAGGTAGCAGCTTAGCTACGCCTCTTCCTAGGCAGGTCTGGCCCTGTGGCACAGTGGGTCCACGAACCACATGTGCCACCAGCAAGCGTGACACTCTCTATGGACTATGGCATCAAAACAGGACTGCTTGGTAGTGGAGTGATTCAGTAATAGACATTGGCTATTATTGAATCTCCTGGGCCCTTTTGCAAAACCTATACTGGGATACTGATGGACACTTTTATAAAGTAACAGGCTCTAGGCACTTTGGTAACCAATATAAATGGGGACCCATCGATCCATGCATGCAATTAAGTTTGTATTTATATAATTATTGTACCATACCTTGAGCATTTTTTTTGCTAAAATTCATTTTCAGAGTCTAGTAGTTGATCATTTTGGCAGAAGACTTATTTTGCTGGCTGGATATGCATCAATGATTCTCTCCTTGGGACTTCTGACACTGACTATTTCACTTCAGGTAATTATATTATTGCTACCACAATATTATTGAAATTAAAACAATTTCCTTTAACAACGGTGACCTTATGTAGATAAACAACATACAAAAATAGCAAAGTGTGCATCAGTTGTTCTATCTAGGCAATGTACTGATAGAGTTTTCCCTCCTATTAGCCAGACTAAAGAGAAAGAGAGGCTACCAAGAGCATGTCTCTTTCTCTAGAGAGGACATGAAAATGAGCTCTCACCGGTCAATTCCTGCTCACTTGTGTTTGAAATGGTAACCAAACCGGACATTACCTTAATCTGCCACCGTTTTTGTACAGAACTTGAACTTCTTTGGCTTCATACTCTCTACGTTGACACTATAGCCATCAAAAATATTCATAGTTATGCACAACAGACAAGACTCAGCTCAGTCCATCAGACAAAAGGTATTGCTGTTTTTTGCACTTCATCCTACCATTCAATAGCCCCACAAAGTGATTTTATGCCATCATATAAGCATGAGTAGGTTTCTACTATTCATTAAAATCCCTGGATGCTCTAATAACTCTGTTGGTCAAATTAAATTGATATGGTTAAATTCATTTTCGCAACTTTGCATATTTCACAAGTATATAAAGAAAAGAGGTAAAAGCAGAAAAAATTGCATATATCACTTCATACATTCCTCAACATTAAATATGGAGGCGTGATTTGGATGTTAAAATAGTCCCCGACATTGTTGTGAATGGCAGGTATGTGTCGCAGAGCTCCTCTGCGCTATAAGCCAAAGTAATGTTGTTCTGGGACTTGTAGTCCCACAAGAGTTGTGTATTTTTCTAGGGTGGCTTACAGGGTTAGCCGGAGAGCTGGGTGGGACTGGCTAACCACACATACACCGCCCACTTGTGGTTGTGAGTTTTGAGGACCTGTGATGAGGTCATGAGCATGTGACTGACCATGTGATCCATACCTCACCTGTGGGAGTGGTTACAGGTATGTAAGGAAGGAGTTGGCACATGGAGAGGAGTCTGAGTCTCTGAGCATGTGTTGGGAGTCTGTCAGGCTGGACAGAGCTCCCATGCTTTCCAGGCTGGATGTTGCACAGAATGGGGAAGCAGCGCTGGCGAGCTTAAGCCAGAGGAGTGGACGGTCTTGAAAACCGTGAGTGACACTGACCAGGGTCAGAGCGAAGTGAGAAATGTTGATTGGATACCTCTGAGGCTAAGAGGGATCCGGGAACCTGCGTGGCCAACAGGTGACAGACAGGAGTCTGTGGTATGATGACCAGGGTCAGGAAGACTGTGTTCAAGTCTCGTGAGAAGTAATGGTGAGAAAGAGACTGTTTTGATGTTTACTGGATACCTCTGAAGCTACGAGGCCTCCGGGAACCTGTGTGGCCGATGTCAACAGGTAACGGACAGGGATCCATGTTGTGCTGATCGGGATCAGTGAGAGACTGTATTGTGTCTAATGAATGCTGTAATAAACCAAATGCACTGTTGTTTTAACCCTGAGCGTGCCAGTGTTTACCTCTAAGACCAGCAAAGCGAGTACCCCCGTCCACAGACAGTGTGGAACGTCACAACATGTTAATGATATGTTAATTGGGAAAAAATGGAAACAAAATTTTAAAAAACATCTCAAATTATTCAGTATCACGTATGAGCGCTGTGTGCAGAAATATCTGCACTTACACATCTTGGCTACTATCAATGAGATTATTAATAGAGATGGGCGAACCCAAACAGTAAGGTTCGGGATCCGTACTGAACACTTACTGTTTGGGCATGGACCTGAACACTGATTTCACCAAGAAGCCCATGTTACTGTTCAGGTTCGACACCCCGAACCCAGGGTGTTTCTTTCTCACGTTGTCATCGGCATGACAGCGTGAGAAACACTGGCGGCTCAGATCTGCGGCAAGATTACTCCCGCCGGTCAGAGAGCCTTGTGAGCCCACAGCTGTGACCGGAGGTAAAAAGTTTACCTCTGGTTACTGGAATCAGCTGATGAAACTACTACTTTGATCAACCTATGCCTGCTGCCACTAATAACAGCGAGAGCAGGTGCGGCTAATGGGAGTATTCATCAGCCGGCATCTGTGCTCTAAATCATTAAAAAAAATAAGACGTGGATTACCCTGTATTTTTGATAACAAGCCAGGCAAAACTGACAGCTGCGGGATGCCACCCACAGCTGTCAGAGTTAGCAAGGCTAGTTATTAAGAATACAGGGGTACCCACGATGTTTTTTTAAATTATTTAAATAAATAATTTAAAAAAACAGCATGAGGTCCCCCTAATATTTGACAACCAGCCAAGCTAAAGCAGACAGCAAGGGGCTGCTATTCCCAGGCTTGTAAGGGGCCATGGATAATGCCCCCCACAGCCTAAAAATAGCAGCTCGCAGTTGCCCCAGAAAAGGCACATCTATTAGATGCGCCAATTCTGGCGCTTTTTCCTGTGGTGGTGGCAAGTGGGGTTCATATTTGTGGGGTTGATGTCACCTTTGTATTTTCTGGTGACATCAAAAGCACGGCTTAGTAAAATGGAGAGATGTCTATAAGACACCTCTCCAATACTAATCCTATAGTTATATTATAAGTAAAAACAAAACCAGAATAAAGTCCTTCAATTGAAATTTAAAAAAACTTTCACTTTTTTACTTAAAAATAAACACATTCATACTCACCTAACGCCCTCGTCTCCTGTAAAAAGAAAAAAATAGAAAACAAACCATATCCCTCACCTGTCCGTCGTTCTGTCCCACGCCGGGGATGCACAGTTTTCAACCTGGACGGTGTCAAGATGTGACCATCCATGATGAGAAGCACTGAGGAATCAGCTGCTGCGAGCAGAGCCAGTGAATAGCGGTGACACTATCTGGGTCACTGAGGCTGCGTTTCCAGCCAGGCCCCTGAACTGCGGTGAACTCGGTGAGAATAAGTTTCACAGTGCAGCGGTGAGTTCACCACAGTTTATCCCTATTTTCATCTTTAAGTCACTTGTGTGTCTGTTTTTCACGTCCGTATGCAATACTTATGTTTGTTTTGAACATCTGTATGGCATCTGTTTTCACACAAACAATTTAAGATTTAGTTTTAACCCCTTCATGACCCAGTCTATTTTGACCTAAATGACCTGGCCATTTTTTGCAATTCTGACCAGTGTCCCTTTATGAGGTAATAACTCAGGAACGCTTCAACGGATCCTAGCGATTCTGAGAAAGTTTTTTCGTGACATATTGGGCTTCATGTTAGTGGTAAATTTAGGTCGATAATTTTTGCGTTTATTTGTGAAAAAAATGGAACTTTGGCCAAAATTTTGAAAATTTCGCAATTTTCAAATTTTGAATTTTTATTCTGTTAAACCAGAGAGTTATGTGACACAAAATAGTTAATAAATAACATTTCCCACATGTCTACTTTACATCAGCACAATTTTGGGAACATTTCTTTTTGTTAGGAAGTTATAAGGGTTAAAAGTTGACCAGCGATTTCTCATTTTTACAGCAAAATTTACAAAACCATTTTTTTTAGGGACCACCTCACATTTGAAGTCACTTTGAGGGGTCTATATGGCAGAAAATACCCAAAACCAAAAGTGACACCATTATAAAAACTGCACCCCTCAAGCTACTCAAAACTACATTCAAGAAGATTATTAACCCTTTAGGTGCTTCACAGGAACTAAAGCAACGTGGAAGAAAAAAATGGACATTTTAATTTTTCCAACAAAATTTTTCTTTTAGCATCAATTTTTTCATTTTTGCATGGGAAACAGGATAAAATGGACCCTAAAATTTGTTGGGCAATTTCTCCTGAGTACACAGATACCTCATATGTGGTCATAAACCACTGTTTGGGCGCACGGCAAGGCTCAGAAGGGAAGGAGCGCCATTTGACTTTTTGAATGGAAAATATGCTGGAATGTTTAGCGGTTGCCATGTCACATTTGGAGAGTCCCTGCGTGCCTAAACATTGGAGCTCCCCCACAAGTGACCCCATTTTGGAAACTAGACCCCCCAAGGAACTTATCTAGATGCAGAGTGAGCACTTTGAACCCCCAGGTGCTTCACAAATTGATCCGTAAAAAAACTAAAGTACTTTTTTTTCACAAAAATTTTTTTTAGCCTCAGTTTTTTCATTTTCCCATGGGCAACAGGATAAAATGGATCCTAAAATTTATTGGGCAATTTCTCCTGAGTACACCGATACCTCACATGTGGTCATAAACCACTGTTTGGGCGCACGGCAGGGCTCAGAAGGGAAGGAGCGCCATTTGACTTTTTGAATGGAAAATATGCTGGAATATTTAGCGGTTGCCATGTCGCATTTGGAGAGTCCCTGTGTGCCTAAACATTGGAGCTCCCCCACAAGTGACCCCATTTTGGAAACTAGACCCCCCCAAGGAACTTATCTAGATGCAGAGTGAGCACTTTGAACCCCCAGGTGCTTCACAAATTGATCCGTAAAAAAAAGAAAGTACTTTTTTTTCACTAAAATTTTCTTTTAGCCTCAGTTTTTTCATTTTCACATGGGCAACAGTATAAATTGGATCCTAAAATTTGTTGGGCAATTTCTCCTGAGTACACAGATACCTCATATGTGGTCATAAATCAGTGTTTGGGCGCACGGCAGGGCTCAGAAGGGAAGGAGCGCCATTTGACTTTTTGAATGGAAAATTAGCTCCAATTGTTAGTGGACACCATGTCATGTTTGGAGAGCCCCTGTATGCCTAAACTTTGGAGTTCCCCCACATATGACCCCATTTTGGAAACTAGACCCCCTAAGGAACTTATGTAGATGCACAGTGAGCACTTTGAACCCCCAAGTGCTTCACAAAAGTTTATAACGCAGAGCCGAGAAAATAAAAAATCATTTTTTTTTCTCAAAAAATGATTATTTAGCCCCCTATTTTTTATTTCACAATAGTTACAGGAGAAATTGGACCCCAAAAGTTGTATAATTTGTCCTAAGTACGCTAGTACTTCACATGTGGGGGGGAACCACTGTTTGGGCACACGTCAGGGCTCGGAAGGGATGTAGTGACGCTTTGAAATGCCGACTTGATGGAATGGTCTGCGGGCGGGCAGAGCCCCTGATGTGCCTAAACAGTAGAAACCCCCCACAAGTGACCACATTTTGTAAACTAGATCCCTCAAGGAACTTATCTAGATGTGTGGTGAGCACCTTGAACCCCCACGTGCTTCACAGAAGTTTGTAATGCAGAGCCGTGAAAATAAAAAATCATTTTTTTCCTCAAAAACTGATTTTTCTAACCCGCAATTTTTTATTTTCACAAGGGTAACAGGAGAAATTTGACCACAAAAGTTGTTGTACAGTTTGTCCTGAGTACACTGGTACCCCATATGTGGGGGGGAACCACTGTTTTGGCGCATGGGAGAGCTCAGAAGGGAAGTAGTGACGTTTTGAAATGCCGACTTGATGGAATGGTCTGCGGGCGTCATGTTACGTTTGCAGAGTCCCTGATGTGCCTAAACAGTAGAAACTCCCCACAAGTGACCCCATTTTGGAAACTAGACCCCGCAAGGAACTTATCTAGATGTGTGGTGAGCACTTTGAACCCCCAAGGGCTACACAGAAGTTTATAACGCTGGGGCATGGAAATAAAAAAATCATATTTTTTCCACAAACATGATCTTTTAGTCCACAATTTTTTTATTTTCTCAAGGGTAACAGGAGAAATTAGACCCCAAAAGTTGTTGTCCAATTTGTCCTGAGTACGCTGATATCCCATATGTGGGAGAAAACTACTGTATGGGCACATGTCGAGGCTCGGCAGGGAAGTAGTGACGTTTTGAAATGCCGACTTGATGGAATGGTCTGCGGGTGTCATGTTACGTTTGCAGAGCCTATGATGTGCCTAAACAGTAGAAACTCCCCCAAGTGACCCCATTTGGAAACTAGATCCCCCAAGGAACTCCTCTAGATGTGTGGTAAGCACTTTGAATCTCCAAGTTCTTCACAGAAGTTTATAACGCAGAGCCGTGAAAATAAAAAATCATTTTGTTTCCACAAAAATAACTTTTTTAGTCCCCAATTTTTTTTCCCAACAGTAACAGGAGAAATTAGACCCCCAAAGTTGTTGTGCAATTTTTCCCGAGTACGCTGATACCCCATATGTGGGGGTAAACCACTGTTTGGGCACACGTTGGGGCTTGGAATAAAGGGAGCACTGTTTGACTTTTTGAACGCAAAATTTGCAGGAATCAATGGTGGCGCCATGTCGCGTATGGAGACCCCCTGATGTGCGTAAATAGTGGAAACCCCTCAATTCTAACTCCAACCCTAACCTCAACACACCCCTAACCCCAACCCTAACCCCTACACACCCCTAACCCTAATACAAACCCTAACCATAACCCTAACCCCAACACACCCCTAACCCTAATCCCAACTCTAACCATAAACCTAACCACAAGCCTAACCCTAATCCCAACCCTAACCCCAAAACACCCCTAACGCTTATCCTAACTATAACCCTAACCACAAACCTAACCCTAATCCCAACCCTAACCCTAATTCCAACCCTAACCCTAATTCCAACCCTAATCCTAATTCCAACCCTTACCCTAGTTCTAACCCTAACCCTAGTTCTAACCCTAAGGCTGGGTTCATATTGCGTTTTACCAGCCCGTTCAACACGTAGCGTTGACGGGCTAGTAACGGTATAGCATAACGCGATCGCGTTATGCTATACCCGCTAGTGCAGAGGAATCAGCGATGATTCATCTGTGCTAGCGGTGATGTAGCCCAGACGCTGCAGCCTGCGTCCAAGGCTCCGTGACTGAATGACGACACGTCGCGAACGCATGCCGCTTCACGGCATGCGTTGCGATGTGCACACAAATAGGGTGAATGGCAGCGTTAACGGACTGCGTTACACCGCGCTATACCGCGGTGAAACGCAGTCCATCTAACGGACTGCCATAATGCAATATGAACCCAGCCTAACCCTAACCCTGAGGCCCCGTGCACACGTTGCGGATTCACTTGCGGATTTTTCTAAAATCCGCAGGTAAAATGACCTGCCTTTTACCTGCGTATTTAGCGCGGATTTGCTGCGGTTTTTCTCTGCGGTTTTACGCCTATAATGGAATAGGTGTAAAATCGCTGCGGAATCCACACAAAGAATTGACATGCTGTGGATTTAAAACCGCAGCAAATCCGCGCTGAAAAATCTGCAGCATGTGCACAGCGTTTTTTTTTACCATTTATTTGCATTGTACTGTACATGGTTTCTGGATCTGCTGTGGATCCGCAGCGCGAAATCCGCTGCTGATCCGCTGCAAAATCCGCTGCTGATCCGCTGCTGATCCGCAGCAAAATCCGCAACGTGTGCACAGGGCCTAATAGGAAGGAAAAAAAAAATTCTTTATTTTTTGTCCCTACCTATGACAGGGGGGGTTCACTTACTTTTTTTATTTTGATCACTGTGACAGTTTCCAAGATGGCGGCGCCCATGAAGAATCCCGGGCAGCCGCCGGGAAGGATCCAGGGACATCGGTGGACCGGGAGAGGTGAGTATGGGGGTCGGAAGTGAGGGGGGGAGATCGGAAGGTGGGGGCAGTGGAGACCAGGACGAGGGGAGCTGTTAGTGACGGCGGTGACCGATCGCTGCCATCTTTCGGTGGCGGCGGCCGATTGCCACCGTGACTCGATGTGGGGGGGGGGTCAGATCGCTGTCTCCAGCCATGGCAGATGCTATTGCAGCATCGGCCATGGCTGGATTGTAATGTTTCACTTTTAACAGCCAATCAGAGCGATCGTGGCCACGGGGGGGTTAAGCCAACCCCCCTGTGGTGAAGCACAAAGGGTCCTGTGCCTGCGGGTCAGGTGACCTTTCAGTGACCCCGGTCACCCGACCCTCAGGAACGCGATCCTTTCATGACGCCACATAGGCATCACAGGTCGGATTGGCACTGACTTTCATGACGCCTACGTGGCGTCACAGGTCAGGAAGGGGTTAATTTAAGTTTTAATTAGTTTTAATTTAAGAATTAGTAAAGGTCAAATACAGTTTTCTATCTTTACAATAGTAATGTATCCATGAAACACTTGTGTAGCCCTGGTGTGAAGGCACACGCAGTACCCTGGAGAATGTGCGGAGAGGTAACAGTTTAATGCTCAATAAACATTCACTCCATCACACACTTAGACACACCCATAGGTTATAAAAGCTAGTGAGATGCAGCCAGACAGAGGGAGTTCAGTTTCCTGTCTTCAGACAGGGGAGGTTCAGTCAGTCAGCTCAGAGAGCGAGTCTGCTTCCTGTCTTCGGACAGAGCAGACAGTGTGAAGTCTGTGCAGTAAGAGAGAGGAGTGAGCATCAGGACCTTCAGTCTCCTGTCCCAAGGACAGTGGAGTTCAGCGACGTGCTCCTGAACTAGAAGATTACTGAGCACCTTTTAGCAAGCTCTGGGAAGAAGAAAGAAGGGACTAGCCTGCATTACCCTAGGAAGTGTGGAGTGCTTATGCTACAAGCGCGGACAGGGCGAAAGGCGCAGTGGAAGGATTCAGAAGTGCCTTAGGATTGGATTATCCTGCACATTGTCACCGGTCACTGGGGACCGAAGCGTCACTATAGCTTCAGGCATAGTGATAGAAAAACCAGAGGCTTACTGGACCTTAGGTTACAGAAAGCAGCCCTTGGAGTGTCGGTACGTAACTGGGGTCAGGGAGAGTGAGAACCTTGAGTCTCTGCAGGACAAGAGTAGGAACTCAGCTCTCTCAAAGGAAGGCTCCGACCACAAAACTGACCGGGCAGTACAGCTTGGAGAAGCTGGAGATTCTGGAGTGAACTACGCTTTATGCTGGTTGAACTCATAATATTGAAAGTAAAGGAGGCCCATAACCTGTTCAGCTGTTGCCTCAAAGCACATCCTCCACCCGACCAGCCTCCCTGGGACCTGCCTTATCTTCTGACAAGTAAAAGGTATGGAAAGACGCTGGATGGTGTGAGACTGAGTTATTTAATTGCATCCCTGCACAACCCCACCATAACTATCGACCTGAGGGAAGAGTCCCACCTGTAGGGGACCCGACATCTAGCTGCCTCACCATCCCCTCAGAGATCTACAGCAGCGCTGGTCTTAATGATCAGAGAACTACAGGTGGCGTCACGAACTGTATATATATACCTATCCCCTGTAAATATACCCCCCAACATACGCCTGACCGCCAGGGCCACAGACCGAGCCACCGCTACCTGTGACAATCCCATAGACTTCCATGGGCTCGGCTCTGAGTACCCCATTGCTCTGGTAAACCCACAATTGTGGTGCGTGGGTCAAAACAAACTTGGCGTCACGAACAGGATGCGAAACTCGCAAAATTGCGAGCCCTGTGTGCCTGTGGAGGTGTTTTGTGAAAAAGGACTGTTTGCTATTTTTGGCGCTAAAATCCGCCATTTTGCCGCCAAATTCGCGCCCTCAGGCGCTGGAGAAGAAGGTGGGCGTGGATTCGTGGGCGTGTGCCCCCCTGTGGCGCGAAGAGAATGCCTGCCCTCTCAAAGTGCTACTACAATATGCGATCCTGCCCTACAGCAAAGGAGGTCCGCCTCCTCTTCACCTTCCCTGCGAAGAGGAGGAGACGCAAACCCCGCCTCCACGGAAGAGACCGGACTGTTCTGGTAGAAGATGAGAGAGTGTTCTGGAACATCATGGAGGCAGGATGTGTGCAGCCGAGCAGGGAAGCGGAGGAAGGCAGGCCCCGTTCCCCAGCCAAGCTGCCACTAGAACCGGAGCCATCAGTGGTCCGGCACCTGCAGCAAACTTTGCTGGAGATTGGAGAGGAGAATGCAGAGTTGAAAAAGCTGATCCTGCGACAAGCTGAAATGGAGGAGACGGAGAGACGCTGGCGCGCCCAGATACAGCGGCTGCTGTGGGACGCAGTGTTCTCTCCTATAAGCATAATGCCGTCTCCTAATTTCCCGAAATCACTGCTGAGAAAGGCTGAGGAGCGACCGGAGGCTGCCACCAAAAGTGCTGTACCTGATCCCACCAATGCGGAGGTGGAGGCGAAGGAGGCTGAGGAGGTCCTGCCCGTCCCTGAGTGCCAGCCAGGCAAGGAGGCCGCAGCAGATTACAGTCCCCCGGTAGGGACACCGGAGGAAACCCAGCCGTCTGTGACGGAGCAGCGACAGCAGCAGGTTAGTGCGTCCCCAACTGAGCCATTGCGCACACCTGCTTCCTGCTCTGCATCACACCAGCATTGTGCATCGGCATCGCCCCCTGCGTACACCTCTGTATCGCAATCTGCATCCCAATCTGGATCGCAATCGGCGACCCAATCTACATCGCAAACTGCGGTTACAGCTGAATCGCCCCCTGCTACGCAAACAGCGACGCAATCGGCGTCTCACAAGGAGAAAGCACCCGGCGTGCCCCTAGTGGTTCGCACGAGGACTGTAGCGACCCAAACCCCGATAGCAGGTCACGACTTGTTAGTCATGGGATCTAAGGATCATCGTATTGTTCCAGCCCCCGGGATGGAAAGTATATTGGATGCCTGCAAGAAAATGTGAAGAACGGTAGGACCCAGACAGGGTTTACCGCAACAAAGAAAATGTAGAAAGTTTTTGAAAAAGGAATAATTGCTGTTTTGCACTTTATGGTTATGCATAATGTTTACATAGTTTTCTATATTGAGTAGAATACCCGGCTGGGTAAGCAGATAAAGAGTTTTTGCACTTTATTGTGATGTGATATAAATATGTGTCTTTTTCTTATTATGGACTCTGAGGCTGAGGACTGAGCCAGCCCAAGAACTGCTCCTGTAAATAGTTGCACTCAGGTGCATTATATTGGTTTTACATGAAACCACCTCAACTACCTCTGAATATAAAACCCGTATGGTGTGGCACTGAGTGAGGTCTGCATTCAGATGTCCTGCAGCCCACCCAGGACCCACGTTGAAGGTTTGGTGCGGGTCCTTCACAAGAATATTGTCATTTATTTATATGAAAATGTCTGTTTAGTATTTTGTATTTTTCTATATCTAATGTTTTAATGCAACGTTCAAGATATCCGTACCTCCCGGATGGGAAGAGTTAATGTTAATGTTTAATGCAAAAACAAAATGTCTTCTTGTATTTCACAGCCCGGGAGTGCTGTATTTTACCATGGGGGAATGTGTAGCCCTGGTGTGAAGGCACACGCAGTACCCTGGAGAATGTGCGGAGAGGTAACAGTTTAATGCTCAATAAACATTCACTCCATCACACACTTAGACACACCCATAGGTTATAAAAGCTAGTGAGATGCAGCCAGACAGAGGGAGTTCAGTTTCCTGTCTTCAGACAGGTGAGGTTCAGTCAGTCAGCTCAGAGAGCGAGTCTGCTTCCTGTCTTTGGACAGAGCAGACAGTGTGAAGTCTGTGCAGTAAGAGAGAGGAGTGAGCATCAGGACCTTCAGTCTCCTGTCCCAAGGACAGTGGAGTTCAGCGACGTGCTCCTGAACTAGAAGATTACTGAGCACCTGTTAGCAAGCTCTGGGAAGAAGAAAGAAGGGACTAGCCTGCATTACCCTAGGAAGTGTGGAGTGCTTATGCTACAAGCGCGGACAGGGCGAAAGGCGCAGTGGAAGGATTCAGAAGTGCCTTAGGATTGGATTATCCTGCACATTGTCACCGGTCACTGGGGACCGAAGCGTCACTATAGCTTCAGGCATAGTGATAGAAAAACCAGAGGCTTACTGGACCTTAGGATACAGAAAGCAGCCCTTGGAGTGTCGGTACGTAACTGGGGTCAGGGAGAGTGAGAACCTTGAGTCTCTGCAGGACAAGAGTAGGAACTCAGCTCTCTCAAAGGAAGGCTCCGACCACAAAACTGACCGGGCAGTACAGCTTGGAGAAGCTGGAGATTCTGGAGTGAACTACGCTTTATGCTGGTTGAACTCATAATATTGAAAGTAAAGGAGGCCCATAACCTGTTCAGCTGTTGCCTCAAAGCACATCCTCCACCCGACCAGCCTCCCTGGGACCTGCCTTATCTTCTGACAAGTAAAAGGTATGGAAAGACGCTGGATGGTGTGAGACTGAGTTATTTAATTGCATCCCTGCACAACCCCACCATAACTATCGACCTGAGGGAAGAGTCCCACCTGTAGGGACCCGACATCTAGCTGCCTCACCATCCCCTCAGAGATCTACAGCAGCGCTGGTCTTAATGATCAGAGAACTACAGGTGGCGTCACGAACTGTATATATATACCTATCCCCTGTAAATATACCCCCCAACATACGCCTGACCGCCAGGGCCACAGACCGAGCCACCGCTACCTGTGACAATCCCATAGACTTCCATGGGCTCGGCTCTGAGTACCCCATTGCTCTGGTAAACCCACAATTGTGGTGCGTGGGTCAAAACACACTCATGACAGAAGGATGGTAACCCTTACCTGATTAACTTATAACAGGCGAATCTGATTCAGAGTATGGATTAAAGTAGTGTATACTGCATTTTATTACACGTTAATCATAGATCTGTGTGCAAGAATATTCATGTGAACTATTACATTGACTTGTATAGGTCAGTGTCCAGCCCGTATGCTATATATTTTGCATATGGACAGTATATGGATGTTTAATACATCGGCCTGAACAAGCCCATACTGAAATTTTTTTCACAGACATGAGGTCCATGCGAAAAGTATAGTGTGTATACTAGCACAGAGGTTAACATTGGTGCTGTCCATATGATGTACATTTTATTTACAAGGACGGAACTAAAACCGAATTCATGTGAACGTACCTTTATGTGTATTCCCATGGATCTCAGCAGATCACGTTGGAAAGGGCTAGTGATGCAAATATTTATAGTCTTTGATGTGAATGTCTGAATTTTAGATGCTATGATAAAGCTGTAGTTGTCCATTTGAAAGTAATAAAGTGCACGTTAATATCATTATCACATATGTGACCATTTCTCATTGTTAATACTCAGAGCACTTTCTCCTGGATGCCGTACTGCAGTGTAATCCTTCTCCTCATTTACACGCTATCATTTGGTACAGGAGCCGGTAAGTGATCACCCTTCTAAGAGCAAAGTTACATGAGGCAGAAATTTCTGCTGATGCACCATCAGTCTGAAGGTAAAAAACAGAAATAAATCTAATTCACATGGATGGAACTGACATTGTTTCTCAGATCCATGGAACAAATCTGCTGCTTGTGAACATACGCTTAGGCTTTATTCACATGACTATATTAGACATCTTAGGGAATGCCATATATTTTACATATAAAATGAGATTGGATGTCATGACGTCACAAAGGTCATTCTCGCTAAGCACGCCAGGGAATGGCACTTGCCAGCAGCGCCGTTGAGGACCGGGAGGACTCCGGGGGCCGACAGAGGGTAAGTATATCCCTATTTTTTATTTTCATTCTATTTTTCACAGGATTATGGCACCAGGGCCTGGAGGAGAGTCTCTTCTCCTCCAGACCCTGGGTACCATCCGCACATGAAGCGCTCACTTTACGCATGGTGGGCATAGCCACATGCGTAAAGTGAGCGTTTAAATGCAATCCTATGGCGGCGGAATCACCGCGATTCTGCAAAATTAATGAACATGCTGCGGATTTTTCCGCTATGCGATTCCGCAGCGGAAAAATCCGCAGCATTGGCACAGCAACTGCGGAATCCCATAGGATTGCATGGGATGCATTTTGTTAGCGTTCTTATAGGCATTTCCGCAGCGGAAAAACGTGGCGGAAACGCTTAAAAAATGCAACGTGGGCACATAGCCTAATGGCTATCTTTACATGCAACGTACCGTATACTGTATCTTAGTTGATATACTGCACACCATACATACAAAATCAAAGCTTGTTACTAACCATATTATCCCATTACTTAAAAAGTAAATTAAGTTTTAATAATTTGCCCAATTCTAATTCATACTTGTGTGGGTAGCTTCCTTACTCTGAGATTCCTTACTCTGAGATTGGATATCCTCTTTCATTTACCTATTATTATGCTCCTCATTAGCCCGTTGATACAGTTAGGTCCATAAATATTTGGACAGAGACAGCATTTATCTAATTTTGGTTCTAGACATTACCACAATGAATTTGAAACAAAACAAATCAGATGCAGTTGAAGTTCAGACTTTCAGCTTTCATTTGAGGGTATCCACATTAAAATTGGATGAAGGGTTTAGGAGTTTCAGCTCCTTAACATGTGCCACCCTGTTTTTAAAGGGACCAAAAGTAATTGGACAAATGACTCCAAGGCTATTTCATGGACAGGTGTGGGCAATCCCTTTGTTATGTCATTCTCAATTAAGCAGATGAAAGGGCCGGAGTTGATTTGAGGTGTGGTGTTTGCATTTGGAAGGTTTTTCTGTGAAGGAAACATGTGGTCACAGGAGCTCTCCATGCAGGTGAAACAAGCCATCCTTAAGCTGCAAGAACAGAAAAAAAACCCATCCAAGAAATTGCTACAACATTAGAAGTGGCAAAATCTACAATTTGGTACATCCTGAGAAAGAAAGAAAGCACTGGTGAACTCATCAATCCAAAAAGACCTGGGAGCCCACGGAAGACAACAGTGGTGGATGATCGCCGCATACTTTCTTTGGTGAAGAAGAACCCGTTCACAACATCAACTGAAGTCCAGAACACTCTCAGTGAAGTAGGTGTATCTGTCTCTAAGTCAACAGTAAAGAGAAGACTCCATGAAAGTAAATACAAAGGGTTCACATCTAGATGCAAACCATTCATCAATTCCAAAAATAGACAGGCCAGAGTTAAATTTGCTGAAAAACACCTCCAGAAGCCAGCTCAGTTCTGGAAAAGTATTCTATGGACAGATGAGACAAAGATCAACCTGTACCAGAATGATGGGAAGCCAAAAGTTTGGAGAAGAAAGGGAACGGCACATGATCCAAGGCACACCACATCCTCTGTAAAACATGGTGGAGGCAACGTGATGGCATGGCCATGCATGGCTTTCAATGGCACTGGGTCACTTGTGTTTATTGATAACATAACAGCAGACAAGAGTAGCCGGATGAATTCTGAAGTGTACCGGGATATACTTTCAGCCCAGATTCAGCCAAATGCTGCAAACTTGATTGGACGGCGCTTCATAGTACAGATGGATAATGACCCCAAGCATACAGCCAAAGCTACACAGGAGTTCATGAGTGCAAAAAAGTGGAACATTCTTCAATGGCCAAGTCAATCACCAGATCTTAACCCAATTGAGCATGCATTTCACTTGCTCAAATCCAGACTTAAGAGGGAAAGACCCACAAACAAGCAAGACCTGAAGGCTGCGGCTGTAAAGGCCTGGCAAAGCATTAAGAAGGAGGAAACCCAGCGTTTGGTGATGTCCATGGGTTCCAGACTTAAGGCAGTGATTGCCTCCAAAGGATTCGCCACAAAATTTTGAAAATAAAAATATTTTGTTTGGGTTATGTTTATTTGTCCAATTACTTTTGACCTCCTAAAATGTGGAGTGTTTGTAAAGAAATGTGTACAATTCCTACATTTTCTAACACATATTTTTGTTCAACCCTTCAAATTAAACGTTACAATCTGCACTTGAATTCTGTTGTAGAGGTTTCATTTCAAATCCAATGTGGTGGCATGCAGAGCCCAACTCGCGAAAATTGTGTCACTGTCCAAATATTTCTGGCCCTGACTGTATATACACAACATGGACTCACTATAAACTTCCTTCTTTCAGGTGGGACCACCATTACTATCAATTTGGAAATCTTTTCTCAAGAAGCTCGGGCACCCGCAATGGTGATTGTAGGGGTAATAAACTGGCTGGGTCTGACGATCATTGGCATGGTCTTCCCCTTTGTGGTGGTAAGAGAAAACATTGCGCATTGTGAGGTCTAAAGCGTTGACTTATGCCTGGTTTATCATTTTTACTTTGAAATTTCAAATTTTTAGCACATTGTCAACTAAACTGAAATAATGAACCCTGAAATAGCTACAGTTGTTCTCAAAAGTTTACATACCCCAGCAGAATTTTTTCTTTCTTGCCCTTTTTTCAGAGAATATGAATAACACCAAAACTTTTTCTCCACTCATGGTTAGTGGTTGGGTGAAGCCATTTATTGTCAAACTACTGTGTTTTCTCTTTTTAAATCATAATGACAACCCAAAACATCCAAATGACCCTGATCAAAAGTTCACATACCCTGGTGATTTTGGTCTGATAACATGCACAGAAGTTGACACAAATGGGTTTGAATAGTTACAAAAGGTAATATCCTCACCTGTGACCTGTGTGCTTGTAATAAGTGTGTGTGGATAAAAGCTAAGGCCCCATGCACACGTTGCGGATTCACTTGCGTTTTTTTCCACGCGGATTTCGCTAAAACCGCAGGTAAACCGCACTGGAATAGGTGTAAAACCGCAGCGGAATACGCACAAAGAATTGACATACTGCGGTTTTGAAACTGCACCCAATCCGCGAGGAAAATTCCGCAGCGTGTGCACAGCTTTTTTTTCCCCCTTCACTAACATTGTACTGTACATGGCGTGCGGTTCTGCAGCGGTTCCGCAGCTCAAAAACCGCTGCGGAACCGCAGCAAAAACCGCAAAGTGTGCACAGGCCCTTAGTGAGTTTCTGGGATCCAAACTCTTGCATCTTTCATCCAGTCACTGACATTTCTGAATTGTGAGTCATGGGGAAAGCAAAAGAATTGTCAACTGATCTACAGGAAAAGGTAGTTGAACTGTATAAAACAGGAAAGGGATACAAAAAGATATCCAAGGAATTGATAATGCCAGTCAGTAGAATTCAAACTGTGATTAATAAATGGAAAATCAGGGGCTCTGCAAAAAAACCACGGTCAAGTTGGCCAACGAAAATTTCGTCCACAACTGCCAAGAAAATTGTTCAGGATGCAAAATAAAACCCACAAATAACATCAGCTGAAATACTGGACTCTCTGAAAACTAGCGGTGTGGCTGTTTCAAGATGCACAATAAGGAGGCATTTGAAGAAAAATGGGCTGCATAGTCGAGTCGCCAGAAGAAAGCCATTACTGCGCAAATGCCACAAAGTATCTCGCCTACAATACGCAAAACAGCAAAGAGACAAGTCTCAAAACTTCTGAAACAAAGTAATTTGGAGTGATGAGATCAAAATTAAACATTTTGGCCACAACCATAAATGTTACATTTGGAGAGAGGTCAACAAGGTCTATGATGAAAGGAACACTATTCCTAATGTAAAGCACGGTGTGTCGCTGATGTTTTGCGGATGTGTAAGCTACAAAGGCACAGGAAACTTGGTCAAAGTTGAAGGAAAGATGAATGCAGCACATTATCAGCAAATACTGGAGGCAAATTTGCAATCATCAGCCCGGAAGCTGCGCATGGGATATACTTGTATGTTCCAACATGACAACGATCCAAAACACAAGGCCAAGTTGACCTGCCATTGGCTACAGCAGAACAAAGTGAAGATTCTGGAGTGGCCATCTCAGTCTCCTGACCTCAATATCTGTTGTGAATGTTTTAGAAATGAATTCTGAGCAGAAGCTCCCTTTGGTGGTTACAAACAGTACTGAACCATTCAATGAGGATTGGCAATCAGGAATCACAGACTGGCTCCCTCCCAACATGGTTGCCGGTGAACAATTGTTCTTGTCTCAATGTTGTTTCCTGGTTCACCTGGAAGCTTGCGGAGTCTTGCCTCTTCTCCTGCTCTCAGATAAGATATTTTCTGTTTTTTGTTTTTGTGCTTACCATTTGCATATTTCTCTGCATTTCTGTGAGGTTGGCCAGGTTCCCCCCCCCCCCCCGGGGGGCTTGGGCTCCTCTCAGTTCCTCTGGAGCCACTGTTATTTGTTCATTTGCCTTTTCCAGTTTTTTCAGTGGTTGCGGCTTAGTTTTGTTACACCAGAGAACTAATTTAGGTGGTAGAGGTCGTGTGATCTCAGGTGTTTTTGCAATTAGTAGCGTTGGCATTTTTTAGGGTTTTTTTGGATTGCAGTAAGTATCCTTCCTATCCTTTTCTGTCTAGGCAGATTGGGCCCCAATGTTTGCTCATACTATTTTCTGTCTGTATTTCATCTTGTCTAACCGCCATTACATGTTTGGGGGCTTCCTATGTTCTTTGGGGATCTGCTCCGGGGCAGATAGCTTTCCTCTTTCTATCTTTAGGTGTAGTTAACCTCTCAGGCTGTGATGAGGCGTCTAGGACTAACGTAGGAACGCTCCACGGCTGCCTTTAATTGTGGTGGTTAGTCAGGGTACTGCAATCCAGTAGATTCCAACCTCTCTGGTGTATTGCCGTTTTTGCCTGCTCTCCTCAGCTACCAAATCATAACAGTATCACCGGCCTAACTGAAAATTATATGCTACTCACAGAAGGGAAAAATAGTAAAAAGGAAAAAAAAAAGGGGAGTTGTCAGAATTTTTTTTTTCTCTGTTGCATTTTTTCCCTCTTTTTCTCTGGGTGCTGAGGAGGAATTTTTTTTTTTTCTCTCAATGGAGTTTGCACAGTTGTCTGGCCGTGTGGAGCAGCTTGCCACTGAAGTTCGGAGTATTGCTACCTATCTTGCAGGGTTGCCAGTTGTGGAACCTAGGATCCCCATGCCAGATTTGTTTTTGGGGGATCGAGCTAAATTTCTGAATTTCAAAAATAACTGTAAGTTGTTTTTTTGCCTTAAAACCTAAGTCCCCAGGGAACGCAGCACAGCAGGTTCAAATTGTCATCTCTCTCCTGCGCGGCGATCCTCAGGATTGGGCTTTTTCCTTGACACCTGGGGACCCTGTTTTGAGTAATGTTGATGCATTTTTTCTGGCTCTGGGGTTATTGTACGATGAACCTAATGTCACTGATCAAGCTGAAAAAACCTTGTTGGCATTAAATCAGGGGCTTGAGGATGCTGAGTTGTACTGTCAGAAATTCCGAAAGTGGGCAGTCCTGACCAAATGGAATGATGATGCTTTGGCAGCCCTTTTTGGAAGGGTCTGTCAGAGAATGTAAAAGATGTTATGGTGGGTTTCCCTGCTCCCTCTGGTCTCAATGATTCTATGTCATTAGCGATTCAAATTGACAGATGTTTGCGTGAGCGTAGAGGTATGCGTGGAATAGTGTTGCCTTGTGAACCAGCTTCTGAACCCATGCAGTGTGATAGAGTGGCTTCTGGGGCACAGCATCATGAGTTTCGAAAACGCAATGGGTTATGTGTCTACTGTGGTGATGCCTCTCATGCTATTTCAGTCTGCCCTAAGCGGGGAAGACGTTTTGCATGCTCAGTTGTCTTGGATAGTGTTCAGACTAAATTTCTGTTGACTGTTACCCTGATTTACTCCCTGTCCACATTTTCTGCTCAGGCTTTTGTTGATTTGGGAGCAGCTATTAACCTGATGGATTTTGATTTTGCTAAACGTTGTGGGTTTCCCTTGATACCCCTACAGATGTCTATTCCCCTACTGGGGATTGATTCTACCACTTTGGCTGAGAATAAACCCCAGTTCTCTACTCAGGTGATAATGAGGGTTGAACCTGATCATCAGGAGAGTTGCAAATTTTTGGTGCTGTACAATCTGCATGACATTATTGTACTAGGTTTCCCTTGGTTACAGTCTCATAATCCTGTTTTGGATTGGAAATCTGTGTCTGTAACCAGTTGGGGCTGCCAATGTGTTAATGCCAACACTCCTGTATTTTCTGCCTCTCCCCAGGCTCAGGATGTTCCTGACTTTTTGACTGATTTTTCTGATGTGTTTAGCGAAAGTAAATCTGCATCCTTGCCCCCCCATAGGAGCTATGACTGCGTTTTTGAATTAGTGCCTGGTAGTAAATTCCCTAAAGGTCGCCTTTTTAACTTGTCTGTACCTGAACATAACGCTATGCGGTCTTATATCAAGGAGTCATTGGAGATAGGTCATATCAGACCATCCTCTTCACCCTTGGGTGCCGGTTTTTTCTTTGTGGCCAAAAAGGATGGTTCATTAAGGCCGTGTATTGATTATCGTCTCTTGAACAATATCACTGTGAAATATCAATATCCGTTACCCTTGATTTCTGACCTGTTTTCCAGGGTGAAAAGTGCTACTTGGTTTACCAAGCTTGACCTCAGGGGGGCGTATAACCTTATTCGCATTAAGCACGGGGATGAATGGAAGACGACGTTTAATACCCCAGAGGGGCATTTTGAGTACCTAGTGATGCCCTTTGGGCTCACTAGTGCTCCTTCCGTCTTCCAGTCCTTCATGAATGACATTTTCAGGGATTTTGTGGATAAATTTCTGATTGTTTATTTGGATGATATCTTGATTATTTCCAATGACTGGGACTCTCATGTGAAACATGTTCGGACTGTGTTCCAGATTTTGAGAGAGAATGCTCTGTATGTGAAGGGATCAAAGTGTCTTTTTGGCGTACAGAGGATCTCATTTCTGGGATTCATTTTGTCCCCATCTGTTATTGAAATGGACCCGGTCAAGGTTCAGGCCATCTGTGATTGGGTCCAACCTACTTCATTAAAGGCTCTTCAGAGATTCTTGGGTTTTGCCAATTTTTATCGTAAATTTATTGGTAATTTCTCTGTTATTGTTAAACCATTGACTGATTTGACCAAAAAGGGTTCTGATGTGGTGAATTGGCCTCCTGAGGCAGTCTCTGCGTTTCAGGAACTTAAGCAGAGATTCACTTCTGCTCCTGTTCTACGGCAGCCTGATGTTTCAATGCCATTTCAGATGAAGGTTGATGCCTCTGAAATTGGGGCAGATGCAGTTTTGTCTCCCAAAGAGATCCTGAGACCTCTAAAAGTAACCCTTGTGCCTTTTTCTCTCGAAAATTTTCTCCAACTGAACGTAATTATGACGTGGGTAATCGGGAGTTATTGGCCATGAAGTGGGCTTTTGAAGAGTGGAGACATTGGCTGGAGGGAGCCAAACATCAGGTGGTGGTCCTCACGGACCATAAGAATCTGGTTTATCTGGAATCAGCCAAGCGACTTAATCCTAGACAGGCCAGGTGGGCCTTGTTTTTCACACGTTTTAATTTTGTGGTTTCCTTTCTTCCTGGCACTAAGAATGTTAAGGCGGATGCCCTCTCGAGGAGTTTCCTTGCTGATCCTGCTGTTATTTTGAAAGAGGGTGTAGTTCTTTCCGCCATCTCGCCCAATTTGAGACTGGCTCTGGAAGGGTGTCAAGGAGGATAAACCCGAGCGCTGCCCTATTGGGAAATTGTTCGTCCCAGACCGGTGGAAAAAGAGTGTGATGTCTGAGATTCATTGTTCCGCGTTGGCCGGTCATCCCAGAATTTTTGGTACCAGAGACTTGGTTAGTCGGTCCTTTTGGTGGCCTACTTTGTCTCGTGACGTCAGGGAATTTGTGCAGTCCTGCGGGACTTGCTCTCGCTCCAAGTCTTGTTCTCGCTCTAGTGGTTTGTTGATGCCATTTCCTGTGCCCAAGAGACCATGGACCCATATCTCTATGGATTTTATTTCCGACCTCCCTGTTTCTCAGAGAATGACCGTTATCTGGGTGATTTGTGATAGGTTTTCCAAAATGATACATCTTGTGCCATTACCTAAGTTGTCGTCCTCCTCCGAATTGGTGCCTTTGTTCCTTCAGCACGTGGTTCGGTTACACGGCATTCCTGAGAAAATTGTGTCTGACAGAGGAGTCCAGTTTGTTTCCAGATTTTGGAGGACTTTTTGTTCTAAATTTGGTGTTCAATTGTCTTTCTCCTCGGCTTTTCATCCTCAGACCAATGAACAAACTGAGAGAACAAACCAGACATTGGAGACTTATCTGAGATGCTTTGTGTCTGCTGATCAAGATGACTGGGTCTCTTTTTTGCCTTTGGCTGAGTTTGCTCTTAATAATAGGGCTAGCTCTGCCACTTTGATGTCTCCATTTTTCTGCAATTTTGGGTTTCACCCTCGATTTTCTTCTAAACAGACGGAGGCTTCTGTCTGTCCAGGTGTTGACTCTGTTGTGGAGCGTATGCAGCAGATTTGGGACCAGGTAGTGGAGAGGTTGTCCCTCTCTCAGGAGAGGGCCCAGCGGTTTGCCAACCGGCATAGGACTGATGGTCCTCGGTTTGAAGTGGGGGACTTGGTCTGGTTGTCCTCAAGAAATATCCCTATGAGAGTTGCATCTCCTAAGTTTAAGCCTAGGTTCATTGGACCTTATAAGATCATGGAGATTCTTAATCCTGTTTCCTTTCGTTTACTTCTTCCAGGGACATTTAAGATCCATAACGTGTTCCACAAGTCCTTATTGAAGAGGTTTGTCGAGCCAGTGGTTCCTATGGTTGCGCCTCCTGACCCTGTTTTGGTTGAGGGCAATCTGGAGTATGTGGTTGAGAAAATATTGGATTCTCGTTTTTCTAGACGGAAACTCCAGTATTTTGTTAAGTGGAGAGGTTATGGTCAGGAGGACAATTCTTGGGTGTTTGCTTCGGACATCCATGCTAGGAGACTGATCCGTGCATATCACAGAGCTCATCCTGACCGACCTGGTTGCACAAATGAAGGTTCGGTGACCCCTCCTCAAGGGGGGGTACTGTTGTGAATGTTTTAGAAATGAATTCTGAGCAGAAGCTCCCTCTGATGGTTACAAACAGTACTGAACCATTCAATGAGGATTGGCAATCAGGAATCACAGACTGGCTAGATATAAGGGAGGTTCTCTCCCATCATGGTTGCCGGTGAACAATTGTTCTTGTCTCAACGTTGTTTCCTGGTTCACTTGGAAGCTTGCTGAGTTTTGCCTCTTCTCCTGCTCTCAGATAAGATATTTTCTGTTTTTTGTTTTTGTGCTTACTATTTGCATATTTCTCTGCATTTCTGTGAGGTTAGCCAGGTCCCCCCCCCGGGGGGCTTGGGCTCCTCCCAGTTCCTCTGGATCCACTGTTATTTGTTCATTTGCCTTTTCCAGTTTTTTCAGTGGCTGCGGCTTAGTTTTGTTACACCAGAGAACTAATTTAGGTGGTAGAGGTCGTGTGATCTCAGGTGTTTTTGCAATTAGTAGCGTTGGCATTTTTTAGGGGTTTTTTTGGATTGCAGTAAGCATCCTTCCTATCCTTTTCTGTCTAGGCAGATTGGGCCCCAACGTTTGCTCATACTATTTTCTGTCTGTGTCTGTATTTCCTCTTGTCTAACAGCCATTACATGTTTGGGGGCTTCCTATGTTCTTTGGGGATCTTCTCCGGGGCAAATAGCTTTCCTCTTTCTATCTTTAGGTGTAGTTAACCTCTCAGGCTGTGACGAACCGTCTAGGACCAACGTAGGAACGCTCCACGGCTGCCTTTAGTTGGGGGCAATTCACGGTATTAAGAGATGGGGTATGTGAACCTTTGATCAGGGTCATTTGGATATTTTGGGTTGTCATTATGATTTAAAAAGAAAATACAGTAGTTTTACAATAAATGGCTTCACCCAACCACTAACCAAGTTGTAGACATGTAATGAAGGACAGTTTGCTCTCTTGATCTACATGTGTCACATTAGTAACACGCCTATTCTTTTAAAATAAGCTCTAACATATATATCCCTATTGAAGCCCTTAGTGTGTTCCCCAGCTATTAATGATTGCACCAGAGAGATGACACAGAATCCCACACACTATCACCACATGTGAAGAACCTGAACCTCGCCACCCTGTCTGACGTCACTATTACGTCAGTGGGATCACGTGGTACGCTCTCCTCACTTTCACCAACATGACATTCCGCACCCCCTAGCGACATGCAAGGTTAGTTTTACACAGACAACCCCTGTGCACACGGGCCCAATGAAGCACGGTGAGTGAGAGGATGTGGCCATCGCAGTCGCTGAAGTGGCACCACACACTCTCAGAACCCTGACAGGCACATTTCACTAGCACCAGTGAAACAGTGCCTGGTCAGTCCAGTAGATCCTCCACCAATTAGTCGTTAGATATAAACCTGGCCCATGAATAGGATTACACCGGGCCAGAAACTAGCCCCGGTAGAATGGAAAGTTAAGCTGAGAACACGAACGTGTGGACTCGTGGATTGAGATAAAAGAGCAGCCCAAGGTTAAATTAAATATTTAGTCACCTTAAAGGCACACTAGACAAAACACTACACATACAATGGTTATACATATACAATGGTCAGATATGCAAACACAACAGTGGTAGGACAAAGTATGCAGAATATCAAGAGTCAGTTACCAGTCAGATGAAAGGCCTGGCTAGTGGAGAGGGGCTGCCACATGAGAGGCTGGTGGTCTCCTCTGTTCCTTGACTTCTCCTCACACAATATATGTCGTCATGTCCTCCCAAGAGAAAAAGCAATAGGTGTCACGCGGTCTTATGATATGTGTACGATGTCAGTAAACTATTCTTAAAAGAACAACACTCTATACAACATATAGATTAGCAACATCAGCATGTAAATATAGAATAGATTTACCTGAAACGATATCCGTTGAACTCAGGGTTAATCTTGAGGACTTGATACACTGTCACAGGAAAGAGGAGGACCGGGGGTCTAACCTGACCCTAAACTGGGGTCCTAACTAATCCCTCACCTTGGAGGTACTGATAATGGTTCAGAGGTCCAAGTCTCCAGCCTAACCCTGTCTCCTATCAGTCCCTGAACCCTGTAATCAGTCCTAAGAAGGATTCTGATTACCACCAAAGGGATATGGGCTGATCTCTGCTAAATACACAGATTAGACATATAAGACAGACTGGAGAAAACACAGACTTGCATACACACTCAAACACAGAAGGAACATAAATGATCTGGGATATTAAACTCTAAGCAAGGTGAGCTTAAAACAACTAAGGAGCTCTTTAACTTAAGTCTATACAGATACAATCCTATCTGTGGTCTGCATGAAGAATCTCACTGGCAACTCCCAACACAGACAACCAGAGATTTAAAGGAAACCAATCAACAAATAATTAATTGCAGCCGGAAGAAACTGCACCCAGTCCCAGAACTGAGCACAGACAGAATTAACTCCCTAACTGCCAAACACAAAGAAACAGCAACTCAGCTGTGAGCAGTCAGAATGTGCAACCGCGACGATCTTCGTGGCGATGCACACATGACAGTACCCCCCCTTCTACGAGGGGCCTCCGGACCCTCAGGGCCAGGTTTGCCCGGGTGAGTTCTGTGGAAGGTCCGCACCAAACGATCTGCGTTAATGTCAGACGCAGGAACCCACGTCCTCTCCTCTGGACCATACCCCTTCCAATGCACCAAGTACTGAAGGGACCGGCGATTCAGACGTGAGTCAATGATCTTTGACACTTGAAACTCCAAGTTACCATTGACCACCACTGGAGGAGGAGGTAGAGGTGATGGTATGACTGGTGCCACGTACCTCTTAAGTAATGACTTGTGGAACACATTATGAATTTTAAACGTAGGAGGGAGGTCCAGACGAAATGCCACAGGATTAATTATGGAACTGATCCTGTACGGCCCGATGAATCTGGGGCCCAGCTTCCAGGAGGGAACTTTAAGTTTTATATTCCTGGTAGACAACCATACCAGATCGTTCACATTAAGATCTGGACCAGAAACTCTCCTCCTATCAGCCATACGTTTATAACGGTTCCCCATAGCACTCAGATTATTCAATACACCTCTCCACACTGAAGCAAGTGACGACGAGAAACGCTCCTCCTCAGGAACCCCAGAAGGGCCCCCCCCCATTGAATGTACAAAACTGGGGATGAAAACCATATGCCCCAAAAAACGGGGACTTACCAGTGGACTCGCTCCGCCTGTTGTTAAGAGCGAACTCTGCCAGAGGCAAGAAAGAAGACCAGTCCTCCTGGTTCTCTGAGACAAAACACCGAAGATAAGTCTCTAGGCTTTGATTCAGACGCTCTGTCTGACCATTGGTCTGCGGATGAAAAGCCGAGGAAAATGACAATTGCATCCCCCGACGTAAACAAAATGCCCTCCAAAACTTGGACACAAACTGAGACCCCCTATCTGACACCACATCAGAAGGCAACCCATGAAGTCTCACAATCTCCCCAATGAACACCTGCGCCAGAGTTTTAGCATTAGGGAGGGCAGGAAGAGCAATGAAATGTGCCATCTTACTGAACCTGTCAACAACCACCAGTATGACAGTCTTCCCTGACGACTGAGGAAGGTCCGTGATGAAGTCCATAGACAAATGAGTCCATGGACGCTCCGGAAGTTTCAAGGGTAAGAGGGTCCCAGACGGACGGGTATGAGGGGTCTTAGAGCGAGCACAAACCCCACAGGACGCGACAAAAGTTAAAACATCTTTATTAACGTTAGGCCACCAAAACCGGCGAGAAAGGAGATCTAAAGTAGCCTTACTCCCTGGATGTCCTGCTAAAGCAGAATTATGATGTGCCTCAATAACCTTTTGTCTCAACTGATTTGGGACAAACAGTCTCCCTGGAGGTCCTGCAGGGGCGTCCCCCTGAGCCTCTAACACCTCCTCCTCAAGCTCAGAACATACAGCCGACACTACCACCCCCTCCTGAAGGATAGGAATCGGGTCATCCATTTTCCCGGCCCCTGGGAAACTGCGAGACAAGGCATCCACCTTAACATTCTTAGATCCAGGGCGATAAGTGACAACAAAATTAAACCTGGTAAAAACAACGACCATCGAGCTTGTCTGGAATTCAGACGCTTAGCAGATTCCAAATACAGCAGGTTCTTGTGATCAGTAATGACGGTGACCGGGTGGACTGCCCCCTCCAAAAAGTGACGACATTCTTCAAAAGCCAACTTAATGGCCAAAAGTTCCCTATTGCCGATATCATAATTCCTTTCGGCGGACGACAATTTTTTAGAAAAGAAAGCGCACGGATGCCATTTACCAGGGGACGGACCCTGGGACAATATTGCACCCACCCCTACGTCAGACGCGTCCACCTCCACAACGAACGGCTGTGATGCATCTGGTTGGATGAGAACGGGTGCCGAAGCAAAACATTTTTTCAAAGAGGAAAAAGCTTGGCAAGCTTTGTCCGACCATTTAGAAAAATCCGTCCCTTTTCTTGTCATGTCAGTGAGAGGTTTGACAACAGATGAGAAATTACAAATAAATTTCCGGTAGTAGTTAGCAAACCCCAGAAAACGCTGCAGAGCCTTAAGATCCTCTGGCTGATCCCATTCAAGCACTGCTCTCACCTTTTCAGGGTCCATACGGAAACCGGAGGCTGACACCAAGAAACCCAAAAACTGAAGTTCCTGTACGGCGAATACACACTTTTCCAGTTTGGCGTATAGTTTATTGTCTCGCAAGATCTGCAACACCTGTCTCACATGCTCCTGGTGAGACACAAGATCTGGTGAGTAAATTAAAATGTCATCCAAATATACGACCACAAACAGCCCCACCAGATGACGAAAAATGTCATTAACAAAATGTTGGAATACTGCTGGTGCAGTAGTCAGACCAAAAGGCATGACAAGGTTCTCATAATGTCCCTCCGGCGTGTTAAACGCCGTTTTCCACTCATCCCCCTCTTTTATCCTAATCAGATTATACGCCCCC
>JARQOD010000001.1:772812236-772840239 GCA_033576555.1 Oophaga sylvatica | reverse complement strand
TTTTTGTGGAAAAAAATATGATTTTTTATTTTCACTGTTCTATGTTATAAACTTCTGTGAAGCACTTGGAGGTTCAAAGTGCTCACCACACATCTAGATAAGTTCCTTAGGGGGTCTAGTTTCCAAAATGGGGTCACTTGTGATGGGTTTCCACTGTTTAGACACATCAGGGCCTCTACAAACGCGACATGGCGTCCAGCCAATTCTGCGTTGAAAAAAGTCAAATGTTGCTCCTTCCCTTGCAACCTCTGCCGTGCGCCCAAAAAGTGGTTTACCCCCACATATGGGGTATCGGCTTAATCAGGAGAAATTGCACAACAAATTTTGTGGTTCATTTTTTCTTTTAACAGTTGTGAAAATAAAAAAAATAGGTTCCGAAGTAAAGTTTTTGCAAAAAAAGTTAAATGTTAATTTTTTCCTTCCACATTGCTTCAGTTCCTGTGAAGCACGTAAAGGGTTAATAGACTTCTTGAATGTGGTTTTGAGCACCTTGAGGGGTGCAGTTTTTAGAATGGTGTCACTTTTGGCTATTTTCTATCATATAGACCCCTCAAAGTGACTTCAAATGTGAGGTGGTCCCTAAAATAAAAATGGTGTTGTAAAAATGAGAAATCGCTGGTCAACTTTTAACCCTTATAACTTCGTAACAAAAAAAAATTTTGGTCCCAAAATTGTGCTGATGTAAAGTAGACATGTGGGAAATGTTATTTATTAAGAAATTTGTGTGACATATCTCTCTGATTTAAGGGCATAAAAATTTAAAGTTTGAAAATTGTTAAATTTTCAAAATTTTCGCCATATTTCCGTTTTTTTCATAAATAAACACAAGTCATATCAAAGAAATTTTACCACTAACGTGAAGTACAATATGTCACGAAAAAACAATCTCAGAATCAGCGGGATTCGTTAAAGCGTTCCAGAGTTATAACCTCATAAAGTGACAGTGGTCAGAATTGTAAAAATTGGCCCTGTCAGTAAGCTGCAAAATGGCTCTGTCACTAAGGGTTAAACAGCAAAATGCAGCCCAGTAAGTGACACATACTGTAGCTGTATTATTCAGGCTCGCTTCCACTACATCATGGTTGCTCTCAGAATACATAGCAAACACCGAACGCAACATGTTGCATTTTGTTGTGGTTCAGAGCAGCGTCAAAATGACGCATGCGGACGCATCCGCATGGCCTGCGTACCCAATGTTAAAGATAGGGTACGCAGCACGCATGCAGACGTAGGCAGAGCTGAACAGAAGAGTTGCGGCAGTGGGCGGTGCTTAACAGAGGAAGTTCGCAGCCCTGCCGAACACTAGTGTGAAACTAGCCTTAAGCCCCCGTCTCACAGTGATATCGCTAGTGAGATCGCTGCTGAGTCACTAGTTTTGTGACGCAGCAGCGATCTCCCCAGCGATATCACTGTGTGATATTCAGCGACAATCAGCCCCCCTGCTGGGTATCGCTAATCGTCGCTGAATGTCCTGGACATTTTTTTGATCGCTGGTCTCCCGCTGACAGGCACGCATCGCTGCGTGTGACAGGCGGGAGACCAGCGATCCGCTGGTAACCAAGGTACACAGCGGGTTTCCAGGCACCGGGCAGCGCCTGGAAACCCGACGTGTACCTTGGTTACCAGCTCCCTGCATCAGGGCGCTGGTATCCAACGTACACTGCGGGTAACTAAGCGATGTTACCCGCAGTGTCGCTGTGCTGATCGCTGCCTGAGCTGCCTATTTGGCAGCTCAGCAGCAATCATGTAGCGACACACCAGCGATCCTGATAGTTGTCGGGATCGCTGGTGTATCGCTATGTGAGACCCGGGCTTTAGTGACACAGCTGTCATTTTCAAGGTATTGTTTGGCCTTATCTTCTGAGCCTCCTCCAAACATGGGGACCAACATACTGTAGAAGATACTTTTATGCAGGGCAGTGAGTCGGTAAGCCAAACCTCTAATTCCACAACACTGCCCCCTACTGAGCATGTCCATAAAGTGCAGCACAAATTCATCTCACTTAAAAGAAAAGATCCTTAAATCCGGAACAGAAGACAATTATAGGGCATTTCATGACTTTCCCAATTTCTTATCAAAACATTTAAAGCCCATCCTGCACCCAATTTATTATATATTTTAGGAGTTGGAATCGGTTGATTTTATACCGACTTCACAGCCCTGCTTTTATGTCCTATGTCTAGAAAGGGTTAAAGAGTGTAAGAAGTCAAACGCTACCCATAGACCCTTCATGAGCTAGAACAAAGAAATTGAAAACCGTATCACAATGATGACTGGGACTGGAAAGTCTCAAAACAAATAGAATAATATAACATTTTTTAACCCCTTAACCCCCAAGGGTGGTTTGCACGTTAATGACTGGGCCAATTTTTACAATTCTGACCACTGTCTCTTTATGAGGCTATAACTCTGGAACGCTTCAACGGATCTTCGCGATTCTGAGATTTTTTTCTCGTGACATACTGTACTTCACGTTAGTGGTAAAATTTCATCCATATAACTTGCGTTTATTTTTGAAAAAAATGCAAATATGGCGAAAATTTTGAAAATTTTGCAATTTTCAAACTTTGAATTTTTATTCCCTTAAAACAGAGAAATATGTCACACAAAGTAGTTAAGAAATAACATTTCCCACATGTCTACTTTACATCAGCACAATTTTGGAACCAACATTTTTTTTTCTTAGGAAATTATAAGGGTTAAAAGTTGACCAGCGATTTCTCATTTTTACAACAAAATTTACAAAGCCATTTTTTTTTAGGGACCACCTCTTATTTGAAGTCACTTTGAGGGGTCTATATAGCAGAAAATACCCAAAAGTGACACCATTCTAAAAACTGCACCCCTCAAGGTACTCAAAACCACATTCAAGAAGTTTATTAACCCTTCAGGTGCTTCACAGGAGCTGAAGCAACGTGGAAGGAAAAATGAATATTTAACTTTTTAGCCACAAAAATGATTTTTACAAACTTTTTTTTTATTTTCACAAGGGTAAAATAAGAAAATGAACAGATAAAGTTGTTGTGCAATTTCTCCTGAGTACGCCAATACCCCATATGTGGGGGAAAACCACTGTTTGGGCACACGGCAGAGCTCGTAAGGGAAGGAGCGCCGTTTGACTTTTTCAAACTAAAATTGGCTGGAATTGAGATTGGACGCCATGTCGAGTTTGGAGAGCCCCTGATGCGCCTAAACAGTGGAAACCCCCCCACCAGTGACACCATTTGGAAACTAGACCCCTAAGAACTATCTAGATCTGTTATGAGCACTTTGAACCCCAAGTGTTTCACAAAAGTTTATAATGCCTGGGTGTGAAAAAAAAACAAAACAATTTTCCACAAAAATGATTTTTTTGTCCCAAATTTTTGATTTTTCCCAAGGAAATTGGACCCCAAAAGTTGTTGTCCAATTTGTCCTGAGTACGCTGATACCCCATATGTGGGGGGGGGAAACTGTTTGGGCGCACGGCAGGACTTGGAAAGGAAGTAGCAACGTTTTGGAATGCAGACTTTGATGTGGGTCATGTTCGGTTTGCAGTGCCCCAGATGAGCCTAAACAGTGGAGATCCCCAACAAGTGATCCCATTTTGGAAAATAGACCCCACAAGGAACTTATCTAGATGTGTGGTGAGCGCTATGAAGCCCCAAGTGCTTCACAGAAGTTTATAACGTACAGCCGTAAAACAAAAAAATCACTTTTATTTTTACAAAAATGATATTTTCGCCCCAGTTTTTTATTTTCCCAAGGGTAACAGAAGAAATAGGAAAAACTGCACAATAACTCTTGGGGTCCAGAGTACGCTGATACCTGATACCCCATATGTGGGGGTAAACTACTGATTGGGCGCATGGCAGAGCTCAGAAGTGAAGGAGCACAGTTTGACTTTTTCAACGCAGAATTGGCTGGAATTGAGATCAGACGCCATGTCACATTTGGAGAGCCCCTGATGTGCCTAAACAGCGGAAACCCCCCAATTCTAACTCCAACCCTAACCCCAACACACCCCTAACCCTAGTCCCAACCCTAACCACAAACCTAACCCTAACACACCCCTAACCCTAATCCCAACCCTAACTTTAGCGCCAACCCTAACTTTAGCCGCAACCCTAACCCTAATGGGAAAATGGAAATAAATAAATTTTTTTAATTTTATTATTTTTCCTAACTAAGGGGGTGATAAAGGGGGGTTTGATTTACTATTTATAGCGGGTTTTTATGATTGGCAGCTGTCACGCTAAAAGACGCTTTTTATTGCAAAAAATAGTTTTTGCATCACCACATTTTGAGAGCTATAATTTTTGCATATTTTGGCCCACAGAGTCATGTGAGGTCTTATTTTTTGCGGTACGAGTTGATGTTTTTATTGATACCATTTTTGAGCACGTGACATTTTTTGATCGCTTTTTATTTCGATTTTTAGGAGGTTAGAATGAACAAAAATCAGCAATTCATGAATTTCTTTTGGGGAGGCGTTTATACCGTTCCACGTGTGGTAAAATTGATAAAGCAGTTTAATTCTTCGGGTCAGTACGATTACGGCGATACCTCATTTATATAATTTTTTTATGTTTTGGCGCTTTTATAGAATAAAAACAATTCTATATAAAAAATTGTTATTTTTGCATCGCTTTATTCTGCGAGCTATAACTTTTTTATTTTTTCGCTGATGATGCTGTTTGGCGGCTCGTTTTTTGCGGGACAAGATGACGTTTTCAGCGGTACGATGTTTATTTATATCGGTCTTTTAGATCGTGTGTTATTCCACTTTTTGTTTGGCGGTATGATGATAAAGCATTGATTTTTTGCTTTTTTTTTTTTTTTTTTAAGGGGTTCACTAAAGGGGTTAACTAGTGGCACAGTTTTATAGGGGGGGTCGTTACGGACGCGGCGATACCAAATATGTGTACTTTTATTGTTTTGTTTTTTTTATTTACAGGAAGAAATGAATTTATTGGGGAATATTTTTTTTTTTTTATTTATTTTAGAATTTTTTTTAAAACATGTTTATTTTTATTTTTTTTAACTTTTTTACTTTGTCCCAGGGTGGGACATCACAGTATTTTATCAGATCGCTGATGTGACAGTGTGCACAGCACACTGTCACACCAGCGATGTGACAGGCAGTGCTGCAGGCTTCCTCCGTGTCTGCTCTCAGCAGGCACTGAGGAAGCCGCCTTCCCTGCAGGACCCGGCGGCCATCTTGGATCCGGGTCCTGGGAGGGAGGAAGCCCTCAGAACAGCGCGATCACATCGCGCTGTTCTGAGGGTCTCAGGGGAGCTCGCAGGGAGCCCCCTTCCTGCGCGATCCTCCCCTGTGCCCCTGGTACACCGCGATCATGTTTGATCGCGGTGTGCCAGGGGTTAATGTGCCGGGAGCGGTCCGTGACCGCTCCTGACACCCGGCGGGGATTAGCTGCGCTCCCTCGGGAGCGCAGCTGATCGCCTATGACGTACTATTCCGTCCATGGGCAGAATGGCACGGGTTTTATGGACGGAATAGTACGTCTGATGGCAGAAAGGGGTTAATGATGTACAGAATCAGAATTACAATCACACATAAAACTAGGTATTAAAGACTGACACAAAAATGACCTTTCTATGGATTACTTTAATCAGTAAGGAATGCATTACATTGGCAAACACGTATTATACTGCCGTGGTTGTCATTTCATCTGCTGGCAATGGACCACTGAGTCCTAGTTATGCAAATGTAGATCTGTTCCAGCCCACGTTACTTGGATTCAAGTCCACAAAATTGATGTAAACCCTGTAAATGGAGAAACTGTTAGTGTCACAAACACAAGGCAAAGAACGTACCACAATACCGATCCATAGAACTTTGTGGATGTTGGGGGTTAAGGGGAATAGGTTAGCACATTTTTACCATGTAATCTGAGAGAAACATGGGGTAGAAGTGGAGACCCTGATTCCAGAGATGTGTCACTTACTGGACTGTGAGTTTCCGTTTCAATAAACTCAGTGTTTAATCAGCAGGAGTACATCAATATTTGACTAGATGCCTCGTGATTGCTGGTCCAACCATGCCCCCACCACTGATTTTCAGCTCTCTATCAATATACATTGCACACAGGAAGCGGCCAATCAGTGGTGTGGGCGGAGTTATAAAGGGCTCAGCATTCAAGCTCTGCTAAATCTGCCGCAGAGAAAACGGTGTTACCACTGCTGCCCCCAGTAAACAAAGTGATATATTACTGGAATCAGCGTCTCAGCTCCTACATCATGCTGCTGTGAGATTAAATAGCAAAAACCTGCTGACAGATTCCCTTTAACCGTAACAACAGCACTACCTGTAACTTTATAGAACATATTCAAGAACCATTATGGAAGCAGAGCAAGGGTTATATGGAAAGATAGTGGAGGTGAGTTTTCATTCTGGACACTAAAGTAACCATACTTTCTGCTATTGTATATTTCAATCCAAAATCACTTCATAGATGAAAAATTAAAGTGTAGAGACACTACTCAATTCAAATACCCCTTGGCTCCCTGCCAAGCCATCAGAGGGGGCTGAAATTTGCTGCTCCGGGGAATAGGTGAATGTGCAATTTCCATGTATTGGACTGGGAATGGGTAACTGTCACTAGACAACGCTAGTGGTACTGAAGGGAACAGTCACACAAAGCATCTGGTAGGATGAAAAGGGCATTTTATAAGTTCTGCTCTTAGTCATAGAGACATTGTCAGCTTGAAACATGTCAGAAATGTATATGCTTAGCTGTTTTTGGATCCAATAAAGAAGCTATTTTAATCCTACCAAGTGCTAAAAATACTTTATGAGCGGAGTCCATTGATAAATTAGCTTCAATTTCCCTAGAAAAATTAACCAAAGTGGTAAATCACCTCCTCATACTTGACTAGTTCACATGCAGCAGAAGTCCTGGATCGCTGTGGTCTTTCCACTGTTTCCTGGCACAATCACTTACATTTTACAGGGAAACAGCTGTTTTACTAAGAGAACTGCAGTCATAATGATTGCTCGTCTTTCAGTCTTGCAAGCATGGCTGCTGCGTGTGAATACAGCTTCAGAGACAGGATCCATAACCACTAATCAAATGAACGTGGATGACGTGACAGCCAAGTCAATGATTAATGCCCCCAGCGGAAATAAATGCAATGTTGGCATTTTGGGGCATCTGATGACAGATCTTCATCTCCTGCTGAAACATTTTGATATAGGGACCACTATATCAACAAGACCTCACTATCATTGACAAAATCTTGTATACACTTCTCTTCCCAACTATACAGGGGGCAATTTCAATAATATAAATATACAAGGGAACCCATAACTAACAACATTTCCGATTTTTTCCAGTAGTAGTCATTCTTGGGTGCCGCAGCTCAGCCTCTATTGACGTGAATGACAGCTGAGTTCCACAGGGGCATATTGTGCCTTGAAAAAGTATTCATACCCAATGAACTTTTCTCCATTTTTTCACTTTACACCTACAAACTTAAGTGTATTTTACTGGATTTTATCTGATATACCAACACAAAGTTGCAAGCATTTGTAAGGGCCCCGTCACACATAGCAACACACCAGCGATCGAGACAACGATATGAACTTGTCAGGATCAATGGTGTGTAGCTACATGATCGCTGCTGAGCTGCCAAACAGGCAGATCTCAGCAGCGATCAGGACAGCGACTACGCGGGTAACAAGCGATGCACGTCGCTTAGTTACCCGCAGTGTACGTTAGATACCAGCGCTCTGGTGCAGGGAGCTGGTAACCAAGGTACACATTGGGTTTCTAGGCACCGCGCGGCGCTTAGAAACCTGATGAGTACCTTGGTTACCAGCTGATCGCTGGTCTCCTGCCTGCCACACGCAGCGATGCGTGCTGGCCAGCAGGAGACCAACGATCAAAGAAATGTCCAGGACATTCAGCGACGATCAACGATACCCAGCAGGGGGGCTGATCGTCGCTGAATGTCACACACAGCGATATCGCTGGGGAGATCGCTGTTGCGTTACAAAACTAGTGACTCAGCAGCGATCTCGCTATGTGAGACGGGGCTTAAAGTCTAAAGTAGTGATGAGCAAACATGCTCAGATAAGGTTTTATCCGAGCATGATCTTGTGCTAACAGACTGTCTTCGGCGTGCTCGAAAAATATGTCAGAGTCCCCACGGCTGCATGTCTTGCGACTGACAGCTGCAATACATGCAAGTTTTCTTGATTAAAAAAAAAAATCTAAAAATTATGACTTGCAATTGGAAGGAGTATGGCACAACTGCAAACTGACCAAGGCATGGCTGTCAACATAATCTTACATCTCAAACAAGGAGAGCACTAATTAGAGAAGCATCCAAGAGGCCAAGTGGGAGAATCTGTCCACAGGACAATTATTAGTCGTATACTCCACAAATCTGGCCTTTATGGAAGAGTGGCAAGAAAGTCAGTTTTGAAGCAAGCCATAAGAAGTTCTGTTTGCAAAAAAAAAAAAACAGGGGAAACAGCTAGCATGTGGAAGAAGGTGCTCTGGTCAGATGACACCAAAGTAGAACTTTTTAGGCTAAATGCAAACTGCTATGTGTGGCGGAAAACTAATACTGCACTTCAACATGAAAACCTCATCCACACTGTCAAATATGGTGGTGGCAGCATCATGCTGTGGGGATACTTTTCTTCAGCAGGGACAGGGAAGCTGATAAGGCCTACTCCAAAACAACTGAAATTCTCCTGCAACACCTAACCAGGAAGTCAGAACTGTCAATTCCCAGTGCCAGTGGTGAGCGCATATATCCCAGAGGGGTGTGGCCAAAAAAGAACAGCTTAGGCAATTCAGGTGGAAGAGCTCCAGGAGATCAACTGAACTGATTGCAACAGTTAATTAGGCCCCTTTCACACGTCCGTATATTTCCAGTACCGGAAAAACCGGTATCGGAGATATCCGTGTGTGTACTACGTGCGGCACACATGTGGCAACCATGTGCTGCATCAGTACCACATGGACGGCCGCCGAGGAAGAAGCGCTACTGAGAGCGCTGTTCCCCAGCGGCAGGTGCTGAACGCTGCTTTTATCCATTCTCCCCTGCTCTGCCGACGATCAGCGCAAGCAGAGGAGAATGAATGAATGAAACGCTGCGGCCGCAATGCAAACAATGAGGTCACGGCAGTTCAAGCTGTCACTTCACTTGCAGTTTCCCACGGTCCTGAGGTCACAAGAGTTCATGCCGACAGCGAGTACAGACTCAGTGACATCACCGCTAGTCACTGAGCCTGCGGCGTCTCATTCATTCATTCTACTTTGCTCGCGCTGATCGCCGGCAGATCAGGGGAGAATGGATGAAAGCCGCGTTCAGTACCTGCCGCCAGGGAACAGCGCTTACAGTGGCGCTTCTTCCCGGTGGCCGTCTGTGCACACGGAGGACATCAATGTATGTTCTCCGTGTGCGGGCCGTTTTGCCATATGTGGTGACGGCAAAAAACAGACATGTCAGCGTATTTTGCCTACGGACACACAGTCCGTGGAAATACACTGACATGTGCACAGACCCATTCATTTGGCATAGTAATCCAGCGTCACAGCTTATTTTTTTTTCTTTAACACAGAGAGATGTGTTGCAGCAACAATAAAGTATTTCCTCTTTTACTGAAGTCCCTTAGTGCGCTCACCAAAGATACCCCCTTTCATGGCCCCCCTCCCACACAGTGTGATGTGCCCCACGGTCCTGTGCACACAATATCATGCCCCCACAAGAACTGAATAAAAAAAACCATACTCCCTGATGTGCTGCTCCGCAGTGCTGTGTGCGGATCAATGGGCAAAGTTCAACAAAAATGAATGGAGACAAAGGTTTGCTTTTGTAATGATGGCTGATCAGACAGATTATTTATCTGTTCTAAATTCTATATACTAAACCAGCATGCTTACCTGTTGGCGGGAATATGCAGTTCCTTGGTCAAAATGTCACTGAGTAAAGTAGTGTACTGTTTGTTCTGTGGACCTCCAATCTTGCCAATGCTCTTCAAGTTGCACAGGGCACAAGGTTCCGTTGTGCCCCCAAAGCTCATCATCTGATCAGGCAGGATGTGCACAGCAATGTACTAGAAAAAAAAAACAAAACAAAAAAAACAACAACTATTTTAGTGGAAAAAAAAACAATAATTACGAAACAAAAGGCATCGCAACTCATAAGACCAAGCACAAATAGGAATAATCTGCTGCACAAGTGATTGTAATGGCCAAAAGGTTGCATAAACAGCGGCACAGCGCCTTTTTCACCTCCCATTTTTTTGCCAGCTTGATTATAGGGCCATACAAATACATTAATTATGCAACGGGTGCACTGCAGGCTCTCTAATGATTTGTTACAATGTATTAGTCTCCAGTGAAGGCTCTATAGTCTATAAGGACTCGTTAGTAATAAGGAGTCGTTGCAATTAGTGATGAGCGAAAGTGCTCGGATAAGGTGTTAGCCAAGAATGCTCGGGTGCTGAGTGTCTTCAGCGTGCTCGAAAATTATGTTCGACAGCAGCAACACATGCAGCCGCAGGGACATGAACATATTTTTCGAGCACACCGAAGTCACTCACTTAGCACCCAAGCATTCTTGGCTAACACCTTATCCGAGCACTTTCGCTCATCACTAGTTACAGTCAGCAGTGAAAGCGCTGTAGGGACTCGTTACAATGTATCAGCAGTGAAGGCATTGCATGGACTCGTTACAATGTATCAGCAGTGAAGGCGCCGTAGGGACTCGTTACAATGTATCAGCAGTGAAGGCGCCGTAGGGACTCGTTACAATGTATCAGCAGTGAAGGCGCCGTAGGGACTCGTTACAATGTATCAGCAGTGAAGGCGCCGTAGGGACTCGTTACAATGTATCAGCAGTGAAGGCGCCGTAGGGACTCGTTACAATGTATCAGCAGTGAAGGCGCCGTAGGGACTCGTTACAATGTATCAGCAGTGAAGGCGCCGTAGGGACTCGTTACAATGTATCAGCAGTGAAGGCGCCGTAGGGACTCGTTACAATGTATCAGCAGTGAAGGCGCCGTAGGTACTCGTTACAATGTATCAGCAGTGAAGGTGCCGTAGGGACTCGTTACAATGTTTCAGTAGTGAAGGTGCTGTAAGGACTTGTTACAATGTATCAGTCTATAGTGAAGGTGCTGTTAAGACTCGTTATAATGTATCAGTCAGCAGTGAAGGCGCTGTAGGGACTCGTTACAATGTATCAGTCTGCAGTTAAGGCGCTGTAAGGACTCGTTACAATTTACCAGCAGTGAAGGCGTTGTAGGGACTCGTTACAATGTATCAGTCAGCAGTGAAGGCGCTGTAAGGACTCGTTACAATTTACCAGCAGTGAAGGCGTTGTAGGGACTCGTTACAATGTATCAATCAGCAGTGAAGGCGCTGTAGGGACTCGTTACAATGTATCAGCAGTGAAGGCGCCGTAGGGACTCGTTACAATGTTTCAGTAGTGAAGGTGCTGTAAGGACTTGTTACAATGTATCAGTCTATAGTGAAGGTGCTGTTAAGACTCGTTATAATGTATCAGTCAGCAGCGAAGGTGCTGTAAGGACTCGTTACAATGTATCAGTCTGCAGTTAAGGCGCTGTAAGGACTCGTTACAATTTACCAGCAGTGAAGGCGTTGTAGGGACTCGTTACAATGTATCAGTCAGCAGTGAAGGCGCTGTAAGGACTCGTTACAATTTACCAGCAGTGAAGGCGTTGTAGGGACTCGTTACAATGTATCAGTCAGCAGTGAAGGCGCTGTAAGGACTCGTTACAATTTACCAGCAGTGAAGGCGTTGTAGGGACTCGTTACAATGTATCAATCAGCAGTGAAGGCGCTGTAGGGACTCGTTACAAGTATCAGTCTGCAGTGAAGTCACTGTAAGGATTCGTTACAATTTACCAGCAGTGAAGGCGCTGTAAGGACTCGTTACAATGTATCAGTCTGCAGTTAAGGCGCTGTAAGGACTCGTTACAATTAGTGATGAGCAAGTATACTCGTTGCTCAGGTTTTCAGGTGACATAACTGAGGCTGCGCTCGCATCTTCTCATTCACCAGTGGTTTTCAGCTGGGACAGTCACATCTTGGCACCGTCCAGGTTGAAAACTATTTCTCCCCAGATGTGGATTAGGGCGTGGGACAGAACGACGGACAGGTATGGTATATTGTTGGTTTATTTTATTTTTATTACAGGAGATCGAGGGCTTCGCTGGGAATACGCATAATAATAAAAATGGAAAACTGTGTTTAGTGTTATTTAAAATAAAAGACTTTATTCTGGCTGTGTCTTTATTTACCATATAACTATAGGATTAGTAATGGATAGGTGTCTATAAGACCCTATCCATTACTAAGCCGTGGGCTTAATGTCACCTTACAATAGAAAGGTGACATCAACCCCACAAATATGAACCCCACTTGCCACCGCTACAGGGCAAGTGGCAAAAACCGGGAAAAAGTGCCAGAACTAGTGCATCGAATAGATGTGCCTTTTCTGGGCAGCTGCGGGCTGGTGTTTTTAGGCTCGGGGGGGGGAAGGTGGGGTGGGCTATATCAATGGCCCCTTACCAGCCTGAGAATACCAGCCCCCAGTTGAGTTTTGCCTGGTTGTTTTAAGAAAAAAGTGGGGAGCCCTCGTTGGGTTTTTCTTTCATTTATTTAGTAAGATCGCAAACGGCGGGGAAGAAATACCCCGATCATCTGCTCATGCTGTCGCTGTTATTAGCGGCAGCAGGTGTCGGATGATGGGAGTAATAGTCCGAAAAGCTGTCATCTTTCTGACTTTAATATAACTCTCATCATTCTCTTCTGCTCGCGCTGATCACCGGCAGAGCAAGGGAGAATGATGAGAGCAGTCTTCAGCAGCCGCCGCCGGGGAACAGCGCTTACTGTAGCGCTTCTTCCCCGATGCTGATGCGTGTCACAAGGTTTACATCAATGTGTGTTCTCCGTGTGCGGGAAGGTTTGCGGACCGTGCTGCTGGAAAAAAACGGACATGTCAGCGTGTTTTGACCATGGAAACACACTGACGTGCACAGAGGGGTCTACATGTGTCAGTGTCTCCGGTACCTGAGGAAACTGTCACCACAGGTACAGACACTGAGGTGTGACCCCGGCCTGCAGCAGCAGAGTCTTCCCCTCATTATGTGGATTGGAAACAATGGTATCTATAGGATTGCACAAAACGTTCAGTTAACCCTTCAGATGCGGACTGGAAGGGATTTACTACACGGAACGGAGGATAAGTACATGCAGCCTCATCTGGAGGTAGACATGGCGGCAATAGCAGGCGCTGGCACCGCCGGGCATTCTCTGCAGCCGCTCTGTGACTGCAGGGCCTGCCAGTGCTGATGGGCATCTGCCGCCGCTCTACATGGCACCACCACCCGCCCACTTCACCCACTCCACATTTACCACGCACATCTGCCGGCTTGCCAGTCGCCTTAGCTAGTTTCTCCGTCAGGCTGCACAGGAGGTTTTCGGGAATGGCATCCCGGGCCACGTTAGTGAACAGCTCGAAGGTTGGCATGATGTGTCTGTATGGACGGTGGCGGGAGACGAGGACACGTGAGGCCGGAACACTGGAGACTCAGCCAGTCCGAGGCCACGCCTCCCCCTGCCGGCCATGCGGAGAATAGCAGCGCCTGTTGTGCTTGGCGGGTACAGCAGGCCCTGGATGTGGCAGCCGGGCTGTATCTCCGTTATGTCCGGTAGTCAGACTATATATCAGTGTTAGCTCCCTGGTTATGTACGGTAGTCAGTCTGTATCTCCGTTATGTCCGGTAGTCAGACTGTATATCAGTGTTAGCTGCCTGGTTATGTCCTGTAGTAGTCAGACTGTATCTCCGTTATGTCCGGTAGTCAGACTGTATATCAGTGTTAGCTGCCTGGTTATGTCCTGTAGTAGTCAGACTGTATCTCCGTTATGTCCGGTAGTCAGACTGTATCTCCGTTATGTCCGGTAGTCAGACTGTATCTTCGTTATGTCCGGTAGTCAGACTGTATATCAGTGTTAGCTGCCTGGTTATGTCCTGTAGTCAGTCTGTATCTCATGTTATGTCCGGTAGTCAGACTGCATATCAGTCAGTGTTAGCTGCCTGGTTATGTCCTGTAGTCAGACTGTATCTCCGTTATGTCCGGTAGTCAGACTGTATATCAGTGTTAGCTGCCTGGTTATGTCCTGTAGTCAGTCTGTATGTCCGTTATGTCCGGTAGTCAGACTGTATATCAGTGTTAGCTGCCTGGTTATGTCCTGTAGTCAGACTGTATCTCCGTTATGTCCGGTAGTCAGACTGTATATCAGTGTTAGCTGCCTGGTTATGTCCTGTAGTCAGTCTGTATGTCCGTTATGTCCGGTAGTCAGACTGTATATCAGTGTTAGCTACCTGGTTATGTCCTGTAGTCAGTCTGTATCTCATGTTATGTCCGGTAGTCAGACTGTATATCAGTGTTAGCTGCCTGGTTATGTCCTGTAGTCAGTCTGTATCTCCGTTATGTCCGGTAGTCAGACTGTATCTCCGTTATGTCCGGTAGTCAGACTGTATATCAGTGTTAGCTGCCTGGTTATGTCCTGTAGTCAGTCTGTATCTCATGTTATGTCCGGTAGTCAGACTGCATATCAGTGTTAGCTGCCTGGTTATGTCCTGTAGTCAGTCTGTATCTCCGTTATGTCCGGTAGTCAGACTGTATATCAGTGTTAGCTGCCTGGTTATGTCCTGTAGTCAGACTGTATCTCCGTTATGTCCGGTAGTCAGACTGTATATCAGTGTTAGCTGCCTGGTTATGTCCTGTAGTCAGACTGTATCTCCGTTATGTCCGGTAGTCAGACTGTATATCAGTGTTAGCTGCCTGGTTATGTCCTGTAGTCAGTCTGTATGTCCGTTATGTCCGGTAGTCAGACTGTATATCAGTGTTAGCTACCTGGTTATGTCCTGTAGTCAGACTGTATCTCATGTTATGTCCGGTAGTCAGACTGTATATCAGTGTTAGCTGCCTGGTTATGTCCTGTAGTCAGTCTGTATCTCCGTTATGTCCGGTAGTCAGACTGTATCTCCGTTATGTCCGGTAGTCAGACTGTATATCAGTGTTAGCTGCCTGGTTATGTCCTGTAGTCAGTCTGTATCTCATGTTATGTCCGGTATTCAGACTGCATATCAGTGTTAGCTGCCTGGTTATGTCCTGTAGTCAGTCTGTATCTCATGTTATGTCCGGTAGTCAGACTGTATATCAGTGTTAGCTGCCTGGTTATGTCCTGTAGTCAGTCTGCATCTCCTGTTACATCAGGTGGAATACCCCTTTGGTTTGGGGCTACACAGCAACTTTGATAAGAGACATGGTTTGCACGGCCAAAGAGCACTGTATGCCACAGTTATGTCACAGCATGTACTATGACTGTAAATCAAACTAGTTCTGAATCTGACCTCCTATCATTTAGAATGAATTCCGCAATTTTTGTGCACATGGTGCGTTTTTTTCCGAGAAAAAAAACGCATTGCGGAAAATCTAGCAACATGTCCATTAATTTTGCAGATTTCTAGCGTTTTTCCTGCTATATTATTGACCTAGAAAGTTCAGGAAAAAATCGCGGTAAAAAACGCGTTAAATCCGCACAAAAAAACGCACCAAAAACGTGCAAAAAAACGTGCGTTTTTGCCGCAAAAAAAGTCCTGTTTTGCTCAGGAATATTCTGCAAACATTCCTGAACGTGTGCACTTAGCCTAATAGTGTGGAATGGAACATCCAGTTTTCCTTTTATTGGGCTCACATTGCAAATTAATTATCACAGGTATCTGAGATTGATTTCAGTGATCCAAAGAACCCTGAGACACAATAACATCAATGGGTTTCATTTACAAAAAAAAACAAAAACGCCATGACACTTAAAACCAATTTGCATGATAATTTGGAACACGGTGTAGAAAAACGTCTGAAAGGTGCACTGGCGATCTCCGCGGGGTGTTAGCTGATTCTAACGGCACTTTAACCCCCGAAATGCTAGATCGAACACGATTACATCATTCCGGAAGCCGGCAGAGGGCTGACAGCCCCTCTGCTTTTGGATCCGAGACCCCGCGGCGTGACGCGGGGTCCCGATCATTGACATGGTGACCTGATGTCGTCATGACAACATCCGGGTCACCAGAGCTTGAAAACTTGGTGATCATGCGCAGATGATGTGGAATATGACAAAAATAAAGCAAGATTCATAGGGGAAATGGGGGTGTCTGATTTGTCCCAGGCCTGGTTTTCCTGTCAGATTCCAGCCTCAGCGACAAGCAAGTCCACTCACCATAGGCAGCACGGTGGCTCAGTGGTTAGCATTATTGCAGCGCTGGGGTCCGGGGTTCAAATCCCTCCAAGGAAAACCTCTGTAGTGATTGTGTGGGTTTCTTCCTGCACTCCAAAGACTGACAGGGAATTTATAGTGAGCCCCAGTGGGGACAGAGACATGTCTGTAAAGTGCTGTGGAATATGCCACCAATACATAATAATAAATTATTAGGATGCTTAATTCATGCGTTTTTGACGCGTTTTTTTCCGCGAAAAAAACGCAAATAATCCTGAACCTGTGCACTTAGCCTTAAACAGGCCAGAGTTTTCAAGTAATATGGGAAAGAAAAAGGATCTCTCTGATGCTGAAAAGCATCAAATAGTGCAATGCCTTGGTCAACGGATGAAAACATTAGATATTTCCCGAAAACTTAAGCGTGATCATCGTACTGTTAAGAGATTTGTGGCTGATTCTGATCACAGACATTTCGTGCTGATAAAGGCAGAATTAGGAAGGTTTCTGCCAGGCAAGTTCATCAGACTAAGAGAGCAGCTGCTAAAAAGCCATTACAAAAACACAACATGAAAAATAGCCTCGTCAGATCTTGTAAAATGACCAGTGCACTAGCAGGATGCAGCTGGCTCCCATAGCTAAAGGCTGGAGCAGCACGGGTGCCCACCACTGATGAGGACAGCCACCCTATCACAAAAATAGTGATGATGAAGGTGTTAGCTGCCTAGTGGAAAAAAGCACACAAGGCTTGCTTAGGACATAAGTCACACAGACAGACTTAACCCTGACCTAACTAGGACGGCACCAGAACCAACTCGTCCTGAGTCATGACAAAAGGCAAAGTATACAGCTTTGAGCTGATATTAATAGCCTGGGAAGCTCCATGGGTATTACCCCCTTCCCAGGCTATAAACATCTGCCCTTAGCTGTCGGCTTTCCCTCTGCTGGTTAAGAAAATTATGCGGAAGCCCACACTTTTAATAATTAAATACATGTACAGTAAGCTGCACATGCACTTCTAATTGTAGATGTCACAGACATATACACACGTAGTAAAATTCTTGGTACCCCTCGTGTAATGACAGAAAAACCCACAATGGTCACAGAAAAAACTTGAATCTGACAAAAGTAATAATAAATAAAAAATCTATGAAAATGAACAAATGAAAGTCAGTCATTGCTTTTCAACCATGCTTCCACAGAATTTGTAAAAAAATAAAACTCATGCAATAGGCCTGGACAGAAATGATGGTACCCCTGAAAATAATATGACAAAAGGCACATGTTAATGCAAGGTGTGTCCACTAATTAGCATCACAGGTGTCTACAATCTTGGAATTAGTGAGCGGGCCTGTATAGATGGCTTCAGATACTGACTGTGCTGTTTAGTGACATGGTGTGTATCACACTCAACATGGACCAGAGGAAGCGAAGGAAAGAGTTGTCTCAGGAGATTAGAAAGAAAGTAATAGACAAACATGTTAAAGATAAAAGTTATAAGACCATCTCCAAGCAGCTTGAGGCTCCTCTGACTACAGTTGCACATATTATTCAGAAATGATCCATGGTACTGTAGCCAACCTCCCTGAATGTGGCCACAGGAGGAAAATTGATGAGTGGCCCAACCAGAGCCCTGACCTAAACCCAATTGAGCATCTCTGGTGAAACCTGAAAATGGCTGGCCTCCAATGTTCACCATCCAACCTGACGGAACTGGAGAGGATCTGCAAGGAAGAATGGCAGAGGATAACCAAATCCAGGCGTGAAAAACTTGTTGCATCATTCCCAAGAAGACTCATGGCTGTACTAGCTCAAAAGGGTGTTTCTATCAATACTGAGCCAAGGGCCTGAATACTTATGACCATGTAATATTTCAGTTTTTCTTTTTTAATAAATTTGCAAAAATTTCTGCATTTCTGTTTTATCAGTCAAGATGGGGTTCAGAGTGTACTTTAATAAAAAAAAATTAACTGTTTCATTTGCAGTCAATTGGTAAATTCAAAAAAGAGTGAAAAATTTAAAGGGGTCTGAATACTTTCCGTATCTACTGTATGTATATAGTATAGACCAAAAGTTTGGACACACCTCATTCAAAGATTTTTCTGTATTTTCATGGCTATGAAAATTGTAGAATCACACTGAAGGCATCAAAACTATGAATTAACACATGTGGAATTATACATTACACTTTACAAAAAAGTGTGAAACAACTGAAAATATGTCTTATATTCTAGGTTCTTCAAAGTAGCCACCTTTTGCTTTGATTACTGCTTTGCACGCAGAAAAGGTGAACGGATGGATTCTACATGCTTGGTTCCCACCGTGAAGCATGGAGGAGGAGGTGTGATGGTGTGAGGGTGCTTTGCTTGTGACACTGTTGGGGATTTATTCAAAATTGAAGGCATAATGAACCAGAATGGCTACTACAGCATCTTGCAGCAGCATGCTATTCCATCCGGTTTGCGTTTAGTTGGACCATCATTTATTTTTCAACAGGACAATAACCTCAAACACACCTCCAGACTGTGTAAGGGCTATTTGACCAAGAAGGAGAGTGTTGGGGTGCTACGCCAGATGACCTGGCCTCCACAGTCACCAGACCTGAACCCAATTGAGATTGTTTGGGGTGAGCTGGACTGCTCACCGCTTCAATTTTGAATAAATCCCCAACAGTGTCACCAGCAAAGCACCCCCACCCCATCACACCACCTCCTCCATGCTTCACGGTGGTAACTAGGCATGTAGAGTCCATCCGTTCACCTTTTCTGCGTGCAAAGCAGTAATCAAAGCAAAAGGTGGCTACTTTGAAGAACCTAGAATATAAGACATATTTTCAGTTTCACACTTTTTTGTAAAGTGTAATGTATAATTCCACATGTGTTAATTCATAGTTTTGATGCCTTCAGTGTGAATGTACAATTTTCATAGTCATGAAAATACAGAAAAATCTTTGAATGAGAAGGTGTGTCCAAACTTTTGGTCTGTTCTGTATATACAGTACAGACCAAAAGTTTGGACGCACCTCATTTAAAGATTTTTCTGTATTTCCATGACTATGAAAATTGCACATTCACACTGAAGGCATCAAAACTATGAATTAACACAGGTGGAATTATATACTTAACAAAAAAGTGTGAAACAACTGAAAATATGTCTTATATCCTAGGTTCTTCAAAGTAGCCACCTTTTGCTTTGATGACTGCTTTGCACACTCTTGGCATTCTCTTGATGAGCTTCAAGAGATAGTCACCGGATATGGTCTTCCAACAATCTTGAAGGAGTTCCCAGAGATGCTTAGCACTTGTTGGCCCTTTTGCCTTCACTCTGCTGTCCAGCTCACCCCAAACCATCTTGATTGGGTTCAGGTCTGGTGACTGTGGAGGCCAGGTCATCTGGCGTAGCACCCCATCACTCTCCTTCTTGGTCAAATAGCCCTTACACAGCCTGGAGGTGTGTTTGGGGTCATTGTTCTGTTGAAAAATAAATGATGGTCCAACTAAACGCAAACCGGATGGAATAGCATGCCTGTAATGTATGTGGTACAGTTCATATAGCGTCTTGTGCTTGGGTGCGATGAAAATACTTGAGACACAGGTTGATAAAGAAAGTCTTGTATTGCTTCATACAAATTGGCAAAAATAAACACACAGGTTGCAAACACAGAAGCAGGAGACACAGCAGGCCAGAGTAATCTAAGCTCAGCAATAACTCTCCACAACAGATTCAGATCTTCTCTGTTACCGCAAGTCCATGCAAACGTGAGGCTCTCAAGAGCAGAGTTCAGAGTCCACAAGTGCTTCAGAGTTCCTCAGTAGGAATGGCTGGAGTACAAGGTCCAAGGCTTCAGGAGTCAGAACACAGGTTCACTGCAGGCTAGATTCTGAAGCACTGATTGCTCAGCTGTGGCTGTTTAAGAAGCAAACGGAGAGAATCAGGGCGGGAACATGCAAGCTGGAAAACTCCATTTTGACTGAGGGCAAGATAGCAGCAGCAAAACAGAAAGCAAAATGGCCGACGAACAAACTGAGTTTCAGAAACAGATACACAGAACCTTACATTACTCCCCCCTTAGGGACAACCTCCGGATGACCTCAGACCAGGCTTGTGTGGGTACCTCTGATGAAACTGACGGAGCAAGCGAGGAGCATTAACGTTATTGACTGGCTCCCATGAGTTGTCCTCCACTGGGTAGCCCTGCCATTTAATCAGATATTGTAACTGATTTCTATACAACCTGGAATCTAAAATCCTTTCCACCACAAATTCCTCCTGACCATCGACTAGCACTGGGTCAGGGCAAGGAGAAGAACGTCCAGGAAACGTATTGGGTGTCGCAGCCTTTAGTAGGGATACATGAAAGACAGGGTGGATTCTCATAGTTCTGGGCAATTGAAGACGACAAGCAACGGCACTTATAATTTTACTGATTTTATAGGGTCCAATGTACTTATGTCCCAACTTAGACGATGGAATCCTTAACTTAAGATTTCTGGTTGACAGCCAGACCAGGTCTCCTACCTTAAAAGCTGGTGCAGGTTTACGAAATTTATCTGCTGCCTTCTTGTACCTTTCCTGAGCCGATTCCAGATTCTCCTTTAGAAGATCCATATTCTTCTGTAAAGTCGTGACTCTTTCAGCCACTGCTGGCAAAGGCGTCTCTATGGGAAATCGTGGTAGAATGTTAGGATGATAACCTAGATTAGAGTAAAAAGGAGACTGTTTAGTGGAGGCACTCTGAGAGTTGTTGTAAGAGAACTCAGCCAATGGAAGTAGATCCACCCAATCATCCTGTAGGTGGCAGATAAAGCAGCGGAGATACTGCTCCAGGGTTTGATTGGTTCGTTCGGTTTGTCCATTAGTCTGGGGATGAAAAGCAGAAGAAAGGTTTACTTTAATGTCCAATGCTGCACAGAAATTTTGCCAAAACCTAGAAGTGAATTGCACCCCTCGATCCGAAATAACCTCATCCGGTACTCCATGTAAGCGAAACACATCTTTAATCATCAAATCTGATGTCTGTTTTGCAGTGGGTAAGCCGACACAAGGGATAAAATGAGCTGCCTTTGTTAGACGGTCAACCACCACTAGAATAGTGTTCTTCCCTTGAGAGGTTGGTAATTCCACAATGAAGTCCATAGAAATGGATCCCCACGGGCGGGACGGGGTGGGAAGAGGCTGTAACAGACCAGTTGGTGAAGAGCGAGGTGTTTTGCATCTTGCACAAACCTCACACGAAGTGACATAGTCCAAAACATCCTTCCTACAAGTGGGCCACCAAAAGAAACGAGAAAGAAATTCCTGTGTCTTTAGAATTCCTCTATGCCCGGCTATTTTGGAATCGTGAATGAGTTGCAATACTCTCAATCTGACTGTTTCAGGTATATACAGACGTTGTCCCAGAATCCACACACCATTCTTAAAGACAAGACTTACGTCCCTTGGGGGTTGAGCCAAAAAAGAATCCGCATGGTATGCTTCTTTGATGTCTTTAATTAGGTCTTGATGATGAATCACTCCTAGGAATCTAGAGTCAGGAAGAATAGTCTTAGGAGGAGTAATTGGACGTGTCTCTGCTGAGTAAATCCTAGAGAGTGCATCAGCCTTTCCATTGCGCGATCCTGGTCTATAAGAAATAATAAAATTAAATTGGTTTAAGAAAAGATTCCAGCGAGCCTGGCGAGGAGTCAGGCACTTAGCCGACCTGATAAACTCAAGATTACGATGGTCTGTCAGAACGACTATTTGCTGTGCAGCTCCTTGAAGAAGGTGTCTCCATTCTTTGAAGGCGGCAATAATGGCCAACAACTCTCTATTGCCCACATCGTAGTTCTTCTCAGCCGAAGACAACTGCTGGGAAAAGAAGGCACAGGGATGCAAGACATTCTTCTCACCTGTTCTCTGAGAGAGTATAGCTCCCACGGCACAGTCTGAAGCATCCACCTCTATTATGAAGGCAAGCTCTGGGTTGGGATGTACTAGGATAGGTGCAGTGGTAAATTTATCTTTTAGACGGGAAAATGCTTCCTGGGCTTGGGGAGTCCAGGAGAACTTAGACTCTTTCCGGGTAAGTTGGGTGATAGGTGACACTACCTCAGAGAAATTTCTAATGAAACGTCTATAGAAGTTTGCAAACCCGATGAAGCGCTGTACCTCCTTCACATTTCTAGGACTTGGCCAATCATTGATGGCTTGGGTTTTACTTCCATCCATACTAATTCCTTGTGTAGACAGTACATACCCCAGAAATTGAATTTCGGTCTTATGGAATTCACACTTTTCAAGCTTGATGTAAAGATGATTTTGTCTTAGACGTTCCAAGACCATTCTCACATGTCCATGATGTTCCTCTGTGGAGTTAGAAAAAATTAAAATATCATCCAAATAAATTACCACGAATGTATCCAGGAGATCCCTGAAGATGTCATTCACCAAGTGTTGGAAAGTGGCTGGGGCGGTACTCAGACCAAAAGGCATAACTAGATATTCAAAGTGTCCATAGCGTGACCTGAATGCAGTCTTCCATTCATCCCCATGTCTAATACGGACTAAGTTATAGGCCCCACGAAGATCTAGTTTAGAAAAAATTTTGGCATGTCGCACTCTCTCCAATAACTCAGGGATTAAAGGCAATGGATAACGGTTTCTAATAGTAACCTTATTGAGTTCCCTATAGTCTACGCATGGTCTCAGGGATCCATCTTTCTTCTTTACAAAGAATATGGGTGCCCCTGCAGGAGATGAAGAGGGACGTATGAAGCCCTTGGCTAGATTTTCGTCTATGTACTCTTTTAAAGCCTTCAGCTCGGGCCCCGCCAGGGGGTAGATCTTACCAAAAGGTATCTCTGCTCCAGGCAATAATTCAATTGGACAATCATATGGACGGTGAGGAGGAAGCTGGTCAGCGTTCTTCTTGTCACATAAATCCACATAGTCCTGGTATACAGCTGGTAGTTCAGGGACTGACATGGTTCCTTTAGGAACAGAGCAAGCTGAAATTTTTGGACTCATCTGTTTCTCTGGAAAGTGTAATTCCTTGGTCTCCCAGTTAATGGTAGGATTCTGAGCCTGCAGCCATGGTAGCCCTAGAATAATGGGAAAGTGAGGAGAAGAGATAAGCATAAAGGACAGTTTCTCTTGATGATCTTTACCCATAAGAACCTTTAAAGGCTCTGTTTCCTGATCCACTGGTCCAGAGGTCAGCAGGGAGCCATCCACAGTTTCCATCTGTACTGGAGTAGCCTTCTTTACTGAACGTATTCCCTGTTTCAGAGCAAAGGAGACATCCATAAAATTTCCACTTGCACCTGAGTCGATCATAGCAGAGCTAGACACCCAGGCTGAGTCAACCCAGAGTTTGATGGAAAGAAAACAGTGAGAATTGTTTTTTTTACAACTCAGCTGGGACACCGCTGAGGAAACTTGAAAGATGGCAGCATTTACACAGTCAACGTCCTCAGAGGTAACGGAGTTTAAGTCTGAGAAATCAAGATCTGTTGCTGCAGATCTCTCTGGAGCCTGAGGCTCGGACCTGACAGATCCCCTCTCGCAACACTCACAATGAATGAGTGCTGCAGTAGTCTTGCGAGAACGGCTGGGGCAGTTAATAATAAAGTGCCCTGACTTACCACAATAAAAACATAGATTCTCCTTAAAACGATGTTCCTTGCGTGCATCACTAACCCGTCGTAGTAAAGAGTCTACCTGCATGGGTTCAGGTTCAGGTTCCCGTGTAATCCTATTCAAAGGTTCCTTAGCTGGAGAGGAAGGTAGGAAAAGGTTAGTACGATTGCTTTCGAACCATCTCTCTTGCCTGCGTTCAGTTAAACGAGTATCAATACGGATGCAGTAGTTAATAAAGTCACCTAACGCAGTGGGAGGGTCGGCACGAGCAAGTTCATCCTTAATCAGTGGGGATAACCCCTTTCGAAAAATAGATTTTTTGGCGGAATTGTCCCAGGTGGTATCAAGGGCCCATCTCCTGAAATCCAAGGCATATTCAGCTACCGAGTGCTTACCTTGGCGCAAAGCTAACATGGCTGCTTCAGCTGTTGCACCTCGATTGGGGTCATCAAACACCTGCCCCATGGCTGAAATAAAATCATCAAGGTGATTCAAACAATCATCCTCAGTCTCAATCAGAGGGTTTGCCCACATCAAAGCCTTGTTGGTAAGCAACATAATTATAGTAAGCACCTTAGATCGTTCAGTAGGAAATTGTGAAGCATGTGCGGAAAAAAAAAGATTGCATTGATTAACAAATCCCCTGAATTTTTCACGTTCACCACCAAAACGAAAAGGGGGCAACTTGGGAATCCCAGAACTCGGGGCCACGGCAGGAGCCTGGACTCGCCCCTCCAGAACCTCAATCCTGGCTCGCAAATCCTGGGTAGTCTGTCCAACCACTTGCAAATTGTGATTATTTAGGTCCTGAAGATTTGTAAAACGGGTCTTTATATTCTGCAAATCTGCAAGGATATTATCAGTCACTCCGCAAAGTTCCTTTATGCGGGCCTCCATTTTCCAGATCTTTTAAGACAGGATACTGGAAGAAGAGGAGAAAAAAAAAAAAAAACAATAGTGTTCACCTGTGACAACACTGAAGAAAGAAAAAACTTTAAGGGAACTGCTCACCTGGAATGGTTGTGAGAAGTCACAACCACTATCATCACAGAAAGCTTTCAACCAGACATCTGATATCCAGAGTTTCAGCATACAAAAAGAGAAGAGAAAAAAAAAAAAAACAATAGTGTTTACCTGTGATAACACTGCAGAAAAAAAAACTTAAGGGAATTGCTCACCTGGAATGGTTGTGAGAAGTCACAACCACTGTCATCACAGAAAGTACAACCGGACATCCGATATCCACAGTACAGCAGACAAGCCTTTCCAGACCCAGCAGACACTAACATTTGGCTTCAGAATCTTGTAATGTATGTGGTACAGTTCATATAGCGTCTTGTGCTTGGGTGCGATGAAAATACTTGAGACACAGGTTGATAAAGAAAGTCTTGTATTGCTTCATACAAATTGGCAAAAATAAACACACAGGTTGCAAACACAGAAGCAGGAGACACAGCAGGCCAGAGTAATCTAAGCTCAGCAATAACTCTCCACAACAGATTCAGATCTTCTCTGTTACCGCAAGTCCATGCAAACGTGAGGCTCTCAAGAGCAGAGTTCAGAGTCCACAAGTGCTTCAGAGTTCCTCAGTAGGAATGGCTGGAGTACAAGGTCCAAGGCTTCAGGAGTCAGAACACAGGTTCACTGCAGGCTAGATTCTGAAGCACTGATTGCTCAGCTGTGGCTGTTTAAGAAGCAAACGGAGAGAATCAGGGCGGGAACATGCAAGCTGGAAAACTCCATTTTGACTGAGGGCAAGATAGCAGCAGCAAAACAGAAAGCAAAATGGCCGACGAACAAACTGAGTTTCAGAAACAGATACACAGAACCTTACAATGCCGCTGCAAGATGCTGTGGTAGCCATGCTGTTTCAGTATGCCTTCAATTTTGAATAAATCTCCAACAGTGTCACCAGCAAAGCACCCACACACCATCACACCTCCTCCTCCATGCTTCACGGTGGGAACCAGGCATGTAGAGTCCATCCGTTCACCTTTTCTGCGTCGCACAAAGACACGGTGGTTGGAACCAAAGATCTCAAATTTGGACTCATCAGACCAAAGCACAGATTTCCACTGGTCTAATGTCCATTCCTTGTGTTCTTTAGCCCAAACAAGTCTCTTCTGCTTGTTGCCTGTCCTTAGAAGTGGTTTCCTAGCAGCTATTTTACCATGAAGGCCTGCTGCACAAAGTCTCCTCTTAACAGTTGTTGTAGAGATGTGTCTGCTGCTAGAACTCTGTGTGGCATTGACCTGGTCTCTAATCTGAGCTGCTGTAAACCTGCGATTTCTGAGGATGGTGACTCAGAAGCAGAGGTGACTCTTGGTCTTCCTTTCCTGGGGCAGTCCTCATGTGAGCCTGTTTCTTTGTAGCGCTTGATGGTTTTTGCAACTGCACTTGGGGACACTTTCAAAGTTTTCCCAATTTTTCGGACTGACTGACCTTCATTTCTTAAAGTAATGATGGCCACTCATTTTTCTTTACTTAGCTGTTTTTTTCTTGTCATAATACAAATTCTAACAGTCTATTCAGTAGGACTATCAGCTGTGTATCCACCAGACTTCTGCACAACACAACTGATGGTCCCAACCCCATTTAAAAGGCCAGAAATCTCACTTATTTAACCTGACAGGGCACACATTTCCGGTGACTGCCTCTTGAAGCTCATCAAGGGAATGCCAAGAGTGTTCAAAGCAGTCATCAAAGCAAAAGGTGGCTACTTTGAAGAACCTAGAATTAGTGTTGAGCGATACGATACTGCAAATATCGGATATCGGCCGATATTAGCTGTATCGGCCTTTCGATTCCGAATACCGATATTTTCGTCATATCGAATACCGGAATCGGATTTGTCACTGTCACTGTCTGTGTCCGTCGGTCGGGTCTGTCACTGTCAGTGTCCGTCGGTCGGGTCTGTCAGGAGTCAGCGGCACTTACCTGGCAGAAGATCTCCGGCGGTCACATCCCGGACTGCTTCATGGCCGCCATCCTCTTCTCCCCGGCGGTCACATGCAGTTTCTCGCGATAACTGCAGTGACTGCTGGGTAATCCCGGCCGTAAAGCAGTCAGTCCGATGACGTCACCGCCGGGGAAGCAGGTAATCAGCTGTGCTGCGTCGCGATGTAGCAGAGCTGGATCGCCGTGGGACAGTCGTTACTATGGACTGCGTTGGACAGGTGGTATACTGTTGGTTTGTTTTTTTTCTTTTTTTACAGGAGATCGATGGCGTCGCAGGAATGAGAGTACAATAAAAGAAATGAAAACTGTGTTGTCTCTTTTATTTCATTAAAATACTTTTTTCTTGCTTTGTCTTTTTTTATGCATTTAATAACTTTGGGATTAATAATGGATCGGTGTCTTATTGACGCCTCTCCATTATTAACCGGGCTTATTGTCACCGTGCAATCAACGGTGACATTAACCCCTTATTACCCCGCTTGCCACCGCTACAGGGCAAGTGGGAAGAGCCGGGTAAAGTGCCACAATTGGCACATCTTTTGATGCGCCAAATGTGGGGCTGCTGTAGCCTGGTATTATCAGGCTGTTGAGGGCCAAAATCCATGGGCCTTGACAGTCTTTTAATACCAGGCCGCAGCAGTCTGCATTTTACTTGGCTGGTTAACAAAAATAGGGGGACCCCTACGCCGTTTTTTTTTCGAGGGATCCCCTATTTTTGTTAACCAGCCAAGCTAAGCAGACTGCTGTGGCCTGGTATTATCAGGCTTGCAAGGTCCATGGATATTGGATCCTTACCAGCCTGAAAAACCAGGCCTCAGCGGTCTGCTTCATCTGGCTGGTTAACAAAAATAGGGGGAACCCACGGCAATTTTTTTCGAGGGGATCCCCTATTTTTGTTAACCAGTTCCCTCTGACGTCACTGATTATGTCCCTGGCTGACCTGAAGTGAAAGTGGAAAGCAATCAATTAAGCTTTCCACTTCCTCTCCTGTCAGCCAGGAGAGGAACTCATATCAATTGTTGGTTTTACTGTGAGGCTGCAGCATTAGCTGCGGTGCGCGCTGCCGTAAACCTTAACCGCTTTCTGATGGATTACACCGTGGGACCTATGAACTGTACATCGGATTGGTAAAGACTAATTTTGGCTTTATTATTT
>JARQOD010000001.1:772648232-772812136 GCA_033576555.1 Oophaga sylvatica | reverse complement strand
AAAAACGTGTTAAAAAAACAAAAAGTTGCAGGACAGCTTGGCCAGATGGTCAAATTAGCACAGCGTGCAAGCCCTGAAAATTTATCCCATAGTAGGAAGAGTGCAGTGTGGCACTTTTTTGACCAAAATCCTATTGATGAGGCAAAGGTTATCTGTAAGAAGTGCGGAAGGACCTTTAGCCGAGGGAAAAATCTCCAAAATTTGAATACCAGTTGCATGCTTAGACATTTAAACACCATGCACTTGCAAGCGTGGATGGATTACAAAACCTCAGGTAGCACATGTGCACCTGCTCCGACTGAAGTTAGCCAGCACCAGCAAGAAATATTGAGGTGTCGTCGCAAGGCCAAAGCAGTCAGGGAATCACAATGTTTTTCCAACGAAAGACTGAATCTAGGCCATCACCACCATCACCAACCCCCTCTCAGTCCGCCATGTCCACCGCTAGTTCCCCATATGCAGCTCTCAAGTCCAGCTCACCCTAGCAGACACTCTGAATAGGACAAAAAAGTACACATCCTCTCATCCATGTACACTGGCTTTGAACGCCTACATTGCCAAACTGATCTCATTAGAGATAATGCCCTTCCGTTTGGTTGAAAGCGCAACGTTCCGAGAGCTCATGGCCTACGCTGTCCCACGCTATGACCTACCCAGTCAGCACTTCTCTTCTAGAAAAGCCATCCCTGCCCTCCACCTGCATGTGAAAGACCACATTGTCCATGCACTCAAACAATCAGTGAGTGGAAAGGTGCACCTCACAACAGATGCATGGGCCAGTAGGCATGGCCAGGGCCGTTACGTGTCCATCACTGCACACTGGGTTAATGTGGTGGATGCAGGGTCCACAGGGGACAGAAGCAGTGGGACAGTGCTGCCTAGCCCACAGTATAGGCAACAGTTGGCTGTAGGCGTTCGACCCTCCTCCTCCTCCAGAAACGAAAGCTCGTTGACAGAGCTCAGTCGCACGAGCACTCCATCCGCAGCTGCCAGTGTTGCACACGAGGTGTCCCACTATCAAACAGCTAGTGGTAAGCATCAGCAGGCTGTTTTAAAGATGATGTCTTTGGGTGACAACAGACACACCACGGAGGTACTGGCCGACTACTTGCAGCGAGAAACTGAGTCATGTCTGGGCAGTCTACATCTCGAGCCAGGCAAGGTAGTCAGTGATAACAGCCGTAATTTTGTGGCGGCCATAGCCCTGGCAAAACTCAGACACATACCTTGCCTTGCTCACACCTTGAACCTGGTGGTGCAGTGCTTCATAAATAATTATCCAGGGTTACCAGCCCTGCTCCATAAGGTGCGAAGACTGTGCTCGCACATCTGTCGCTCGCCCGTAGATTCAGTCGTATGCAGAGGCTGCAGCGATCGCTCCACCTCCCCAAGCACCACCTAATCATAGACTTAGCAACAAGCTGGAACTCCACCATGCACATGGTTGAGAGGCTGTGCAAACAGAGGCAGGCTTTAATGCATTTGTGGGAGGATACACGGGCAGGCAGTTTGAGGGCAGACATCGAGTTGTCAGGTGTGCAGTGGTCAAAGCTGAAAGACCTCTGAAAAGTCCTTCAGTGTTTTGAGGAATGCACACGGCTGGTAAGCGCAGACGATGCCATCATAAGCATGAGCATCCCACTTATGCGTCTGCTCATGCAAACTTTGACGCACATTAAGGATCAGGCGTCTGCAGAGGAGGAGGAGGGAAGCCTTGATGACAGTCAGCCATTGTGTTGTGAACGTGTTGTAGGTGACTTCGGAGCTGAGGCTCCCTCTGGTGGTTGCTGAGGGAATTGAACCTATGTTGAACAGCAAGAGTTCTCCACCTGCAAAGGGGGGACGGACTGGCCTGATATAAGTGAGCTGGCCTCCCATGATCCTCACCGGTGATCAATTGTTACTTCCTGGTTTAGGTTGGAATTCAGCTTGCTTTTCTGCTGCTCCTGCCCTCAGCTACCAAAATATAACAGAATCACCGGCCTTACTGAAAATTCTATGGTACTCAACAGAAGGGAAAAATAGTGAAGGAAAAAAAAAAAAAAAGTTGTCAGAGTTGTCAGAGATTTTTTTTTTCTTTTCTGTTTGTTACATTTTTTCCCTCTTTTTCTCTGGGGGGTGAGGAGGAATTTTTTTTTCCTCAATGGAGATTGTGCAGTTGTCTGGTCGTGTGTCACGCTGTCACTGTATACAGGAGGTCAGGGGTCTATGCTGACCCTAAGCTGGGGCCCTGACTAATCCCTCTACCTGGAGGTACTGTTGATGGTACAGAGATCCAGGCCGCCAGCGTAACCCTATCTCCTGTGAATCCCTGACCCTCAGTAATCTAGTCCTGAGAAGGACCCTGATCACCACCACAGGGGATGGGAAGGTAAATGCCTACACACAGTATAAGACGAACGAGACAGTACAAGGGGTAAAACAAAAGACCACCTTGCATACAAAACTCACTCTACAACTACAGAGGGAACACCAACGGGTAAGGAGATAAACAATAAAGCGAGGAGGGGAAAAAACCACACCAGGTACTCTTCACTTCAGACTTCACAATACCACGATCCGCTCTGCTGGTCTGCATGAATGCTTTCACCGACACTTCCCTAGCAGACTGGCAGGTATTTGAAGGAATCCCATTACTGCCACATTAACTGCAGCCGGGCGAGGCTGGGCCTCGTCTAGCACAGAGAGAGGGAGAATTAACTCCCTCACTGCCGAAAAACACCAAGCACCAGAAACTCAGCTGTGAGAAGTCAGGTTGTGTAATCGCGACGATCTTCGTGGCGACACACCCGTGACAGTATCCCCCCTTCTACGAGGGGCCTCCGGACCCTCAGGGCCAGGTTTATCTGGGTGAGTTGTGTGGAAGGCCCGAATTAATCGGTCTGCGTTAATATCCGACGCAGGAACCCACGTCCTCTCCTCAGGACCATACCCCTTCCAATGAACCAGGTACTGAAGGGACCAGCGATTCAGACGTGAATCGATGATTTTCGACACCTGAAACTCCAAGTTACCATTGACCACCACAGGTGGAGGAGGTAAAGGTGATGGTATCACCGGCGCCACATACCTCTTAAGCAACGATCTGTGGAACACATTGTGAATTTTAAACGTAGAGGGAAGGTCAAGATGGAATGCCACTGGATTAATTATAGAACTCATCCTGTATGGCCCGATGAACCTGGGACCCAGTTTCCAGGAGGGAACCTTAAGTTTTATATTCTTGGTAGACAACCATACCCGATCGTTCACACTTAGGTCCGGACCAGACATTCTCCTCCTATCAGCCATACGTTTGTATCGGTTCCCCATAGTACTCAGATTATTCAGCACTCCTCTCCACACTGAAGCAAGTGACGACGAAAATCGTTCCTCCTCAGGAACCCCAGAAGAGCCCCCCCTATTGAAAGTACAAAACTGGGGTGAAAACCGTATGCCCCAAAAAACGGGGACTTACCAGTGGACTCGCTCCGCCTATTGTTAAGAGCGAATTCCGCCAGAGGCAAGAAAGAAGCCCAGTCCTCCTGGTTCTCTGACACAAAACACCGGAGATATGTCTCCAAGCTCTGGTTCAGACGCTCTGTCTGACCATTGGTCTGCGGATGAAAAGCCGATGAAAATGACAACTGCATCCCCCGCCGTGTACAAAATGCCTTCCAGAATTTGGACACAAACTGAGACCCCTGATCCGACACCACATCGGAGGGTACCCCGTGAAGTCTCACAATCTCCCCAATGAACACCTGCGCAAGAGTTTTAGCATTAGGAAGAGCAGGAAGAGCGATAAAATGTGCCATCTTGCTGAACCTGTCCACTACAACGAGTATGACTGTTTTACCTGAAGACAGCGGGAGGTCCGTAATAAAGTCCATAGACAGGTGAGTCCACGGACGCTCCGGGATCTTCAAAGGTAAGAGGGCCCCAGACGGACGGGTATGTGGGGTCTTAGAGCGCGCACAAACCTCACAGGACGCGACAAAAGTTACCACCTCCATATGTAAGTTAGGCCACCAAAACCGGCGCGAGAGGAGATCCACAGTTGCTTTACTCCCTGGGTGTCCTGCCAAAGCTGAATTATGGTGTGCCTCGATCACCTTTTGTCGCAACTGATCAGGAACAAACAGTCTCCCTGGAGGTCCTACAGGGGCGTCCCCCTGAGCCTCCAATACCTCCTCCTCAAGCTCAGAGCATACTGCCGACACCACCACCACCTCCTGAAGGATAGGAACCGGGTCATCCGTCTTCCCGGCCCCAGGGAAACTGCGAGATAAGGCATCCGCCTTTACATTTTTTGACCCAGGACGATATGTGACGACAAAATTAAACCTGGTAAAAAACAACGACCACCTAGCTTGTCTGGGATTCAGACGTTTTGCGGACTCTAAGTATAGCAGGTTCTTGAGATCGGTAATGACAGTGACCGGGTGTACTGCCCCCTCCAAAAAATTACGCCACTCCTCAAAAGCTAACTTAATGGCCAAGAGTTCCCTATTGCCGACATCGTAATTCCTCTCAGCGGACGACAATTTTTTGGAGAAGAAGGCGCACGGACGCCACTTACCAGGGGACGGACCTTGAGATAATACCGCTCCCACCCCTACCTCAGAAGCGTCTACCTCCACAATGAACGGCTGTGACGCATCTGGTTGAATGAGTATGGGTGCTGAAGCAAAACATTTTTTCAAGGAGGAAAACGCTTGACAAGCCTTGTCAGACCACCTTGAAAAATCCGTCCCTTTTTTAGTCATGTCTGTGAGAGGTTTAACTATGGACGAGAAATTACGAATAAATTTCCGGTAGTAGTTAGCAAACCCCAGGAAACGTTGTAATGCCTTAAGATCCTCTGGCAGATCCCACTCAAGAACTGCCCGGACTTTCCCAGGGTCCATACGAAAACCGGATGCTGACACCAGGAATCCTAAAAACTGAAGTTCCTGTACGGCGAACACACACTTTTCCCATTTGGCGTACAGTTTATTATCCCGCAAGATCTGCAACACCTGCCTAACATGCTCCTGATGAGACACAAGATCCGGCGAGTAAATTAAGATGTCATCCAGATATATGACAACAAACTGTCCCACCAGGCGGCGAATGATGTCATTAACAAAATGTTGAAACACCACCGGGGCATTAGTCAAACCGAATGGCATGACAAGGTTCTCATAATGCCCCTCCGGAGTGTTAAACGCCGTCTTCCACTCATCCCCCTCCTTCATCCTAATCAGATTATACGCCCCCCTGAGATCCAACTTAGAGAACCATTTGGCGCCCACGATCTGATTGAAGAGATCGGGAATAAGTGGGAGCGGATACGGATCTCGGACCGTAATCCGATTAAGCTCACGGAAATCCAGGCAAGGGCGTAGGCCTCCATCTTTCTTCTTCACAAAGAAGAACCCCGCGGCCACCGGGGAAGATGAAGGTCTAATATGCCCCTTAGCCAGACACTCCGAAATATAATCCTTCTTGGCCTGCCTCTCAGGACCAGAAAGGTTATACAACCTAGATTTCGGTAACTTGGCCTCAGGGAGCAATTTTACAGAACAGTCATACGCGCGATGAGGAGGTAGTTCTTGACACCCTTTCTCCGAAAATACATCCTCAAAGTCTGCCAGAAATGGAGGTAAGACCCTAGGCGCGACCGCACCGATGACCGTGTTCATGCAGTTTTTATTACAGAATTCACTCCACTGACTTATCTCTCTGGATTGCCAATTAATAACCGGGTTATGTTTAGTTAACCAAGAAAGGCCCAACACTATAGGAGTGGGAAGACCCTCCAACACATAACACGACAACAATTCTTTATGTATCGCCCCCACTCGAAGATCTATGTTATGCACGGCTTGCAAAAAACTACCTTGACCGAGAGGCCTGGCGTCGATTGAGAATATGGGGATGGGTTTAGCCAATACACTCAGTCGCATACCTTGAACCCGGGCAAACCGAGCGTCCACCAGATTAGCCCCGGCCCCACTATCCAGAAGAACAGATATCCTCTCAGTTCTCGTACCTACCACCACCTCCGCCGGTACGAGAAATTGAGACGGACCTGGGGACGAAATACTTACTCCCAGATTGTCGTCCACCACACAACCTGGGATCAATAGTTTTCCGGCGACTTCTCACTCTGCAAAGGACGGGATGGACACCCCCCAATAAAATGTCCCTTTCTCCCGCAGAAGAAACACCTTCCTGTCTTGCGGCGTACTGCCGATCCCCTCCCTCGGAATGATGTCCCTCCTAACTGCATAGGCTCCTCTGGACTGACCAGGGGAACCTCCATATAAGGGGACCTAGTAGAAGGGTGGAGTCATCACAGGGGGCGGAGTAACCCCACACCTCTCCCGAAGCCGTCTGTCGATGCGAATAGCAAGGGCCATAGCGGCTTCCAGTGACGTGGGAGGGTCATACTGTGCCAGTACATCCTTTAATTTGTCAGATAAACCTTGACAAAACTGGCTCCTAAGAGCCGGGTCATTCCACTGGGTGTCCGTGGCCCACCTACGGAACTCCGAACAGAATTCCTCCGCCGGACGATCTCCCTGCTGTATCCTACGTAACTTAGATTCAGCAAGGGAGACCCGATCCGGGTCATCATATACAAGACCCAGAGCTGCGAAAAACCTATCCACTGACTGGAGAGCCATGGAGCCCGGGGGAAGCGAGAACGCCCATGATTGGGGGTCCCCTTGTAGGAGCGAGATGACAATTCCCACCCTTTGATCCTCACTCCCCGATGACCGAGGTCGCAGCCGAAGGTACAATTTACATGCCTCCCGGAAAGCAAAAAACAGGTCCGGCTTGCTCCAGGGGGTACAAAACCTTGGACTTAACGTCCGCCAGCTCCATGGACAAACTCTGCAACTGCCAAGCTAGACTGGCTACTGGATCCATGGTGGCTGGAGAGAATCTTTAGTGTTGTGAATGGACTTGAAATGAGTTCTGAGCAGAGGCTCCCTCTGGTGGTTACAAGCGGTACTGGACTGTCCAGTGAAGATTGTGAGGATTGGGAATCAGGTGTTACTGACTGGTCTTATATAAGGGAGTCGCCTTCCCATCAGGGTTGCCGGTGAGCAATTGTTCTGGTCTCAATCCTTGATTCCTGTTTCCTTTGTAGCCTGCTGTGTCGTGTCTGCATCTCCTGCTATCAGATAAGACATTTTCTTCTTTTTGTTTTTGTGCTTGATTTTTGCATTTTGTCCTGCACTTCTGTGGGGGCCTTCAGGGTCCTCTCCGGGGGCTTTTGCCCTCTCAGTTTAGTTCAGTCACTGATGTTTGTACATTTGCTTTTTTTCAGTTTTTTCAGTGGCTGCTGTTTTGATTTTGTTACACCAGAGAACTAATTTAGGTGGTAGAGGTCGTGTGATCTCAGGTGTTTTTGAAATTAGTAGAGTTGGTGCTTTTCAGGGTTTTTTGGGATTGCAGTAAGTGCCCTTCCTATCCTTTTCTATTTAGGTAGTTTGGGCCCCAACGTTTGCTCATACTATTTTCTGTCTGTGTCAGTATTTCTTCTTGTCTAACCGCCATTACATGTTTGGGGGCTTTCTATGTTCTTTGGGGATCTGCTCCGGGGCAGATAGCTTTCCTCTTTCTATCTTTAGGTGTAGTTAGTTTCTCAGGCTGTGACGAGGCGTCTAGGACCAACGTAGGAACGCTCCACGGCTGCCTCTAGTTGTGGTGGTTAGTCAGGGTACTGCAATCTCATAGATTCCAACTGCTCTGGTGTATTGCCTTTTTTACTTGCACTCCTCAGCTACCGAAACATAACAGTATCACTGGCCCAAAAAATTGAATGGTACTCACAGAAGGGAAAAATATTGTGAAAAAAAAAAAAAAGGTTGTCAGAGTTGTCAGAGATATTTTTTCTGTTTGTTGCATTTTTTTTTTTCCCTCTGTATCTCTGGGTGCTGGGGAGGATTTTTTCTCTTAATGGAGTTTGCACAGTTGTCTGGCCGTGTGGATCAGCTTGCCACTGAGGTTCGGAGTATTTCTACCTATCTTGCTAGGTTGCCTGTTGTGGAACCTAGGATTCCCATGCCAGATTTGTTTTTGGGGGATCGAGCCAAGTTTCTGAATTTCAAAAATAATTGTAAATTGTTTTTTGCGTTAAAATCTAAGTCCTCAGGGAACGCAGCGCAGCAGGTTCAAATTGTCATCTCTCTCCTGCACGGCGATCCTCAGAATTGGGCTTTTTCCCTGACACCTGGGAATCCTGTTTTGAGTGATGTTGATGCATTTTTTCAGGCCTTGGGGTTATTGTACGATGAGCCTAATGTCACTGATCAAGCTGAAAAAGCCTTGTTGGCATTAAATCAGGGGTTCGATGACGCTGAGTTATACTGTCAGAGATTCCGTAGGTGGGCAGTCCTGACCAAATGGAATGACGACGCTTTGGCAGCCCTTTTTCGGAAGGGTCTGTCAGATAATGTAAAGGATGTTATGGTGGGATTCCCTGTCCCCTCTGGTCTCAATGATTCTATGTCATTAGCGATTCAAATTGACAGACGTTTGCGTGACCGGAGAAGTATGCGTGGAATAGTGTTGCCTTGTGAACCTGCTTCTGAATCCATGCAGTGTGATAGAGTGGTTTCTGGGACACAGCGTCATGAGTTTCGAAAGCGCAATGGGTTATGTTTCTACTGTGGTGATGCCTCTCATGCTATTTCAGTCTGCCCTAAGCGGGGAAGACGTTTTGCACGCTCAGTTGTCTTGGGTAGTGTTCAGACTAAGTTTTTATTAACTGTTACTCTGATATGCTCTCTGTCCTCATTTTCTGCTCAGGCTTTGGTTGATTCGGGAGCAGCTATTAACCTGATGGATTTTGATTTTGCTAAACGTTGTGGGTTTCCCTTGATACCCCTACAGAAGTCGATTCCCCTACTGGGGATCGATTCTACCCCTTTGGCTGAGAATAAACCTCAGTTCTCTACTCAGGTGATAATGAGGGTTGAACCTGATCATCAGGAGAGCTGCAAATTTTTGGTTCTGTATAATCTGCATGACATTATCGTGCTGGGTTTCCCTTGGTTACAGTCTCATAATCCTGTTTTGGATTGGAAATCTGTGTCTGTAACCAGTTGGGGCTGCCAATGTGTTAATACCAACACTCCTGTTTTTTCTGCCTCCCCCAGGCTCAGGATGTTCCTGACTTTTTGATTGATTTTTCTGATGTGTTTAGCGAAAGTAAATCTGCATCCTTGCCTCCCCATAGGAGCTATGACTGCGCTATTGAATTAGTGCCTGGTAGTAAATTCCCTAAAGGTCGCCTTTTTAACTTGTCTGTACCTGAACATGACGCTATGCGGTCTTATATCAAGGAGTCATTGGAGAAAGGTCATATCAGACCATCCTCTTCACCCTTAGGTGCCGGTTTTTTCTTTGTGGCCAAAAAGGATGGTTCATTAAGGCCGTGTATTGATTATCGTCTTTTGAACAATATTGCTGTGAAATATCAATACCCGTTACCCTTGATTTCTGACCTGTTTTCCAGGGTGAAAAACGCTACTTGGTTTACCAAGCTTGACCTCAGGGGGGCATATAATCTTATTCGCATTAAGCACGGGGATGAATGGAAGACGGCATTTAACACCCCTGAGGGGCATTTTGAGTACCTTGTGATGCCCTTTGGGCTCACTAATGCTCCTTCTGTCTTCCAGTCCTTCATGAATGACATTTTCAGGGATTTTGTGGATAAATTTCTGATTGTTTATTTGGATGATATCTTGATTTTTTCCAATGACTGGGACTCTCATGTGAAACATGTTCGAACTGTATTCCAGATTTTGAGAGAGAATGCTCTGTATGTGAAGGGATCAAAGTGTCTTTTTGGCGTACAGAGGATCTCATTTTTGGGATTCATTTTGTCCCCATCTGTTATTGAAATGGACCCGGTCAAGGTTCAGGCCATCTGTGATTGGGTCCAACCTACTTCATTAAAGGCTCTTCAAAGATTTTTGGGTTTTGCCAATTTTTATCGTAAATTTATTGGTAATTTCTCGGTTATTGTTAAACCATTAACTGATTTGACCAAAAAGGGTTCTGATGTGGTGAATTGGCCTCCTGAGGCAGTCTCTGCATTTCAGGAACTTAAGCAGAGATTCACTTCTGCTCCTGTTCTACGGCAACCTGATGTTTCTCTGCCATTTCAGGTGGAGGTTGATGCCTCTGAAATTGGGGCAGGTGCCGTTTTGTCCCAAAGAGATCCAGAGACCTCTAAAAGTAACCCTTGTGCCTTTTTCTCTCGAAAATTTTCTCCTACTGAAAGTAATTATGACGTGGGTAATCGGGAGTTATTGGCCATGAAGTGGGCTTTTGAAGAGTGGAGACATTGGCTGGAGGGAGCCAAACATCAGGTGGTGGTCCTTACTGACCATAAGAATCTGGTTTATCTGGAATCTGCCAAGCGACTTAATCCTAGACAGGCCAGGTGGGCCTTGTTTTTCACACGTTTTAATTTTGTGGTTTCCTTTCTTCCTGGCACTAAGAATGTTAAGGCGGATGCCCTTTCAAGGAGTTTCCTTGCGGACTCTCCTGAGTTATCTGATCCTTCTGTTATTTTGAAAGAAGGTGTAGTTCTTTCCGCCATCTTGCCCAATTTGAGACTGGCTCTGGAGGGTGTCAGGAGGATAGGCCCGAGCGCTGTCCTGTTGGGAAATTGTTTGTCCCGGACCACTGGAAAAAGAGTGTGATGTCTGAGATTCATTGTTCCGCGTTGGCCGGTCATCCCGGAATTTTTGGTACCAGAGACTTGGTTAGTCGGTCCTTTTGGTGGCCTACCTTGTCTCGTGATGTCAGGGAATTTGTGCAGTCCTGCGGGACTTGCTCTCGCTCCAAGCCTTGCTCCCGCTCTAGTGGTTTGTTGATGCCATTGCCTGTGCCCAAGAGACCATGGACCCATATCTCTATGGATTTCATTTCCGACCTCCCTGTTTCTCAGAGAATGACCGTCATCTGGGTGATTTGTGATAGGTTTTCCAAGATGATACATCTTGTGCCATTACCTAAGTTGCCTTCCTCCTCTGAATTGGTACCTTTGTTCCTTCAGCACGTGGTTCGTTTACACGGCATTCCTGAGAACATTGTGTCTGACAGAGGAGTCCAGTTTGTTTCCAGATTTTGGAGGACCTTTTGTTCTAAACTTGGTGTTCAATTGTCTTTCTCCTCGGCGTTTCATCCTCAGACCAATGGTCAAACTGAGAGAACAAATCAGACATTGGAGACTTATCTAAGATGCTTTGTGTCTGCTGATCAGGATGACTGGGTCTCTTTTTTGCCTCTGGCTGAGTTTGCTCTTAATAATAGGGCTATCTCTGCCACTTTGATGTCTCCATTTTTCTGTAATTCTGGGTTTCACCCTCGATTTTCTTCAGGACAGACGGAGGCTTCTGTCTGTCCAGGTGTTGACTCTGTTGTGGAGCGTATGCAACAGATTTGGGACCAGGTAGTGCAGAGGTTGTCCCTCTCTCAGGAGAGGGCCCAGCGGTTTGCTAACCGGCATAGGACTGATGGTCCTCGGTTTAAAGTGGGGGACTTGGTCTGGTTGTCCTCAAAAAATATTCCTATGAGAGTGGCATCTCCTAAATTTAAGCCTAGGTTCATTGGACCTTATAAGATCATGGAGATTCTAAATCCTGTTTCTTTTCGTTTGCTTCTTCCAGGGACATTTAAGATCCATAATGTGTTCCACAAGTCCTTGTTGAAGAGGTTTGTTGAGCCAGTGGTTCCTACTGCTTTGCCTCCTGACCCTGTTCTGGTTGAGGGCAATATGGAGTTTGAGGTTGAGAAAATTTTGAATTCTCGTTTTTCTAGACGGAAACTCCAGTATTTGGTTAAGTGGAGAGGTTATGGTCAGGATGACAATTCTTGGGTGTTTGCTTCGGACATCCATGCTAGGAGACTCATCCGTGCGTATCATAGAACTCATCCTGACCGACCTGGTTGCTCAAGTGAGGGTTCGGTGACCCCTCCTCAAGGGGGGGTACTGTTGTGAATGGACTTGAAATGAGTTCTGAGCAGAGGCTCCCTCTGGTGGTTACAAGCGGTACTGGACTGTCCAGTGAAGATTGTGAGGATTGGGAATCAGGTGTTACTGACTGGTCTTATATAAGGGAGTCGCCTTCCCATCAGGGTTGCCGGTGAGCAATTGTTCTGGTCTCAATCCTTGATTCCTGTTTCCTTTGTAGCCTGCTGTGTCGTGTCTGCATCTCCTGCTATCAGATAAGACATTTTCTTCTTTTTGTTTTTGTGCTTGATTTTTGCATTTTGTCCTGCACTTCTGTGGGGGCCTTCAGGGTCCCCTCCGGGGGCTTTTGCCCTCTCAGTTTAGTTCAGCCACTGATGTTTGTACATTTGCTTTTTTCCAGTTTTTTCAGTGGCTGCTGTTTTGATTTTGTTACACCAGAGAACTAATTTAGGTGGTAGAGGTCGTGTGATCTCAGGTGTTTTTGAAATTAGTAGAGTTGGTGCTTTTCAGGGTTTTTTGGGATTGCAGTAAGTGCCCTTCCTATCCTTTTCTATTTAGGTAGTTTGGGCCCCAACGTTTGCTCATACTATTTTCTGTCTGTGTCAGTATTTCTTCTTGTCTAACCGCCATTACATGTTTGGGGGCTTTCTATGTTCTTTGGGGATCTGCTCCGGGGCAGATAGCTTTCCTCTTTCTATCTTTAGGTGTAGTTAGTTTCTCAGGCTGTGACGAGGCGTCTAGGACCAACGTAGGAACGCTCCACGGCTGCCTCTAGTTGTGGTGGTTAGTCAGGGTACTGCAATCTCATAGACTCCAACTGCTCTGGTGTATTGCCTTTTTTACCTGCACTCCTCAGCTACCGAAACATAACACTTTAGTATTGGTCGGTGAAAATGTCACGCTGTCACTGTATATAGGAGGTCAGGGGTCTATGCTGACCCTAAGCTGGGGCCCTGACTAATCCCTCTACCTGGAGGTACTGTTGATGGTACAGAGGTCCAGGCCGCCAGTGTAACCCTATCTCCTGTGAATCCCTGACCCTCAGTAATCTAGTCCTGAGAAGGACCCTGATCACCACCACAGGGGACGGGAAGGTAAATGCCTACACACAGTATAAGACGAACGAGACAGTACAAGGGGTAAAACAAAAGACCACCTTGCATACAAAACTCACTCTACAACTACAGAGGGAACACCAACGGGTAAGGAGATAAACAATAAAGCGAGGAGGGGAAAAAACCACACCAGGTACTCTTCACTTCAGACTTCACAATACCACGATCCGCTCTGCTGGTCTGCATGAATGCTTTCACCGACACTTCCCTAGCAGACTGGCAGGTATTTGAAGGAATCCCATTACTGCCACATTAACTGCAGCCGGGCGAGGCTGGGCCTCGTCTAGCACAGAGAGAGGGAGAATTAACTCCCTCACTGCCGAAAAACACCAAGCACCAGAAACTCAGCTGTGAGAAGTCAGGTTGTGTAATCAGGTTGCTCGCCGCTGAAGTTCGGAGTATTGCTACCTATTTTTGGGGGATGGGTCTAAATTTTTGAATTTTAAAAATAACTATAAGTTGTTTTTTGCCTTGAAGCATAAGTCCTCAGGGAACGCGGCACAGCAGGTTCAAATTGTCATCTCCCTGTTGCGCGGCGACCCTCAGGATTGGGCCTTTTCCCTGACAACTGGGGATCCTGTTTTGAATGATGTTGATGTGTTTTTTCAGGCTCTGGGGTTATTGTACGATGAACCTAATGTTACTGATCAAGCTGAAAAAACCTTGTTGGCATTGAATCAGGGTCATGAAGCCGCTGAGCTGTACTGTCAGAAATTCCGAAAGTGGGCAGTCCTTACTAAATGGAATGATGATGCTCTGGCAGCTCTTTTTCGGAAAGGTCTGGCAGAGACTGTAAAAGACGTTATGGTGGGATTTCCTGTTCCCTCTGGTCTCAATGACTCTATGTCATTAGCTATTCAAATTGACAGACGTTTGCGTGAGCGTGGAAATATGCGTGAGATTGTCGTGCCTTGCGAGCCAGCCCCTGAGCCCATGCAGTGTGATGGAGTGACTTCTGGGGCACAGCGTCATAAGTTTCCAAAGCGTAAGAGGTTGTGTTTCTACTGTGGTGACGCTTCTCATACTATTTCCATCTGCCCCAAGCGGGGAAGACGTTTTGCGCGCTCAGTTGTTTTGGGTAGTGTTCAGACTAAATTTCTGTTGACTGTTACCTTGATTTACTCCATGTCCACATTTTCGGCTCAGGCTTTTGTTGATTCAGGAGCAGCTATAAACATGATGGATTTTGATTTTGCCAAACATTGTGGTTTTCCCATGATACCCTGCGGAAGTCTATTTCTTTGCTGGGCATTGATTCTACCTCTTTGGCGGAGAATAAACCCCAGTTTTCTACCCAGGTGATAATGCGGGTTGACCCGGACCACCAAGAGAATTGCAAATTTTTGGTGTTACATAATTTACACGACATTATTTTACAGGGTTTTCCTTGGTTACAGACTCATAATCCTGTTTGGGATCGGAAATCTGTGTCTGTGACCAGTTGGGGTTGCCAATGTGTTCGTACTGACACTCCTGTTTTTTCTGCCTCTCACCAGTCTCAAGATGTCCCTGACTATTTGACTGATTTTTCTGATGTGTTTAGTGAGAGTAAGTCTGCATCCTTACCTCCTCACAGGAGTTATGATTGCGCTATTGAGTTAGTACCTGGTTGTAAATTTCCTAAGGGTCGGCTCTTTAATTTATCTGTACCTGAGCATGATGCTATGCGATCTTATATAAAGGAGTCTTTAGAGAAGGGTCATATCAGACCATCCTCTTCACCCTTGGCCGCCGGCTTTTTCTTTATGGCCAAAAAGGATGGTTCATTGAGGCCGCATATTGACTATCGTCTCCTGAATAAGATCACTGTTAAATACCAATATCCGTTACCCTTGATTTCTGACCTATTTTCCAGAGTGAAAAGTGCTAGTTGGTTTACCAAGCTTGACCTCAGGGGTGCGTATAATATTATTCGCATCAAGCACGGTGATGAATGGAATACGGCGTTTAATACTCCAGAGGGGCATTTTGAGTACCTAGTGATGCCTTTTGGACTCACTAATGCCCCTTCCATCTTCCAATCCTTTATGAATGATATTGTCAGGGATTTCAGGGATTTCGTGGATAAATTTCTGATCGTTTATTTGGACGATATCTTGATTTTTTCCAATGACTGGGATTCTCATGTGGAACATGTTCGGATGGTATTCCGGATTTTGAGAGAGAATGCACTGTATGTGAAGGGATCAAAATGTCTTTTTGGCGTACAGAAAGTTTCATTTCTGGGATTCATTTTGTCTCCGTCTGTTATTGAAATGGACCCAGTCAAAGTTCAGGCCATTTGTGATTGGGTTCAACCCACTACATTGAAGGCTCTTCAGAGATTTTTGGGTTTTGCTACTTTTTACCGTAAATTTATGGGTAATTTCTCTGGTATTGTGAACCACTGACTGATTTGACCAAAAAGGGTTCTGATGTAGTGAATTGGTCTCCTGAGGCAGTTTCTGTGTTTCAGGAGCTTAAGCGGAGAATCACTTCTGCTCCTGTTCTACGGCAACCTAATGTTTCTCTACTATTTCAGGTGGAGGTTGATGCTTCTGAGATTGGCACAGGTGCCGTTTTGTCATAAAGGAATCCGGAAACCTCTAAGAGTAACCCTTGTGCCTTCTTCTCTTGAAAATTTTCCCCAGATGAACGTAATTATGATGTGGGAAATCTGGAGTTATTGGCTATGAAGTGGGCTTTTGAAGAGTGGAGACATTGGTTGGAAGGAGTCAAACATCAGGTGGTGGTCCTCACTGACCATAAGAACCTGGTTTATCTCGAATCAGCCAAGCGACTTAATCCTAGACAGGCCAGGTGGGCTTTCTTTTTCACACGTTTTAATTTTGTGGTCTCTTTTCTCCCGGGCACTAAGAATGTTAAGGCGGATGCCCTCTTGAGGAGTTTCTTTGCGGATTCTCCTGAGGTAACTGAGCCTGCTGTTATTCTGAAGGAGGGTGTGGTTCTTTCCGCTATCTCACCCAATTTGAGACTGGCTCTGGAGGAATTTCAAGAGGATAAACCTGAACGCTGCCTGGTGGGGAAATTGTTTGTCCCAGACCAGTGGAGGAAGAATGTGATGTCTGAAGTTCATTGCTCTGTGTTGGCTGGTCATCCCGGTATTTTTGGTACCAGAGATCTGGTGAGTCGGTCCTTTTGGTGGCCTACTTTGTCTCATGACGTCAGGAACTTTGTGCAGTCCTGTGGGACTTGTTCTCGTTCCAAACCTTGCTCTCGCTCTAGTGGTTTGTTAATGCCATTGCCTGTGCCCAAAAGGCCATGGACCCATACCTCTATGGATTTTATTTCCGACCTCCCTGTCTCTCAGAGAATGACCGTTATCTGGGTGATCTGTGATAGGTTTTCCAAGATGATACATCTTGTGCCACTACCTAAGTTGCCATCCTCCTCTGAGTTGGTGCCTTTATTTTTTTCAGCAGGTAGTTCGGTTGCACGGCATTCCAGAGAACATTGTGTCTGACAGAGGAGTCCAGTTTGTTTCCAGATTTTGGAGGACATTTTGTTCTAAACTTGGAGTTCAGTTGTCTTTCTCCTGCATTTCACCATCAGACCAATGGGCAAACTGAGAGAACAAACCAGACCTTGGAGACTTATTTGAGATGTTTTGTGTCTGCTGATCAAGATTATTGGGTCTCTTTTTTGCCTTTGGCTGAGTTTGCTCTTAATAATAGGGCTAGCTCTGCCACCTTGATGTCTCCTTTTTTCTACAATTCCGGGTTTCATCCTCGGTTTTCTTTGGGACAGGAGGAGGCTTCTATCTGTCCGGGTGTTGACTCTATTGTGGAGCGCATGCAGCAGATTTGGGACCAAGTAGTGGATAAGCTGTCTCTCTCTCAGGAGAAGGCCCAGCGGTTTGCCAACCGGCATACGACTGATGGTGGTCGGTTTAAAGTGGGTGACTTGGTTTGGTTGTCCTCAAAAAATATCCCGATGAAGGTTGTGTCTCCAAAATTTAAGCCAAGGTTCATTGGACGTTATAAGATCATGGAAATTCTTAATCCCATTTCCTTCCGTTTGCTTCTTCCAGGGACGTTAAGATTCACAACATATTCCACAAATCTTTATTGAAGAGGTTTGTCGAGCCAGTGGTTCCTGTGGCTGCGCCTCCTGACCCTGTTTTGGTTGAGGGCAATTTGGAGTATGAGGTTGAGAAGATATTGGATTCTCGTTTGGCTAGGCGGAGATTCCAGTATTTGGTTAAGTAGAGAGGTTATGGTCAGGAGGACAATTCTTGGGTGTTTGCTTCGGACATTCATGCTAAGAGACTGGTCCGTGCCTATCACCGAGCTCATCCTGATCGGCCTGGTGGTGCACGTGAGGGTTCGGTGACCCTCCTCAAGGGGGGTACTGTTGTGAACGTGTTGGAGACGACTTCGGAGCTGAGGCTCCCTCTGGTGGTTGCTGAGGGTATTGAACATATGTTGAACAGCAAGAGTTCTCCACCTGCAATGGATGAATGGTCATCAGGGGGGACGGACTGGCCTGATATAAGTGAGCTGGCCTCCCATGATCCTCGCCGGTGATCAATTGTTACTTCCTGGTTTAGGTTGGAATTCAGCTTGCTTTTCTGCTTCTCCTGCCCTTCTCAGCTACCAAAACATAACTCATTGTCGGCTCAGGGAACTGTCCTGGACGAGGTGGAGGAAGAAGAGGAGGAGGATGAGGGGGATGATTATTTTGGGGAGGAGGATGCTTCTCAGGGTGCAAGAGAAAATGTTGGCTTGCCAAGGTCAGGTACAGGGTTTGTGCGTGACTGTAGGGATGTGGATTTGTCAGAAAGTGCTCTTCCACCCACCACTGGTAGTGCATCATTGACACCTGGAACATTGGCCCACATGTGTGATTATGTCTTGCGGATCCTAAAAAGGGACCCCCGCATTGCCAAAATTATGAAGGATGACGACTACTGGTTGGCCAGCATCCTCGATCCACGCTATAAAGGCAAATTACAGAACATCATACCACAGGGGAACCTGGAGCAAATATTAGCGAACAAACAAGCAACTCTGGTAAACCGTTTGTTAGAGGCATTCCCAGCACACAGCAGCGGTGCAGATTCTACCACGAGGCGTACTGGGCAACATGGAAGAGTTGTTTGTGGCGCACACAGCCGAAGTGGCGTTAGAGACAGGGGTTTCATGACCATGTTGTGGACTGATTTCTCGATTACCGCTCACACGACTGTTAATACTGAATTGATTGCAACAGACAGGAGACAGCAGTTGTCAACTATGGTTCAAAATTACCTCTCCTCCCCTATCGATGTTCTCCCTCACAGGTCATTCGCCTTTGACTACTGGGCCTGTAAACTGGACACCTGGCCTGAATTGGCACAATATGCCTGACAGGAGCTCGCTTGCCCTGCTAGTAGTGTGCTATCAGAAAGAGTCTTCAGTGCTGCTGGATCAATCCTGACAGAAAGAAGAACCCGGCTGTTGACCCAAAATGTTGGTGATCTCACCTTCATTAAAATGAACCTTGCCTCGGTTTCAAAGGATTTTGTACCACCTTCCCCTGATGACACATAGGTTGCCAGCAAAATGGCTCGCTTTCTCCTCCGACTTCTCCAATTCCTCCATTTGCAGCTGCTGAACGTCCAGCCTACACCTCAACATATGCCAGTTTTTCCACCTCCCTATCTGGGCTGTACCCCCCCCCAGGGCCGGCGTCAGCACCTGGTGCACCCCGGGCAAGTGCCGGGGCCCTGAGCAGGTGGGGGGGCCCACTCGCCGTCAGAGACACCGGCGTACTATGAGGGGCCCTGTGCCAGTGCCGGCGCCCATGAGTGGACCCCCCTGCTTTCTAAGGGTCCCAGCACTTGCAATACTTACCTCTCCCTGCTCCGCCGCTGTGACGTCTTCCGCGTTTCCTGACATCGACTTTCAGGTCAGAGAGCGCGATGACATCACGTCTGTGCGCCCTCTGCCTGAACAGTTACAGTGCAGAGAGCTGGAAGATGGTGACGCTGAGGAGTCCAGAGTAGAGCAGTGCCCAGCCAGGAGAGGTATTTCATTTTTTTTATGTTTGGAGCAATATATGGGGAGCATTATACACTGGAGAATTATATATGGGGCCCATCATACAGTTGAGCATCATAGATAGGGCCCATTATACACTGGAGCATTATAAATGGGGCCCATCATACACTGGAGCATCATATGAGGCCCATTATATATGGAGCATTATATAGGCCCATCATACACTGGAGCATCATCCATGGGGCCCATCATATATTGGAGCATCATATGGGGCCCATTATATATAGAGTATTATATAGGCCCATCATATACTGGAGCATCATACAAGGGGCCCATCATATACGGGAGCATCATATGGGGCCCATTATACAGTATATGGCGCATCATATGAGGCACATTATATATGGAGCATTATATATGGGGACCATTATATTTGGAGTATTATATGGGGCTCATCATACACTGGAGCATCATATATGGGGCCCACCAAATGGGGTTCATTATTTATGGGGCATCATATAGGGCCCTTTATATATGGAGCATCATTTGGAGCACATATGGGGCCTATTCTGTATGGAGCATTATATGGAGCCCATTCTGTATGGAGCAATATATGGGGCCCATCATATACTGTATGTAGCTTTATATGCGACTCATTACACTGTATGGAGCGATATGTGAGGTTCATTATACTCTATGGGGACGTCCTATACTGTATGGCACATTACATGGGGACCATCATATACTGGAGCATTATGTGGAGCTTATCATATACTGTATGGAACATTACGGTATATGGGACCAATTATGTATGAATCAATATATGGGGCTCATTATTCTGTATGGTGCACTATGTGGTGCCCATAATACTGTATGGAGGACTATACTGTCTGGTTTTTGAGCAATTTTAGAATTTACAATACAGTAGATATCACTCATGTAATGTAAGAAGTGAAGTATTTGGCATTGTACTATACATATATTTCTCTGCCGTATCGGAGCATCATAAATTGTGGTATGTGTTAAAGGGGCCCACTGAGACTCTATCGCCCGGGGCCCACGAAAACCTGGAGCCAGCCCTGCCCCCCCCACAACTTTAGCCAAATAACCCCCAGATTTCAATGCGTTACTATTATTATAAAGTAAATTAAGGTTGACAAGCTTAAGTAATAAGAATTGATGTCGTTGGCATTGAAATGGGCACTGTAGGTGTGTTTACTGTCCTCCACTCCCTGCCGACTTTTCTTCCCCATTGACTTGCATTGGGGTCGGGTCGAGTTTCAGTCGGACCTTCGACTTTTTCCGATAGTCGGCCGATTTCGTTCGACTCGACTTTTGGGAAAGTCGGGTGGTCCGAAACCCGACTTGAACCTCCCGGAGGCAAAGTCGCTCATCTCTAGTAAATACCCCTATGGTATAATGAAAAACCTACAGCTTGGCACCGATTCATGCAGCCGGGTGCCGAGTCATGCAGCCGGACACAGATTCATGCAGCCGGACACAGAGTCATGCAGTCAGACACACAATCATGCAGCTGGACACCGAGTCATGCAGCCGGACACAGAGTCATGCAGCCAGGCTCCAAGTCATGCAGCCGGACACAGAGTCATGCAGCCACACACAGAGTCTTGCAGCCGGACACTGAGTCATGCAGCCGGACACAGAGTCATGCAGTCGGACGCTGAGCCAAAGAATAGCATGATAACAAACCTTCCTTGCCCACAAAATTAAAATCACTTCATTTGGTATTTTTTTCCCGTTTTCCTGTACATTGAATGATAAAATGAATAGTGCCGTTCAAATCTCCAGCTACTCCTGCAAAAAACAAACCCGACAACGTCGATGGAAAAGTAAAAAAAAAGTTATGGCTTTTGGAAGAAGGGTAGTAAAAATGAAAGCGCATAAATGGAAAAATCACCATGTTTCAGAGGAGTTAACATTGATAGGCCATCCACTTCACTATTGGCCCAGACACAAAACTGGATACAGAGGTGTGGCCATATCCGTCTGGTACTGCTGCTCACTCCTATTCATTTCAATGGGACACAGATGTGACTTGCAGTACCAGGCATGGCACAACCATATGGTGTTATACCAGGGTAAGCAGCCAAGGAGATATTACTCTCATTAGAGAACTGAGGCCTCGTTACGCAGCTGATAGATGGGGGCTTCAGAAGTCAGGACCCCACCAATCAAATAAGATAAGCCAACTGGCAGTAATGTCCAGACATTTTACCAATCAGATTAAAGAAGCAGCTGTTCTTCTGGCTGCAGAGTGAGCTCCTTCATCCTCTTCTGGGAATTTTCTATCATGATGGTGGACAAACTGCGCTAAAAAGTATAGCTACTATATTTCAGACAGTCCAGTGTTACAATACAAAAACACAGATCTAAATTAATAAAACTTACAATTAACCCCTTTGTGACATTCACCATACATATAAAGGGCATGTTGGGTACCATGCATAGAGTAGGGTCAAGAGCATCTGCCTGTAAAAGGAGCCAAGCTCTGATCGCTCCTTTTAAATTATTAAATGCGACTTTCAGTCTTTGACAGCAGCATTAAAGGTGCGCAGTGTGAGCGCCCATCGCGACCCCTTCATATCTGCAATGTCTGTTGAAGACCAGCCTGTAATTTTTTGTATATATTGTACTTTTGTTAGATTTCAGTATATATAACAAACAGACAGTAGCAGATTCAAGTCTATTAAGAGTAGTAAAAAAAAAACGGTTTGAATCATTCCCATATCATTCCCATTCAAGACACTAAAATAAATGCTGCATCATTAAAAGTACTATCTATCAAAATATGAAGGTATTTCACCTGTAATGTAAATTCTGTAAGGGAAAAGAAATCAAAATACCAGAATTGCCATTTTTTTGGTTGTTGCATCTCTTTAAAAAAAATGTAATATAAGTTATATACATAAGTTGACAAAAACATCGCACATACCACAAAATAGTGTCAATAAAAATATCAGATGAAAAGAAAACGCTTTATCCATTAAAAAATGAAAAAGTCTCAGAAAACAGCGCACAAACAAATTTCAGAATTTTCTCACCACTAAAATAAATAAAAAACCATAACCAGTTCAGTATTGCAGTAAACGCCCTGACCTGGAGAATCATATTACCAGGACTTTTTTTTAGCATACAATGAATTCCATAAAACAAAACCCACAAAACAATAACATAATTGTGTTGCTTTTTTTTGCTTTTTGCAGTTTCTCTGCACTATATGAATGGAAACAAAAAGTTATTCTTGGAATGGGGAGAAAAACAAAAAAGTAAAAATAAAAACTGGCACTGATGTGAAAGTGTTTATAATAAATGATTCACTGCAATGTAAGGACATAAACTGACCTTAGTACTGACATCTTGGAAGAGAAGGAAATAGGCACATGACTGATGTAAACGTCAGATAATGTGGAATGATAAGTGGGGACCTTATATGTGGGGGTCGTAATGTTGATAAATCTCACATCCAGGGCCGGCTCCAGGTTTTTATGGGCCCTGAGCGAAAGAGCCTCAGTGGGCCCCTTTAACACAGACCACGATTCATGATGCACAGATACTGCAGAGACATATGGGTATAGTACAATGCCAAATACTTCACTTCTTCCATTACATGAGTGATATCTATTGTAAATTGTACAATAGCTCAAAAACCGCCAAATCCTCGCAGCACACAGTACAGACTGGACAGTACAGTCCTCCATACAATATTATGGGCACCACATAGTCTCCCCTTCATCACCCAATAATACCCCATGCAGGATGTCACCCCGCCATCCTCCATATAATGCTCCATACAGAATACTGGACCCAATATAATGCTCCATACAAAATACTGGACCCAATATAATGCTCCATACAGGATACTGGTCCCCATATAATGCTCCATACAGGATACTAGTCCCTATATAATGCTTCATACAAAATATGGAACTCTCCTCTGCGCTGTGCTGCGTTCTGCACTGTTACGGCTCAGGAAAGGGCGCTGTGGAAAGACTCCCCATTATCATCATCATTGTCTCCCCATCATCATCAATGCCTGCCCATCATCATCATCGCCTCCCCATCATCATCGCCTCCCCATTATCATCAATGCCTACCCATCATCATCATTGCCTCCCCATCATCATCATGGCCTCCCCATTATCATCAATGCCTGCCCATCATCATCATGGCCTCCCCATTATCATCAATGCCTGCCCATCATCATCATGGCCTCCCCATCATCATCATGGCCTCCCCATTATCATCAATGCCTGCCCATCATCATCATGGCCTCCCCATCATCATCAATGCCTGCCCATTATCATCAATGCCTGCCCATTATCATCAACGTCTCCCCATCATCATCAATGCCTGTCCATTATCATCAATGTCTCCCCATCATCATCATCATGGCCTCCCCATCATCATCAATGCCTGCCCATTATCATCAATGCCTGTCCATCATCATCATCCCCTCCCCATCATCATGATTGCCTCCCCATTATCATCAATGCCTGCCCATTATCATCATCGCCTCCCCATCATCATCAATGCCTCCCCATCATCATTATCATCACTGCCCTCCCCCACCACCATCACACAGACAGCACCGCAGCACACAAGCACTCTCTCACATACATTACATACACACACACAAAGCACAGCACTACATACACACACACTGATACACACACACACACAGACACATACACATCACATCTCACCTATCCGGCGTCCGCACGCTCTCTGCCACAGCCGGCCGCTGAATGATGACGTCATTCAGCAGTGCTGCTGTGAGAGGAAGCGCAGGCGCCCCCCTGAAGCTGCGGCAGCGGAGGCATGGGGCTCAGAGGTAAGTAGTACGCCGGCTGCTGCCGGGGCCCTGAGAAAGCGGGGGGGGCCCAGTGTCGGCGCTGACACCGCTAACGGGCGCCGGGGTGCCCGACGGCGAGTGGGCCCCCCGCCTGCTCAGGGCCCCGGCACTTGCCCGGGTGTGCCGGGTGCTGACGCCGGCCCTGCTCACATCTCATCTTCATAAAGAATCAGCGATCACCTCTCTCTTCCCCCTCATCTCTTTTCTTCCCAAGTCTTAAAGAGAAGGGAATATCACTATGAACATCTTACAGAGGCCTTTAATAGCATGAGCTTGCACTATGTGAGCTGGGCTACCATTATATCAGGGGCATAGCCATAGACAATACAAATGGCACAGCCACATGAAATGACACTTGTATTAGAGATGGCCCATGGGCTGTGTACCATATATATTTGTCTAGGAATAAAAAACTAAACTCGAATGTAACCATTGGGGTCGATTCATTAAGATTGGCGTTATGTCCATTAGTGTTAATGAAGGGCTCTATGGAGCATGGTGTTGTAAATTCATGAAAACATGCAGACCATTTAATGCATTTGGTGCATCTGGATCACCCGCAAGGGCAGTGGGATACTCGGTACCGGGCCGGTGTTTGGAAGGGATGTGTCACAGCGGCATTGACCCGGTCCGTGGCCCTGGGCGTCCAATGAAAGGGGAATTATTTAAGGGGATAATAAAGTTTGTAGTAAGGTATTCGTGACACCACCTGTGGTATCTAGTCAATGGTGACCAGCGCTGCGATGCAGATCCTCTGGGATAGATGGTGAGATGCAGCAGAGTTGGTACAGCCTCCCACAGGTGAGACTATGATATCCCAGGGCAGGTAGATGTAGTAAAAGGTGGTAATGGTGCTGGGAGATGTAGCTGAGTGTAGTAGGTGATGCAGGAAGAAACTGAGAAACAATCAGCGAGTTGCAGTTTCCAAAGCTTTACTCACAGTTCTGGTGGCCAACTGTCACGCTGTTACTGCATACAGGAGGGCCGGGGTCTATGCTGACCCTAAGCTGGGGTCCTGACTAATCCCTCTACCTGGAGGTACTGTTGATGGTACAGAGGTCCAGGCCGCCAGCGTAACCCTATCTCCTGCAAATCCCTGACCTTCAGTAATCTAGTCCTGAGAAGGACCCCGATCACAACACAGGGGACTGGACGGTATGTGCCTAAAAACAGTAATAGACGAACGAGACAGTACAAGGGGTAAACTAAAATCCACCATACAAAACTCACACCACAAAAACAGAGGGAACACCAACGGGTACGGAGATAAATGATAAAGCGAGGAGGAGAAAAAACCACACCAGGTACTCTTCACTTCAGACTTCACAATACCACGATCCGCTCTGCTGGTCTGCATGAATGCTTTCACCGACACATTCCTAGCAGACTGGCAGGTATTTGAAGGAATCTCATTACTGCAGAATTAACTGCAGCTGGGCGAGGCCAGGCCTCGTCTAGCACAGAGAGAGAGAGAATTAACTCCCTCACTGCCGAAAAACACCAAGCACCAAAATCTCAGCTGCGCGAAGTCAGATTGTGTAATCGCGACAATCTTCGTGGCGACACACCCGTGACACCAACAGTACAGATGCCCGCTTGGTACAGTGTCCTCCAGGTGATGGGCTCAGCAAACCCTCAGGTAGATTGAGAAACACCTTTCCAGGACTCCTTTCTATATTTGTGTTCCTTTCACTGGCCGTCTCACTGTGCTGATTTTCCCGCCTGCTATCCTTCCAGCACCTTCACAAACAGTGTCCCAGATCAGCGGCTACGAATCCTGTCGGACAACAACTTATTTCTGCGTTCCTTTGATTCTATATAGCTACCTCTCCGGCGAAGATATTTGCAGTTATTGTCTGTGATCCCTATGTTATCACAGCAGTCGACTTGCTAGCTGAGTCATAAAGTTCTCCACTAGGCTAAGGGGTTGAGTGCCCTCTGCGACCTGGTCCCTCTGCCAACAGACCGGGACCGACGGATGGCTCCTGCTCTCTCCGTATCCCTAGGACCCCTTCCTCTCTCACTCCAGAAGCTTCTCTTTCTTTCTGCTTCTTTCTCTCTACTTCTGAGTCTCTCTCTAGACTCCTTTCCTTTCCACTGCAGACTCCCTTCACTGGGAGCTGCTCTCTGCAAGTCTGTATCCTTCCTCTTCCACCTCATGACTCACTAAACTTTGTTCTTGCTTCCTCTAGCTTCACTCCTCCTTGCTACTGACTACTCCACCCACCCATACACCCTTTCCTATCTCAGCCTGGGATGAGACCATCCTCCTGCAGGGTACGTCCAGGGTGCCCAGCTGTTCTAGTGTGTGTTGGGTGCAGGTGTTAGAGTCCTAGGCGGTGTTCCCTCCTTACCTGAGAGTGAGGTATCACATCTCAGGGTGAGGCGCAATACCTCTGTGGCGACTGAACCCTCAGGGGCGCCACACATCTTCTCAGTGTCACAAAGGATGATGCGGCTTAGCTTAGTTAGCTTACGCTCTCACGTCGCCAGGCCATGATGACGTTGGGAATGCGTCCCAGGTGGTAATGGAATGTGGACCCACTGGACCACAGAGGGGGACTCGGGCCTATCCAGACTAGGGAAGGGCAGCGACCTGGGTCTGTGGCAGCTAGCACCGCATAATAAGCTGAGCACAGCGTAATAGATGCTCAGCAGGAACACCGGACTCCATCTTCAAAAGATGAACACAGGTTAATCTTCAAGACACAGGTCTCTAGAAACTCACAGTCACTGTGTACATGGTACAAGACACAGAAGGTGTTATGTTTCGGTAGCTGAGGAGTGCAGGTAAAAAAGGTAATACACCAGAGCAGTTGGAATCTATGAGATTGCAGTACCCTGACTAACCACCACAACTAGAGGCAGCCGTGGAGCGTTCCTACGTTGGTCCTAGACGCCTCGTCACAGCCTGAGAAACTAACTACACCTAAAGATAGAAATAGGAAAGCTATCTGCCCCGGAGCAGAACCCCAAAGATAATAGAAAGCCCCCAAACATGTAATGGCGGTTAGACAAGAGGAAATACTGACACAGAAAGAAAATAGTATGAGCAAACGCTGGGGCCCAAACTATCTAAATAGAAAAGGATAGGAAGGGCACTTACTGCAATCCCAGAAAACCCTGAAAAACACCAACTCTACTAATTTCAAAATCACCTGAGATCACACGACCTCTACCACCTAAATTAGTTCTCTGGTGTAACAAAATCAAAACAGCAGCCACTGAAAAAACTGGAAAAGCAAAAGTACAAAACTCAGTGGCTGAACTAAACAGAGAGGGCAAAAGCCCCCGGAGGGGACCCTGAAGGCCCCCACAGAAGTGCAGGACAAAATGCAAAAATACAGCAAAAACACAAAAGAAGAAATTGTCTTATCTGTTAGCAGGAGATGCAGACATGACACAGCAGGCTACAAGGGAAACTGGAAAGAAGGATTCAGACCAGAACAATTGATCACCGGCAACCCTGATGGGAAAATGACTCCCTTATATAAGACCAGTCAGTAACACCTGATTCCCAGTCCTCACAATCTTCACTAGCACCGCTTGTAACCACCAGAGGGAGCCTCTGCTCAGAACTCATCTCAAACCCATTCACAACAGTACCCCCCCTTGAGGAGGGGTCACCGAACCCTCATTAGAGCAACCAGGTCGGTCAGGATGAGTTCTATGATACGCACGGATAAGTCTCCTAGCATGGATGTCCGAAGCAAACACCCAAGAATTGTCTTCCTGACCATAACCTCTCCATTTAACCAAATACTGGAGTTTCCGTCTAGAAAAACGAGAATCCAATATTTTCTCAACCACATACTCCAGATTGCCCTCAACCAAAACAGGGTCAGGAGGCACAGCAGCAGGAACCACTGGCTCAACAAACCTCTTCAACAAGGACTTGTGGAACACGTTATGGATCTTAAATGTCCCTGGAAGAAGCAAACGAAAAGAAACAGGATTAATAATCTCCATGATCTTATAAGGTCCAATGAACCTAGGCTTAAATTTAGGAGATGCTACTCTCATAGGAATATTCTTTGAGGACAACCAGACCAAGTCCCCCACTTTAAACCGAGGACCATCAGTCCTATGCCGGTTAGCAAACCGCTGGGCCTTCTCCTGAGAGAGGGACAACCTCTCCACTACCTGGTCCCAAATCTGTTGCATACGCTCCACAACAGAGTCAACACCTGGACAGACAGAAGCCTCCGTCTGTCCTGAAGAAAATCGAGGGTGAAACCCAGAATTACAGAAAAACGGAGACATCAAAGTGGCAGAGCTAGCCCTATTATTAAGAGCAAACTCAGCCAAAGGCAAAAAAGAGACCCAGTCATCCTGATCAGCAGACACAAAGCATCTTAGATAAGTCTCCAATGTCTGGTTTGTTCTCTCAGTTTGACCATTGGTCTGAGGATGAAATGCCGAGGAGAAAGACAATTGAACACCCAGTTTAGAACAAAAAGTCCTCCAAAATCTGGAAACAAACTGGACTCCTCTGTCAGACACAATGTTCTCAGGAATGCCGTGTAAACGAACCACGTGCTGAAGGAACAACGGCACCAATTCAGAGGAGGAAGGCAACTTAGGTAACGGCACAAGATGTATCATTTTGGAAAACCTATCACAAATTACCCAGATGGTGGTCATTCTCTGAGAAACAGGAAGATCGGAAATGAAATCCATAGAGATATGGGTCCATGGTCTCTTGGGCACAGGCAATGGCATCAACAAACCACTAGAGCGAGAGCAAGGCTTGGAGCGAGAGCAAGTCCCGCAGGACTGCACAAATTCCCTGACATCACGAGACAAGGTAGGCCACCAAAAGGACCGACTAACCAAGTCTCTGGTACCAAAAATTCCGGGATGCCCAGCCAATGCGGAACAATGAATCTCAGACATCACACTCTTTTTCCATTGGTCCGGGACAAACAATTTTCCAACAGGGCAGCGCTCGGGCCTATCCTCCTGACACCCCTCCAGAGCAAGTCTTAAATTGGGCGAGATGGCGGAAAGAACTACACCCTCTTTCAAAATAACAGAAGGATCAGATAACTCAGGAGAGTCCGCAAGGAAACTCCTCGAGAGGGCATCCGCCTTAACATTCTTAGTGCCAGGAAGAAAGGAAACCACAAAATTAAAACGTGTGAAAAACAAGGCCCACCTGGCCTGTCTAGGATTGAGTCGCTTGGCAGATTCCAGATAGACCAGATTCTTATGGTCCGTAAGGACCACCACCTGATGTTTGGCTCCCTCCAGCCAATGTCTCCACTCTTCAAAAGCCCACTTCATGGCCAATAACTCCCGATTACCCACGTCATAATTACGTTCAGTAGGAGAAAATTTTCGAGAGAAAAAGGCACAAGGGTTACTTTTAGAGGTCTCTGGATCTTTTTGGGACAAAACGGCACCTGCCCCAATTTCAGAGGCATCAACCTCCACCTGAAATGGCAGAGAAACATCAGGCTGCCGTAGAACAGGAGCAGAAGTGAATCTCTGCTTAAGTTCCTGAAATGCAGAGACTGCCTCAGGAGGCCAATTCACCATATCAGAACCCTTTCTGGTCAAATCAGTTAATGGTTTAACAATAACCGAGAAATTACCAATAAATTTACGATAAAAATTGGCAAAACCCAAAAATCTCTGAAGAGCCTTTAATGAAATAGGTTGGACCCAATCACAGATGGCCTGAACCTTGACCGGGTCCATTTCAATAACAGATGGGGACAAAATGAATCCCAGAAATGAGATCCTCTGTACGCCAAAAAGACACTTTGATCCCTTCACATACAGAGCATTCTCTCTCAAAATCTGGAATACAGTTCGAACATGTTTCACATGAGAGTCCCAGTCATTAGAAAAAATCAAGATATCATCCAAATAAACAATCAGAAATTTGTCCACAAAATCCCTGAAAATGTCATTCATGAAGGACTGGAAGACGGAAGGAGCATTAGTGAGCCCAAAGGGCATCACTAGGTACTCAAAATGCCCTTCAGGGGTATTGAATGCCGTCTTCCATTCATCCCCGTGCTTAATGCGAATAAGGTTATACGCCCCCCTGAGGTCAAGCTTGGTAAACCAAGTAGCGTTTTTCACCCTGGAAAACAGGTCAGAAATCAAGGGTAACGGGTATTGATATTTCACAGTAATATTGTTCAAGAGACGATAATCAATACACGGCCTTAATGAACCATCTTTTTTGGCCACAAAAAAAAAACCTGCACCTAAGGGTGAAGAGGATGGTCTGATATGACCCTTCTCCAATGATTCCTTGATATAAGACCGCATAGCGTCATGTTCAGGTACAGACAAGTTAAAAAGGCGACCTTTAGGGAATTTACTACCCGGCACTAATTCAATAGCGCAGTCATAGCTCCTATGGGGAGGCAAGGATGCAGATTTACTTTCGCTAAACACATCAGAAAAATCAATCAAAAAGTCAGGAACATCCTGAGCCTGGGGGGAGGCAGAAAGAACAGGAGTGTTGGTATTAACACATTGGCAGCCCCAACTGGTTACAGACACAGATTTCCAATCCAAAACAGGATTATGAGACTGTAACCAAGGGAAACCCAGCACGATAATGTCATGCAGATTATATAGAACCAAAAATTTGCAGCACTCCTGGTGATCAGGTTCAACCCTCATTATCACCTGAGTAGAAAACTGGGGTTTATTCTCAGCCAAAGGGGTAGAATCGATCCCCAGTAGGGGAATAGACTTCTGTAGGGGTATCAAGGGAAACCCACAACGTTTAGCAAAATCATAATCCATCAGGTTAATAGCTGCTCCAGAATCAACGAAAGCCTGAGCAGAAAATGAGGACAGAGAGCATATCAGAGTGACAGTTAATAAAAACTTAGTCTGAACACTACCCAAGACAACTGAGCGTGCAAAACGTCTTCCCCGCTTAGGGCAGACTGAAATAGCATGAGAGGCATCACCACAGTAGAAACATAACCCATTGCGCTTTCGAAAATCATGACGCTGTGCCCCAGACACCACTCTATCACACTGCATGGATTCAGAAGCTGGTTCACAAGGCAACACCATTCCACGCATACTTCTCCGCTCACGCAAACGTCTGTCAATTTGAATCGCTAATGACATAGAATCATTGAGACCAGAGGGGGCAGGGAATCCCACCATAACATCCTTTACATTATCTGACAGACCCTTCCGGAAAAGGGCCGCCAAAGCGTCGTCATTCCATTTGGTCAGGACTGCCCACCTACGGAATCTCTGACAGTACAACTCAGCGTCATCAAGACCCTGATTTAATGCCAACAAGGCTTTTTCAGCTTGATCAGTGACATTAGGCTCATCGTACAATAACCCCAAAGCCTGAAAAAATGCATCAACATCACTCAAAACAGGATCCCCAGGTATCAGGGAAAAAGCCCAATCCTGAGGATCGCCGCGCAGGAGAGAGATGATAATTTGAACCTGCTGCGCTGCGTTTCCTGAGGACTTAGATTTTAATTCAAAAAACAATTTACAATTATTTTTGAAATTCTGAAACTTAGCTCGATCCCCTAAAAACAAATCTGGCATGGGGATCCTAGGTTCCACAACAGGCAACCTAGCAAGATATGCAGCAATACTCTGAACCTCAGTGGCAAGCCGATCCACACGGCCAGACAACTGTGCAAACTCCATTGGGAGAAAAGATCCTCCCCAGCACCCAGAGATACAGAGGGAAAAAAATGCAACAAACAGAAAAATATCTCTGACAACTCTGACAACCTTTTTTCTTTCACAATATTTTTTCCCTTCTGTGAGTACCATACAATTTTCAATTTTTAGGCCGGTGATACTGTTATGTTTCGGTAGCTGAGGAGTGCAGGTAAAAAAGGTAATACACCAGAGCAGTTGGAATCTATGAGATTGCAGTACCCTGACTAACCACCACAACTAGAGGCAGCCGTGGAGCGTTCCTACGTTGGTCCTAGACGCCTCGTCACAGCCTGAGAAACTAACTACACCTAAAGATAGAAATAGGAAAGCTATCTGCCCCGGAGCAGAACCCCAAAGATAATAGAAAGCCCCAAACATGTAATGGCGGTTAGACAAGAGGAAATACTGACACAGAAAGAAAATAGTATGAGCAAACGCTGGGGCCCAAACTATCTAAATAGAAAAGGATAGGAAGGGCACTTACTGCAATCCCAGAAAACCCTGAAAAACACCAACTCTACTAATTTCAAAATCACCTGAGATCACACGACCTCTACCACCTAAATTAGTTCTCTGGTGTAACAAAATCAAAACAGCAGCCACTGAAAAAACTGGAAAAAGCAAAAGTACAAAACTCAGTGGCTGAACTAAACAGAGAGGGCAAAAGCCCCCGGAGGGGACCCTGAAGGCCCCCACAGAAGTGCAGGACAAAATGCAAAAATACAGCAAAAACACAAAAGAAGAAATTGTCTTATCTGTTAGCAGGAGATGCAGACACGACACAGCAGGCTACAAGGGAAACTGGAAAGAAGGATTCAGACCAGAACAATTGATCACCGGCAACCCTGATGGGAAAATGACTCCCTTATATAAGACCAGTCAGTAACACCTGATTCCCAGTCCTCATAATCTTCACTAGCACCGCTTGTAACCACCAGAGGGAGCCTCTGCTCAGAACTCATCTCAAACCCATTCACAACAGAAGGACTTCAAGAATATCACACAGCAGGAATCCACATTCAAGGGCAAGGACTTTGGTACCAACACATAGACAGGACGGGTCCAGGGACGATGACATCAGTTTTCACAGAACTGGTAGCAGGCAGAACAGGAGCTGAATACAAGTGTAATGAATGGAAGCGAAGGCACAGGTGGTGAAGTTCACATTTGTTTTTTATTGTATTTGTGGAACCTCTGGACCACGGTCCGGGGGGCTCCAAAGGGGATTTTAGGCCATGCCCCGACCACACCCATTTCACAACTAGTCACACCCATGTCCACGCCCCGACCACACCCATTTAGCACTGGTGATCACACTGACTGGTACTGATGGCACAGTGACTGGTACTATGGGTACACTGGTACTGAGTAAAAGAAAGAACATAGAGAGAAAAAAGAAAACAGAGATAAAGGAGAGAGAGAAAGAGGGGAAAGCAAGAAAGAACAGAGAGAAAGTAGAGAGAGAAATAAATAAACAAAGAAAGGTAAAAGAAAGAACAGAGAGAGAGAAAAAAAACAAAGAGGGGAAAGAAAGAACAGAGACGGAGAAAGAAAGAGGGGAAAGAAAGAACAGATAGGGAGGGAGAAAGAAAGAGGGGAAAGAAAGAACAGAGAGAGAAAGAAAGAACAGAGAGAGAAAGAAAAAAAGATGGGAAAGAAAGAACAGAGAGAAAGAAAGAAAGAACAGAGAAAGAAAGAGGGGACAGAAAAAAAGAACACAGAGAAAAAAAGAAATAGGGGAAAGAAAGAACAAAGAGAGAAAGAAAGTACAGAGAGATAGAGAGAAAGAAAGATGGGAAAGAAAGAACAGAGAGAGAGAAAGAGAAATAAAGAAAACAGATAGAAAGAACAGAGAGAGAACAGAAAGAAAGAAAGAGGGGAAAGAAAGAAAGAACAGAGAGAAAGAAAGAACAGAGAGAGAAAGAAAGAGAAAGAAAGAACAGAGTGTCACGCTGTCTAATGATATGACTACAATGTCAGTAAACTATTTATACAGGAACCACACTCTATACAACATATAGTTTAGCAACATCAGAATGTAAGTATAAAATAGATTTACCTGACACAATATCAGCAGAACTTAGGGTTAATCTTGAAGACTAGATGTGCAGAAACGATATCAGTTGAACTCAGGGTTAATCTTGAGGACTTGATGAGCTGAAACAGGAAAGAGGAGGACCGGGGTCTAACCTGACCCTACACTGGGGTCCTAACTAATCCCTTACCTTGGAGGTACTGATAATGGTTCAGAGGTCCAAGTCTCCAGCCTAACCCTGTCTCCTATCAGACCCTGAACCCTGTAATCAGTCCTAAGAAGGATCCTGATTACCACCAAAGGGATATGGGCTGATCTCAGCTAAATACACAGATTAGACATATAAGACAGACAGGATAGCACTCTCTTGCATACACACTCAAACACCGAGGAACATAAATGGTCTGGGAAATAAACTCTAAGCAAGTTAAGCTTAAAACAACTAAGGAGCTCTCAACTAGAGTCTATACAGATTCATTCCTATCTGTGATCTGCATGAAGGGTTTCACTGGCAACTCCCAAAGCAGACAACCAGAAACTTAAAGGAAACCAATCAACAAATAATCAATTGCAGCCGGGAGAAACTGCACCCAGTCCCAGCACCAAGCACAGACAGAATTAACTCCCTAGCTGCCAAACACAAAGAAACAGCAACTCAGCTGTGAGAAGTCAAAATGTGCAACCGCGACGATCTTCGTGGCAATGCACACATGACACAGAGAGATAGAAAGAAAGAGGGGAAAGAAAGAACAGAGAGAAAGAAAAAGAACAGAGAGAGAAAGAAAGATGGGAAAGAAAAAAAGAGCAGAGAGAAAGAAAGAGGGGAAAGAACAGAGAGAAAGAGAAAGAAAGAGGGGAAAGAAAGAAGAGAAAGAAAGAAAGAAAGAGAAAAAGAAAGGGGAAAGAAAGAAAGAACAGAGAGAAAGAAAGAAAAAGAACAGAGAGAAAGATGGGAAAGAAAGAACAGAGAGAGAGAAAGAAAGAACAGAGAGAGAAAGAAAAAAAGATGGGAAAGAAAGAACAGAGAGAAAGAAAGAACAGAGAAAGAAAGAGGGGACAGAAAAAAAGAACACAGAGAAAAAAAGAAATAGGGGAAAGAAAGAACAAAGAGAGAAAGAAAGTACAGAGAGATAGAGAGAAAGAAAGATGGGAAAGAAAGAACAGAGAGAGAGAAAGAGAAATAAAGAAAACAGATAGAAAGAACAGAGAGAGAACAGAGAAAGAAAGAAGGGGAAAGAAAGAACAGAGAGAGAAAGAAAGAACAGAGAGAGAAAGAAAGATGGGAAAGAAAAAAAAGAGCAGAGAGAAAGAAAGAGGGGAAAGAACAGAGAGAAAGAGAAAGAAAGAGGGGAAAGAAAGAAGAGAAAGAAAGAAAGAAAGAAAGAAAGAAAGAGAAAAAGAAAGGGGAAAGAAAGAAAGAACAGAGAGAAAGAAAGAAAAAGAACAGAGAGAAAGATGGGAAAGAAAGAACAGAGAGAGAGAAAGAAAGAACAGAGAGAAAGAAAGAACAGAGAGAGAGAAAGAAAGAGGGGAAAGAAAGAACAGAGAGAGAGAAAGAAAAAAAGAACAGAGAGAAAGAAAGAAAGGGGGGAAAGAACAGAGAGAGAGAAAAAGAAAGAGGGGAAAGAACAGAGAGATAGAGAAAAAGAAAGAAACAGAGAGAGATAGAAAGAAAGAGGGGAAAGAAAGAACAGAGAGAAAGAACTAGAAAGAACAGAGAGAAAGAAAGATGGGAAAGAAAGAACAGAGAGAAAGAAAGAAAGAACAGAGAGAAAGAAACAAAGATTCTATAAAGATACTATAGCAGCCCGGCTCCCATTGTAGTGCCCACCTGAGCCTCCCGATGCAGGACATATCATGATCCGCTCACATGGCCGACATCCCCGATTCCAAGGCGAGGACACGGTGATGGATCTGAAGCATTCCCTGAAGTGCCTCCATGGTTCCGTCACAATCTTCTCCCAGAATTACCTAATTTCCAGTCATCTTCCAGCACATCACTTCTGGTGGAACATCACGTGCGAGTTTTAAAGTGCTCCTCAGGGCTCCGGCATGTACTCCTGTGTCCACGGGAAAAGCTCCCGGCCGGGACAGCGGGGCAGACTCTCAAAATAGGTCGTGTCACACTGAATTCAGGATGCTTGGGAGGTATGAATGCTTCCCACCATACACCTTGTACACGCACGGCTCTGCACACCTCATACACACATGGTTCCGCTTTGTATGCCTCGTACACACACGGCTCCGCTCCGTCCACCTCGCACACACAAGGCTCCACTCAGTATACACATGGCTCCACTCCGTACACCTTATACACACGCAGCCACGCTTTGTACATCTTGTACACACACGACTCCACTCCGTAAACCATGTACACATGCGGCTTTGCAGCATACACCTCGTACACACGTGGTTCTGCTCCGTACACCTTGTACACATGCGGCTCCGCTACATACACACAAGGCTCCATTCCATACACACACGGCTCTGCTCCGCTCTGTACACACACGGCTCAAGCACGGAGCCCTGTGTGTACGGAGCTGAGCGTCTCAACTCCGTACACTTCGCACACACAGGGCTCCGTTTCGTACACACACAGCACTGCTATATCCACCTCGTACACACGGCTCCACTCAGTAAACCTCGTACACGCGCGGCTCAGCTCCGTAAACCTCGTACACGAGCGGCTCGGCTCCGTAATCCTCGTACAGACACACAGCTCCGCTCCATCCAACTCGTACACACAAGGCTCCGCTCCATACACCTCGTACACACACGGCTCCGCTGCGTACACCTCGTACACACTAAAGCACTGCTACATCCACCTCATACACGGGCGGCTCCGCTCCGAACACCTCGTACACACACGGCTCTGCTCCGTACACCTCGCACACAGTACAGCACTGCTACATCCACCTCATACACACACGGCTCCACTCCGTACACCTCGTACACACACGGCTCCGCTCCGTACACCTCATACTCACACGGCTCCGCTCCGTACACCTTGTACACACACGACTCCGCTCTGTACACCTCGTACACAGTACAGCACTGCTACATCCACCTTGTACACACATGGCTCTGCTACGTACAACTCGTACACACACGGCTCTGCTCTGTACACCTCGTACACGGTACAGCACTGCTACATCCATCTCGTACACACACGGCTCCGCTCTGTACACCTCATACACAGTACAGCACTGCTACCTCCACCTCGTACACACTCGGCTCCGCTCCGTACACTTCGTACTCACACGGCTCCGCTCCGTACACCTCGTACACATACGGCTCCGCTCCGTACACCTCGTACACACACGGCTCCGCTCCATACACCCCGTACACACACGGCTCCGCTCCGTACACCTCGTACACACACGGCTCTGCTCCGTACACCTCGTACACACACGGCTCCGTCAGTACACCTCGTACACACACGACTCTGCTACATCCAACTTGTACACACTACAGCTCTGCTACATCCACACTGTAAACCCGTCCCGACCCCACATACAAACTTACCCTCAGTCATCCAGCACCATGACAACCATCACAGCAGTCCTGCACACAACGAGGACACTGATCATGTGACCCCTGACTCCTCCCCTCCTGTGACCTCATCACAGGTCCTGTGGGCACAGAAGAGTTCAGCATAGCAGCATCATTGACAGCTGTGACAGGCTGAGCTGTAAAGGCAAGGAATGGGTGCATGGGGGGCGTGGCGGCTCATCTCACTGCGGGACATATAGTGTCCAGAGCGGGACAGCTGGAGGGGAGGGTCAGATGTGACTCACTGTGTGAGGGATTAAGGAGAGCCAGCCGGCACCACACCACGTGTTATGAGTTCCGCTCTGCCGCCCCCTGGCTGCCGCCGCCTGAGACAACAGGCTCAACTCGCCTCATTATAGCTGCGGCCCTGACACTGCCCCTAATAAAAGCGAGGAAGGTGTGGCTGCTCGCACTCTAAGCACAGACAGAAACCAGTACAGCATAGCCAGCACAGGAACTGAGGCTTAGAGCAAGCGGCTTCAAGCCTGGACACACATGGAAAGTCATGCACCAGCTGAAGAGGACCTTGCAACCCGCGGATAGCTTCCATAGAGGCAACCAGAGACAGCACACGCGGATGGTCGTACAGCGGAGTAAAGACATTACAACAGATTTGCGGCTACGCAGCAGAGCAGGGAACTGAGCAGCCTCCATACGGGTAACAGTAAACAGTATACCAGCTTATTTGGGGGAAAGGAGCAAGGGGTAAGAGCACAGACATGCTGAGTAACACCGGGGAAAAAAGTCACAAACACACCGGAGTTACACTCAGTGGCGTGCACCTCCATATGCCTTACTGCTGGCAGCAGATTATTCAGGATACTCTCCAAGCATGTGACAACAGAGCTTCTTTATTCAGGAACAAACAAGAACGATATATGATAAGCTTAATAGATCAGGATAAATCATTTGTGTGTCTCTATCTGTGCAGCATCTACAGCAGGCTGCTTCTCTCATGCACAGACACAGGAAAACAGGAAATACAGTCAAATGCTCTACCTGTGTGAGCCTCTGGGAGTTTTTTTTTTAACTTGATGAACAGCATACAAGTCTAGAAACTAAACACTCAGACAGGAATGGAGTTGTTGCACCAAACATATTACAACACTTGCCAAAAATGTTACTCCAGCCAAGACTGGAGTTCCAATTTTTGTATAAGAAATGTCTTGCATTTTTGCTAAATTTGAGGTGCGAGTGTAGCCAGGTCCTTTTCCACCCATTTTGGTGGAATTGCTTGAAATGGACAGGAAAACTTCAAAAGTCAAAGAATTTTAACGCCTGTGGTGTCGCTGCCGGCTCTACCTTTTTCCATGCTGTCTGTGTTGTTACTGTTTTTTCCGCAGTATGTCAATTCTTTTTGCTGATCTGCAGCGTTTCTTTACCCATTGACCTCCATTGAGTCAGGCACATCCACAGCAAAACCACAGGTCTAAAAAAGATCTGCGGATTTGCTGTGGATGTAGATGCGAGAAACGCTGCAGATCGGGAGGAGTGAAGTGTGTGGGCGGAGTGTGGACGGAGACTTTGTGCGTGTCTGTGTGCGGGGGACTGCATGTATGTGTGCGTGTCTGTGTGTCCGCATGTGCGTGTGTCCCTGTGTGTGTGTCTGTGTAAGCAGCCATTGTCTGATGGGACTACTGCTCCTATCCGGCTATGAATGCTCACAGTGATAGCATTGCCGATGATGGGAAAGTAGTCCTATCAGACAATACATGTGTTCAGTAGTAAAAAAAAAACCATACAGAACATACAGTACATACAACATATAACATATAGTACATACTCACCAATCACCTAATCCCTGAAGCCCTCGATCTCCTGTAAAAAAAAATAAAATAAACACAACCGCATACTCCCTCTTCCGACGTAATCCATATAATAACAACTGTCCCACGACGATCTCCTGCGGAGAGCTGTCACATCAGCAGATGTGACCGCTCTCCAGTGGCCTCCGGTGATACAATGAGGAAGGTATCCTTCCACATTGTATCACTCCGCTGTCAGAGGGGTCACAGGAGTTCATCCTGTCACTTGCGGCCCTGCTGCGTGGGAAAATTCTCACGCAGCATTGCCATCAAGTGAGAAGATGAACTCCAGTGACCCCTCAGTGCTAACAGTGCAGGAGCCATTGTCTCCTGTCAGCGAGTCACTGGAGACCCTATAGAGCAGTCACATCTCTTGATGTGACAGCTCTATAGGGGAGATCGTTGTGGGACACTCGTTATTACATGGATTACATCGGAACAGGGAGTATGCGGTTCTGTTTATTATTTTTTTTACAGGGGATCAAGGGCGTCGCAGGAATTAGGCATACAATAAAGATGAAAAACTGTTTTATTTCATTAAAATACTTTATTCTGGCTGTGTCTTTATTTAATCCATTTACAACTATAGTATTAGTAATGGATGGGTGTCTTATTGACGCCTCTCCGTTACTAACCGGGCTTGATGTCACATTACAATTCAAAGGTGACATCAACCCCTTATTACCCCATATGCCACCGCTACAGGGCAGTGAGAAGAGAGAGGCTAACTGCCAGAATTAGCGCATCTTAGAGATGCACCATTTCTGGGGTGGCTGAGAGCTGGTGTTTGTAGCCAGGGGGGTTAATAACCATGGCCCCTTCCTAGGCTATGAATATCAGCCCGTAGCTGTCTGCATAGCCTTTCTGGCTATAAATGATAGGGGGACCCCATATCATTTTTTGGTGGGGTCTCCCTATTTTAATAGCCAGTAAAGGCTAAATATACAGCTGCGGGCTGATATCCTGGGACGATCCATGGGTATTAACCTCTTCCCAGGCTATAAACATCCGCCCCCAGTCGCTGGCTTTCCCTCTCTGGTGCAGAAAATTGCGCGGGAGCCCACATAATTTTTTTTTTCACTTTTTTTTAAATTAAACAGATATTGGGCAGATTTTGTGTGTGTTTCTTTATTTAACTACTTATGTACCATGTTATTATGTTTATTACTAAACATTAGGCTTGGTATTATCTACCTATCTATAGATATATCTTTCAATAGATAGATGGATAGATATATCTATAGATATATCTATCCACCTTTCTATAGATATATCTATCCATCTATCTATAGATGGAAAAAAATCAGTCAGCACTCCAGTTCAAGGAAAAACGGTGCTGTGTTGTGAGGTTGAAACGTTGAACCACTTGGTGCTGGATTAAAGCCCACAATTTTTCCTTGAACTGGCGTGCTGCCTGATTTTTTTCCATTTATATTTTGCATTGGACAACCGCAATACTCAGGAAGTATTGCACTCAAAATCTGCTCACGTTTGTGCTCCTATCTGTCTTTTCTATTCATCTATCTATAGATATATCCATCCATCTATCTATAGATACATCTATGTATCTATAAATATATCTATCATCTATCTATCTATCGATACATTTATCTATTATCTATCTATTGTGGTAAGACGACTCGCTCGGCTCTCCTGAAGGCAGACTCAGGACACACGTTCTCTGGGTTTTCTTTCTGCTGGTTTATTATCAGCCATAAACTCATGCAGGTTTCGCAGGAAAAGTAAACATGACCCCTCTGGGTTAAACGGGAAAAACATAAAAAAACAAACAATAACTCAGTCCATAGGTGAGTGGGTTCCACCCGCTCTCGGTAGCATAAACTGCACTGCTAAAGTCCTTGTGGAAAACTCTGCAGCTTCCACTATCCTGTCTGGAGACTTTCCTCTCCAGACCACACCAGAGAAAAAAAACAGGACTGAGCTTTTATACATTGCTCAGCCACACCCTTTTAACATATAACATGCTGGCAGATAAATAAAGTAGGTCTCAGTTCACACAGGAGAGCATCCTGTGTGACGCATACCTCCCCTCACATATAAAACCAGTGACACTGTCACATATTCCCCCCCTCTGCCCAAAGCCGGGGGTTTGGGCACCTTCTGACACCAGACAGGGAATCCTAGAGAGGGCATCTGCATTCCAATGTAACTTCCCTGGGCTATGCTCCACGTGAAAGTTAAACTCTTGAAGCTCTAGGAACCATCTAGTTACCCTAGCATTTTTTCCCCTCTTTTCCCTCAACCATCTCAATGGGGCATGGTCTGATACTAATTTAAACTTCCGGCCTAGTAGGTAATATTTCAGTGTATCCACGGCCCATTTTATGGCTAAACACTCTTTCTCTACTATGGCGTAGTTCTTCTTGCAGGAGGACAGCTTTCGGCTTAGATAGAGAATGGGATGTTCTTCCCCATTTATTTCTTGGGAGAGTACGGCCCCTAGACCAACCTCAGATGCGTCAGTCTGGACCACAAATTCTTTCTTAAAGTCTGGCGCGACCAGGACAGGCTGCTTGCACAGTGTTAGCTTCAGCTTTTGAAACGCGGTCTCCGTTTCTTCCGTCCATTTCACCATGGTGCCTTTTAGAAGATCTGTTAGTGGGGCGGCAATCGTGGCGAAATTCAGGATAAACCGCCGGTAGTATCCTACCATTCCCAGGAATGCTTTCACCTGCTTCTTTGAGAGCGGTTGCGGCCAGGTTTGAATTGCCTCCACTTTCTTGATCTGCGGCTTTATTTCGCCTCTCCCAACAACATAGCCCAGGTATTTGGCCTCCTCTTTTCCGATGGCACACTTTTTCGGATTTATGGTAAATCCTGCTTTCCTTAGCGCGTCCAAAACGGCCTGTAGTTTAGGTAGGTGACTAGCCCAGTCTGAGCTAAAGACCACAATGTCGTCGAGGTAGACTGCGGCATACTTCTTATGTGGGGCTAGGATCCGATCCATAGCCCTCTGGAAAGTGGCTGGGGCCCCCTGTAGTCCGAACGGCATCCGCGTGTATTGAAAACAGCCATCCGGTGTTGAGAAAGCCGTCTTCTCTTTTAGCCATCTGGGACATGGGGATCTGCCAGTAGCCCTTCATCAGGTCAAGAGTGGTGATGTACTTCGCCGGTCCAAGCCTCTCGATGAGTTCGTCGACGCGGGGCATTGGGTACGCGTCACACTTGGATACCTCATTTAGCCGACGGTAGTCATTACAAAACCTCCACTCTCCATTGGGCTTCGGCACGAGGACGATTGGGCTCGACAACCCACTCTTTGACTCCTCTATTACCCCGAGGTCTAACATCCTCTTCACCTCAGCTGAGATCACCTCCCGGCGTGCTTCCGGAATCCGATACGGCTTCAAATTCACTCGTACATGCGGTTCTGTCAGCACGTCATGCTCTATCACTTGTGTATGCCCGGCAACTCTGAGAACAGGTCCCGATTCCGCTGTAGTAATTCTCGACACTGTTGCTTCTGGGCCAGTGATAGAGTCTCTGCAATAGTGACCTCCTCCACCTTGCCTTCCGGTGCGGCTCCCAGGCAAGGAGTTTCCACAGGTTCATGGTCCCGCCACGGCTTGAGCAAGTTTATATGATATATTTGATGTGTCTTCCTTCGGCCAGGCTGGTGGACTTTATAATTAACCTCGCTGACTTTCTCCACCACCTCGTATGGACCTTGCCATTTGGCGAGGAACTTTCTCTCGACGGTAGGGATCAGCACCAAAACACGGTCTCCGGGCTGGAACTGTCTTAGTCTCGCCGACCGGTTATAGACCCTCGCATGGGCTTCCTGCGCCTGGAGGAGATGTTCCTTTACGATGGGCATCACCTTTGACATTCTCTCCTGTAACTGGGCGACATGTTCAATGATACTCCGGTGTGGCGTGACTTCAGCCTCCCAGGTTTCTTTGGCGATGTCTAGGAGACCTCTCGGATGCCGCCCAAATAGGAGCTCAAATGGAGAGAAGCCCGTGGAGGCTTGAGGAACTTCTTGACCGAGAAAAGCAGAAATGGGAGCAGGTAGTCCCAGTCTCTCCCATCCTTTTCAACGACCTTCTTGAGCATCGCCTTTAAGGTCTTGTTGAAGCGTTCCACTAGGCCGTCCGTTTGTGGATGATAAACCGAGGTCCGCAGCTGAGTTATCTGAAGGACTCTGCAAAGCTCCTTCATCACCTTGCTCATGAAGGGGGTTCCTTGGTCTGTTAGGATCTCTTTTGGTAGACCTGTCCGAGCAAAAATATTTACCAACTCTCGGGCTATACTTTTACTGGACATGTTCCTTAGGGGAACCGCTTCTGGATACCGAGTCGCATAGTCCATGACGACCAGGATATATTGGTGGCCCCGAGCTGATTTGACTATGGGGCCCACGAGGTCCATGGCAATCCTCTCAAAGGGAACCTCTATCACAGGTAGTGGAACTAAGGGGCTACGGAAGTGGGAGGAGGGAGCGGTTATTTGGCAGGTGGGGCAGGACCTACAAAAGTTTTGAATTTCTCGATAACACCCTGGCCAATAAAACCTCCTCAGTATCCTCTCCTGAGTTTTCTCGACCGCTAGGTGTCCCTCCAGAACATGTGAATGGGCCATGTCTAGCACCCGCCGTCTGTATGGCCCCGGCACTAACAGCTGTTCCACTATCTCACCGCCCCTCAGTTTGGCCACCCGATATAGCAACTCCCCCTGTACTGCAAAGTGTGGGAATCTGGTGTCGGCCCCCGGCTCTTGGGCAACCCCATTACATACAGTAACCTGGTCGAACGCCCCTTTTAAGGTCAGGTCTCGAACTTGAGCAGTCCCAAAGTTCTCTCTGGACATATCTAACGCAGGTAGGTCGGCCTCCTCGGTCACCGTCTCACCCTCATCACCGACAAGGACGCACAGTGGGAACTCCTCTCTCTGAGACTCTGTCGGGGTTCTTCTTCAAGGATCTCGCTTTTCCCCATGCTACTTAGTCCAGTTCCCTTCCCCCACAAGTCCCAGAATAAGGAAAAATCACGGCCCAATATGACAGGATGTATCAGGTCCTTTACCACCCCGACTTCATGGGACTGGGCACCACAGTCTGTCCCCACTGTTACTGTGGCCACGGGATAGTCCTTGGCGTCACCATGGATGCACCGAACACCCAGGGTTTTGGAAGGGATCAACTGGTGGGGAAGGGATGCTCTGATCAAGGTCACCAGACTCCCGGAGTCCAACAGCCCAAGCACTTTTATTCCATTAATGGATACTGCACACGCCTGCGGTCCCTTGCCGGGTCGACAGTCCACGCTACAGGCTGGATAGGCATAATAGGAGACCCGTCTGCCTAGGCTGCAGTCCATGGGCTCAGGGGATATTTGACACTTGGCGGCTACATGTCCAGGGTTGTGGCATCGCCAGCAAACTATATCTTTCCTAACTGTTCTAAAGGCCCCTTCAATAGGAGTGGGACGCCCCCCAGTGGTGACTCTAGACCCCTTCCGTGGTGAACCACCCCCTTTTGGGTATCCCAGTAGGGAGAAATGACTGCATCCGGTTTCCCAAGAGATCTCTCAACTACCTGGTACCTCTCTACCAGGCCGATAAAGTCATCTGCGTTCTGGGGATCACCCTGGGCAACCCAGGTCTGTATTGACTTGGGAAAGGAATGCATGAATCTATCAATCACCACCCGCTCAACCATCTGGGCCGGAGTGGAGGACTCCGGTTGTAGCCACTTCTGAACAAGATGCAATAGGTCAAACATCTGCGAACGAGGGGGTTTGTTGCTAGCATACGCCCAGTGATGAACTCGCTGGGCTCTTACTGCCATATTTACTCCCAGACGTGCTAAGATCTCTGTCTTTAGTTTGGGATACTCCTTAGCATCTTGCAGCGCCAAGTCAAAATACGCTTTTTAGGGTTCACCGATAAATATGGCGCCAGAACCTCTGCCCACTGTGCTGGTGGAAGTCTCTCCCGATCAGCCACCCTCTCAAAAACAGTCAGAAATGCTTCTACATCATCCCCAGGGGTCATCTTCTGCATGGCCCGCCTTACCGCCTTCCTGACGTGAGAATCATCAGTCGGCCCTGGGGTTGGGGTGGCCGCCCGGCTCTGGATGGCGTCCGCCAAAAGCTGTATCTGCTGTTGCGCCTCCTGCTGGTGCTGCTGCTGCGACTTTTGCTGCAACTGGATCTGCTGAAGCAACAGTTTGGTCGTCTCCTTGTGCTGCTGCTGCATGCTCTGCTGGGCCTGCTGTATGCTCTGCTGGCTCTGTAGGTGTTGCTGCTGTATGCTCTGCTGGGCCTGGACCAGGTGCTTAACGAGCTCCTCCATGCTGCCGGACTTCTCTAGCTGTCTGGCAGCCTTCACCCAGGACATCCACCGGTCTTTGTGGCAGGTACACGTGTTCCTGGAATCCTGCACGCACTCTCACACCAACTGTGGTAAGACGACTCGCTCGGCTCTCCTGAAGGCAGACTCAGGACACACGTTCTCTGGGTTTTCTTTCTGCTGGTTTATTATCAGCCATAAACTCATGCAGGTTTCGCAGGAAAAGTAAACATGACCCCTCTGGGTTAAACGGGAAAAACATAAAAAAACAAACAATAACTCAGTCCATAGGTGAGTGGGTTCCACCCGCTCTCGGTAGCATAAACTGCACTGCTAAAGTCCTTGTGGAAAGCTCTGCAGCTTCCACTATCCTGTCTGGAGACTTTCCTCTCCAGACCACACCAGAGAAAAAAAAACAGGACTGAGCTTTTATACATTGCTCAGCCACACCCTTTTAACATATAACATGCTGGCAGATAAATAAAGTAGGTCTTAGTTCACACAGGAGAGCATCCTGTGTGACACATACCTCCCCTCACATATAAAACCAGTGACACTGTCACACTATCTATAGATATAGCTATCTATTATCTATCTGTGTGTAAACAGTATTCTTCAATGGAGTATGCAAAATAAGAGGTTGGACAAAGAAATGACATCACGATTCTTTTTTTGTTAAATTATAGATCTTTATTTAGCAAACTATTCCGCATAAAACTCTGTATCAAAAACGCATGAAAATCCGCGCTAATTTTTACCTGCATTTTCTGCCAAGAGATGCAAATGCTGTGCAGAAAATTCTGCAGGCAAATCTGCAACGTGTGCACATACCCTTACTATTACTATCTGCAGCCTGATTCCTTTCCGCTTCACCACCCATGTTGACTTGATTACTACCTCTATTTTTTGATTCCACTGTATTATGCTCAATTTTTGATTCATGTTTTTTTTTAATGTGTATTGTCTTGTGAATAAAATAGATTATTTTATTTATATCTTATTATCTCTCTTTTTGAGGGGTGTTTTGTGGCTACTTGTTATCCTCTTTTTGGTGATATATGGTATGCTTATGAAGCACCTGTTTACTTTTTTCTTTGACTGTGATGGGATACTGATTTTTATATTCTAAAACCCCTTTACATTTAAGATATGTTTTTGGATATATTTCTGGTTATTACTGTAATCAGGTTTGCCAGAAAAAAGCAAAACCCAAAACACATTAAATGCAGAATGTTTTTTTCCCAATATTTTTTTTCTCATTTTCCCACTACATTATATGGTAAAGTTATGTATTATTAAAGTGGTATTATTCAAAAGTACAACTTGTCCCTCAAAAAAACAAATCCTTATACAGTATATTGACAGAAAAAAAAAAAAATAGCTTTTGGAAGAACAAGAGCAAAAAGGAATTATCATCCGGTCCCAGATGCTTAAAGGGAATCTGTCAGCAGTTTTTTGGGCTACCAGGTAAAAAATAGCATTCAATTTAGTGTCCCCTATGCATTACACAAGTACTTTTGATACCCCTTGATGCCCCACGTATGATCCATAAAAACAGTTTTTATTCCTCCCGCGCTGTATGTAAATATGATCGGTCCGGTCAGATGGGCGTGGCTTATTGTCCGTCTCTCTCCCCCTCCTGACTTGCTCTACGCATTCCTTTCGGGAATTTTTTGCAGTCACGTAGAGTTTTTCTCGCGTGTGCCTTCAAATGTTCTCCCGAGCGAGCACAGTATGCTTTGCCCAACTGTGGGCAAGGCCAAAAAACAGTATTGCGCATGTGCCGGCATCATAGAAAGTAATAGCGTATGCCGGCATATGCGCAATACTGTTTTTGGCTTTGCCCACAGTTGGGCAAAGCATACTGAGCACGCTCGGGAGGACATTTGAATGCGCACGCACCAAACCTCTAAGCGATCTGTGATATTCACAGAAATAAATACGTACAGCAAACCGAGGAGCGGGGAGTGAGACGGACAATAAGCCACGCCCATCGAACAGGACCAAGCATATTTACATACAGCGCTGGAGGAATAAAAACGGTATTTATGCATCTTATGTGGGGAGTCAAGGGGTATCAAAAGTACTTGTGTAATGCATAGGGGACACAAAATTGAATGATATTTTTACCTGATAGCCCAAAAAACTGGTGACAGATTCCCTTTAACTAGGGGTTCTGTGCGGGGAGAGGAGGGGGTGAAACATCTGAGTGGGCCCCTAACCAGGTAACCCCGATTGCAACTACAGTGGCACAGCTTAATTGTGGTGTTATGGTAAATATTTATATTTGCTTTGATTATTATTTAGACAATTAAATATACCTAAACATCTTTGATCATTTTGTATTTTAGTATTAGCTTTAATTGCAATAACACATGGCATTGTATCTTATATAGAGGTGTCTTTGTTTTAAAGCTTTCCTTTTGGTTTTAAAAGTATAGTTAATTGGACAGAGCAAGTTTCAAGCAGTTCTGTAGAATCCATAATTTATGACCTTGTTATTCTCAAATAAATTACTTTCTTTCTTATGTAATATACTATAAGGGTACTATAAGGTGTTTTTAGGCTGGGGGGCCCATAATCATGGCCCCTTACCAGCCTTAGAATAGCAGCCCGCAGCTGTATAGTTTTGCTGGGTTGGTTGAAAACCTAAGGGGGACCCCACGTTGGATTTTTCATTTATTCTCCCTGCTCGCTGTTGCCGGTAGAGCAGGGAGAATAATGACAGGGAGCTTCAGCACCACAGGCAGGGGACAGCGCTTACTGTAGCTGTCCGTGTGGTCCTGATGCGGCACACGTGTGCCACACAGATATACCATGTATTTACACGGACATGGATATCTCCGGTACCGATTTTTCCGATGTGTGAGACTGGCCTTATACTGTAATACTCAGGACTGTGGAGCTGCATTAGGCCGGGGTCAGACACAACGTATAAAAAAAAAAATCTGTCCGAGTTTCACTGCCGAGAACCGTAAAAATGTTCTCTGTACGGTGATCCGTATGTAATCTGTTTTCAATGCGATGATGTGATTTCCTCGCATCAAAGTATCCGTGTGACATCCGTATGGCTTTACATTTCTCACTGATTTCACCATTGAATTAAATGGCTCAATGGGCTGAAATGAGGGAAATGCTTGCAAGTCACACTGATAGTCCGTGTGGTTTGCGATTTTTTTTCTCGCACCCATAGACTTGCATTGGCAAGACTCGGCCAATATACGCGTACAATCGCAGCATGCTGCGATTTCACTCGCACGTACACTACGGCCGAGAAAAAAATGGTGATCTGAGCTTCCCCATAGATTATCAGTGGTCCGAGTGTTATGCGATTTTTTCTCGCATAGCAATCATCCGCATTCTACGGTAGTGTGACTCCGGCCTTATTGTGTGTGTGTGGGTTGGGAGCTACACTATACTGTGTGTCGAGGGGGGCTGTATTATACTGTGTGTGAGGGGGAGGCTGCAGTACACTATGTGGGTGGGGTGGAAGGAGGCTGCATTATACTGTGTGTGGTGGGGTGCATTGTACTCTATGGGGGGGCCACATTGCACTTTATTGAGAACTATGGATTGCATTATACTATATGGGGGCTGCATGATACTCTATCAAGGACCATGGGGAATGCATTACACTATGTGTACTAAGTGGGACCTGCATTATATTGTATCAAGGACCATGGGGAATGCATTATACTATATGAAGGATTATTGGGTGCATTATACAATGTTGAGAACTATGGGATGCATTGTAGTATATGAACCACTATGGGATGCATTATACTATATGGAGGACTATGGCATGCATTATACTATATGGAGGACTATGGGGAGTGTATTATACTATGGGGAGCATATTACACTGTATGTAGGAATATAGAGGTGTGCATTATACTAAATGGAGGACTATGGAGTGCATTGTACTAAACAAGCAAAATGCTGCCTATTCATCGAGTGATTGGATTGTTTATGCCGCAACAGAAATCATTGTTCTTAGCAGCACATCACCTGGTGAAAACTGCAGATGGTGAAAACCCGACCACAGGGTGGCGCTCATAGCAATCCGGCATCAACAACCATAGAGACTTCAAGGAGACCTCTGGATGTCATGCCGATGAACCAATGACCACCGATCACGTGACGAGATTCAATGGTGAGCGTATTTCCGGCCCGATGGCCGGAAGCACTTGTTAAATGCCGCTGTCAGCGTTTGACAGCGGCATTTAACTAGTTAATAGCTGCGGGTGGATCGCGATTCCACCTGTGGCTATTGTGGGCACATGTCAGCTTTTCAAACCAGCTGACATGACCCGGCTTTGAAGTGGACTCACCGCCGGAGCCCACATCAAAGCGGGGGATACTGACGTGGGACGTACTTTACGGTCCGACGTTAGTAAAGGGTTAAACTTTTGCCCCGGGCCCAAAACCGGCCCTCTGACTCCCTCTGCTCTGACACTGTGTAAGGGACGGCCTGGACTGTAGTCATGTCCATAGACACTAGGATATTGGGGTCCTGACAGTCCCCTACAGAAATACAAAGTCCATTGCTGTGTGTACCTGTATGTCCAGGTTCAGGTCCCTCTGGGCACTTCTCAGTCAATGAAGATTCCTCCACACAGCGACCACCATCAAATGAGTCACAGTCCATTGCAACTGGAATGGTTTCTTTACTACAAACTTTGCACAGCATATCCACAGTTGTTACATTTCGGGTTACATATTCTTCCATACAAGATTCCTCAACTTTCCCTGTACCGCTGCCACTTCCTTGCAGTACACGCCCAGACAAGACTGTCATAGACTGCTTCTCAGCTTCCTCGCGGCTTGACCTCACCACAATGACAACTCACCTGCCTGCTTCGCCCCAGGATAGAGATCATCAGTCACTTGGTTAGGCTGCCTCTGACAAAGGATCTGACCCATCCGTACTGTTCCCTGTGCAGCTTCAGCGCTTCTCTCTCATTCACTGCATCTGAGTGTTTCTTAGTCCGTCCAACTTCAGACCTCCGAGCGTCCGCCCAGACCAGCATCTGCCACAACTTCTGAATGCTTCTGTCCCACTGTCCTTACGTTCCTTAAATGTGGATACTTGGGACTAACACTTAGCAAACGTTGCCGAGCTGTCAAGACATCCTGAGTCTAGAGCCCGTGTGGACACTAAGGGCGCCCTGGCCCTGTCTGACTAAACTTCCCTAAGACTAGCAGCTTAACACCCGGGAGCCCCTCCTATGTTAACCTCTTGTTGACTAAATAAAACACACACAGTTACGGCTCACTAGTATGCCCCATCTAGTGGCCCCAACTAAAACTACAAACACTAAAATACCCCCCTCTAGTGTCTGACAGGTGTACTAAGAACTGTCCCTACCTACTAAGTATACATTTTTTACATTAAAAGAACAACAGAGATATATACAATGTACATAAAAAGGTAACACAGGAAAAGCGTGGCAATACCATTAACTATGCAGGGTAATACATATCTTACATGTAGCAATACCACCGAATGTTAACAACGACATAATAGTAATCAACACATGCAAACATTTATACATTAAGGAACATTGGGGAGCAGAGCAAGGCGGTAATCCTATATCACCCCCTTACTACTGCACTCCTCCCATTGACCTGCAGGTGTTCGCAACCAATTCTACTTGCCCATTCAAATTGCAGGTTTGTAGCCCAGGAGAGACATGTTTATCCATTATTGTAGGCTTTTTAGCCCGAAAGTGGCATGTACAGTAGGGTAGGCAAGAGTTATGATAGGAGCCATCAGAGAAGTGTCACCTTGCCATGGTTGATGAATTGGCCAATTTATGCGCTAAGAACCTTTGCATTTTGTAAGTACATCTTGCTGAGGGACAATGCAGTGGGAAGTTGTTATTTCCATTGAGACTATATGTATTGGCATTCACAGAGTGATGCTGAGCTTTTTTATACATATTTTGCAGTCACTACAGCTTGCACCTATGTTCACTTAGTAGGTGCTGATCAGGTTTTTTTTTGTATAGCTAAAACCAGCCCTGCCTGAGGGGCCATAGGCGCCCAGCGTGTTTGAGAACCCTGCTCTAAATTATACCTTTGATTCACCTTTTCCACCTAGACCAGACATATACAGCTTTTTACTCTTATTGTTCTTTTGCACGTTGTGAGCTGTATCTAGCTATAAATTGAAAAGGCAATAAACTCAGGCTGAGGTGTTCAGCAGTAGGGCCAGTGTCAACCATATGAAAAAAAAGTAATAGAGGTTAGAGTGCACTTAGTGCTTTATTTGCTATATCTGACAGCTTCTCTATTGTTTAAAATTGCACATAATGGCTGTTCAACACTTCACCTACTCTTTATCTAGTTGTCTGTGCCAATACTTTATTGCATGGATGCTGTAAAACAAATATGGAAAGGGTAATTCATAGTCATTTTTCTGATGCTATTGGAAAGCAGTAGCCTTAAGAGAAACCTGTCATTTAAAAAAACACTATTAACCCATTTCTGACATGTGAAGTACTATCCATTCCTTGTGACCCGGGCCTGTCTGACCATGGACGGGATAGTATGTCATCGCGATCTCACAACTGACACCCGGCACTAAGTGCCGAGTCCCGGCACTTTCACCCCCGAAATGCTGAATTCGAACACGATCACAGCATTCCAGGAGCAGGCAGAGGGCTGACAGCCCCTCTGCCTTTGGATCGGAGACCCCGCGGCGTGACGTAGGGTCCTGATCGCTGCTATGGTGACCTGATGTTGTCATGAGGATATCCGGGTTACCAGAGCTGAAAAACTTACTGTCATGCGCAGTGCATGTCAGGAAGTCTCTCAGGTCAGTGTACACAGAATGCAGCGCTGACAGCTTCTGTAGCATGCAGATGCTGCTTCATCTGCATGCTATAGAAGCGATCAGTCTGCAAAAACAATGAGTGTCCCATAGTGGGACAAAGTGTAAAAATTAGAATGAAGTAAAAAAAATTAAATAATTGTAAAACTATTTTTTTTTTAAATAATAAAAAAATCAATATGTATTCAGTCACTAAATAAAAAATTTAAATGAAAAAAAATTAAAACAATAAAAATACATATATTTGGTATCGCCGCATCCGTAATGACCTGACCTATAAAACTGTCCCACTTGTTAACCCCTTTAGTGAATACCATAAAAAAAGGCAAAAAATAATGCTTTATCATCATACAGCCGAAAAAAGAGTGGAATAACACACAATCAAAAAGACGGATATAAATAAACATGGTACCGATGAAAACGTCATCTTGTCCCGCAAAAAACAAACCCCCATAAAGCTCCATCACCAGAAAAATGAAAAGTTATAGCTCTCAGAATAAAGCAATGCAAAAAAATAGTTTTTGCATCACCATATTTTGAGAGCTATAATTTTTCCACATTTTGGCCCACAGAGTCATGTGAGGTCTTGTCTTTTACGGGACGAGTTGACGTTTTTATTGGTACCATTTTTGTGCACATGACACTTTTTTATCACTTTCTATTCTGATTTTTGAGAGACAAAATGAGCAAAAACCAGCAATTCATGAATTTCTTTTGAGGGGGGCATTTACACCATTCCACTTGTGGTAAAATTGATAAGGCAGTTGTATTCTTTGGGTCAGTACAATGAGAGCAGTACCTCATTTATATAATTTTTTTATGTTTTGGCACTTTTATATAATAAAAACTATTTTATAGAAAAAATAATTATTTTGCAATAAAAAGGGTCTTTCAGCATGCGACAACTGACAAACATAAAAACCCACTATAAGGCCTCTTTCAAACATCCTGATATTTAGGGTACCGGAGATGTCAGTGTCCATGTGTGTAATACTTGCTGCACACGTGTGGCATGTGGCTTCCTTATCAGTACCACACGGACGGGCGCCAGAGAAGAAGCGTTGCAATAAGCGCTGTCCCCTGGTGCTGAACACGGCTCCCATCATGCTCCCCTGCTCTGCGGCGATCGTCTTGAGCAGGAGAGAATGATGAGAGTTACATTTAACCCCTTAACAACCGCCGATACGCCTTTTAACAGTGGCAGTTAAGGGTACTTAAGGGAGTTATATGGCAGTTAAGGGTTATAGCGCCCCCCCAGCGTTGGAATTTCACGGCAGCCGAGACCCCGGAGAACATGATTAGGGTTGGTTTTTACTGACCCTGGTGTTGCGATCGCCGTTATTAACGGTACAACGGTGACCGCAAAAAAAAGTAAATTTTCCATTTAATTTCTTTCTCCTCAGATGTGATCGCACATCAGAGGAGAGAGAAATAGGGTCCCCCGATCATCGACCCGGTATCTCCATTGTCCCTGCAGGCCCCCTGAAGTCCCCGTTCCACCGGCTTTTTCTTATGGGAGAAAATGGCGGGCGAATGCACCCTATCACAGTGATCAAAATAAAAAAAGAGTAAATCAAACCCCCTTTTATCACCCCCTTAGGGAAAAATAAAATAAAAAAAATGTATTTATTTTCATTTTCCCATTAGGGTTAGGGTTGGGGCTAGGGTTGGGATTAGGGTTAGGGGTGTGTTAGGGAAAGTTTTGTGGTTAGGGTTATGGTTGAGATTAGGGTTAGGGGTGTGTTGGGGTTATGTCACGCTGTAATACTGAGGGTTATTGCAGAGTAACACAAGCTTCACTAGATGGCAGTAAAGTGGAGAATGAGCTGAATATCCTGCAATGAAGCAGACCAGCTGAATTACAGCAAATCAACTACTAGGTGGCAGCGGAATAGTCAGAGAGCCGAGTCGATACTGGAGAATAACGAAGTACAAAGGGGAAATCCAAAACACAGAGTCAGTAGAGAGCAAAAGGTCAGAGTCGGTCAATAGCTGAGCTAACAGATGGGAGAAACAGGATCAGGTCAGGGACAAGCTAAAGTCAAATACCGGGGAATCCAAACACACAGGGAAATAAGGAGCAGTGTCGGGTAGGAGGAAGGTCAACAGACACGGGTAGGGTCAGATGAACGCAGCAGGACAGATCAGGAACTCACCAGAGCCAGCTAAACACGCCGAATGTAAGCAATATAACTAGCACTGCACACACGTTGAAGCACAGAGATATAGCAGACCGGACACAGGAACGAGGCAGGGAAAATTAACCCCTGACATGACCAGACCGGGAAAGGAGAGACAAAACAAAAACTCGGCCTGGATCATGACAGGTTAGGGTTGGAGTTAGAATTGGGGGTTTGCACTGTTTAGGCACATCAGGGGCTCTCCAAACGTGACATGGCGTCCGATCTCCATTCCAGCCAATTCTGCATTGAAAAAGTCAAACGATGCTCCTTCCCTTCCGAGCTCCGCTGAATTTTTATTCTGTTAAACCAGAGAGTTATGTGACACAAAATAGTTAATAAATAACATTTCCCACATGTCTACTTTACATCAGCACAATTTTGGAAACAAAATTGTTTTTTGTTAGGAAGTTATAAGGGTTAAAAGTTGACCAGCGATTTCTAATTTTTACAGCAAAATTTACAAAACCATTTTATTTAGGGACCACCTCACATTTGAAGTCACTTTGAGGGGTCTATATGGTAGAAAATACCCAAAAGTGACACCATTATAAAAACTGCACCTCTCAAGCTACTCAAAACTACATTCAAGAAGATTATTAAACCTTCAGGTGCTTCACAGGAACTAAAGCAACGTGGAAGGAAAAAATGGACATTTTAATTTTTCTAACAAAAATTTTATTTTAGCATCAATTTTTTCATTTTTGCATGGGCAACAGGATAAAATGGATCCTAAAATTTGTTGGGCAATTTCTCCTGAGTACACAGATACCTCATATGTGGTCATAAACCACTGTTTGGGCGTACGGCAGGGTTCAGAAGGGAAGGAGCGCCATTTGACTTTTTGAATGGAAAATATGCTGGAATATTTAGCTGTTGCCATGTCGCATTTGAAGAGTCCCTGTGTGCCTAAACATTGGAGCTCCCCCACAAGTGACCCCATTTTGGAAACTAGCCCCCCAAGGAACTTATCTAGATGCATAGTGAGCACTTTGAACCCCCAGGTGCTTCACAAATTGATCCGTAAAAAAAAGAAAGTACTTTTTTTTGACAAAAATTTTATTTTAGCCTCAGTTTTTTTCATTTTCACATGGGCAACAGGATAAAATGGCTCCTAAAATTTGTTGGGCAATTTCTCCTGAGTACACAGATACCTCATATGTGGTCATAAACCACTGTTTGGGAGCACGGTAGGGCTCAGAAGGGAAGGAGCGCCATTTGACTTTTTTAATGGAAAATTAGTTCAAATCGTTAGCGGACACCATGTCGTGTTTGGAGAGCCCTTGTGTGCCTAAACTTTGGAGCTCCCCCACAAACGACCCCATTTTGGAAACAAGATCCCCTAAGACACTTATCTAGATGCACAGTGAGCACTTTGAACCCCCAGGTGCTATACAGAAGTTTATAACGCAGAGCACTGAAAATAAAAAATCTTTTTTTCTCAAAAAATTATTTTTTAGCCCCCTATTTTTTATTTTCACAATGGTTACAGGAGAAATTGGACCCCAAAATTTGTTGTCAAGTTTGTCCTGAGTACGTTGGTACCCCATATGTGGGGGTAACCACTGTTTGGGCACACGTCAGTGCTCGGAAGGGATGCAGTGAAGCTTTGAAATGCCGACTTGATGGAAAGGTCTGCGGGCATCTTGTTACATTTGCAGAGCCCCTGATGTGCTTAAACAGTAGAAACTCCCCACAAGTTACCCTATTTTGGAAACTAGACCCCACAAGGAACTTATCTAGATGTGTGGTGAGCACTTTGAACCCCCAAGGGCTACACAGAAGTTTATAACGCCCGGGCATGAAAATAAAAAAAATCATATTTTTTCCACAAACATGATCTTTTAGTCCCCAATTTTTTAGTTTTTCCCAAGGGTAACTGTGTAGCCCTGGTACACAATACCAGGAGGATGAGTGGAGAGGTAACAGTTAAGGTCTCTTCATGACATCATGTACACTTCTGACACACCCAGCAGGGGTGTGGAAGGGAGTGATTTCTAGTCAGTCAGTTTCCTGTCCTTGGACAGAGTAGACGTGTCCAGTTTGAGCCTGTCATCAGTTCAGAAAGTGGAGGCTGGTACAGGTGGTCTAATTCACCTTAGTCTAGTCAGAGCTGTGCCCCACTGGAAGAAAGACTGAACTAGCTATTAAGAGTTGAGCAAATCGAAGGGCAAAGTGGAAGGAAGATTATTGGAAAAGTGCGTTTGGCTTGGAAGAGTCCTGCACATTGCTACCGGTCACTGGGGACCGAAGAATCACTATTGTTACAAGCATAGTGAAGAGAAAACCAGAGATTTACCGGACCCTAGGTCGCGGCAAACAAGCCCCTTATAGTCAGTACGTAACTGGGGTCAGGGGGAGTGAAGACTTTGAGTCTCTGCAGGACAAAATAAGAATTCAGCTCCCTCATAGAAAGGCTCCTAACACTAAATTGACTGGGAAGCACAGCTTTGGATAAGCTGGAATCATAGAGGGGACTACGCTTCAGGCTGGTCGTACTCATCTTCATTGGACAGTAAAGGAGGCCCCTAACTTGCTTAGCTGTTGCCTCAAAGCTCATCCTCCATCAACCCCATCAGCCTCCCTGGGACCTGCTTGAACATCTTACAAGTAAAGGTATGGAAAGACGCTGACGGTGTGAGACTGTGTTATTTATCTGCACCCGACTTCACTAACTTCATAGACTTTGAGGGACCAGTCCCACCTGTAGGGGACCCGACATCTAGCTGCCTCACCATCCCCTCAGAGATCTACAGCAGCGCTGGTACTAATTACCAGAAGACTACAGGTGGCGTCACGAACTGTATATAAACCTATCCCCTGTAAATACATCCCCAACATACGCCAGACCGCCAGGGCCACAGACCGAGCCACAGCTACCTGTGACAAATCCCATAGACTTCTACGGGCTCGGCTCTGAGTACCCCATTGCCCTGGTAACCCACAATTGTGGTGGCGGGTCGACACAAAAACTTGGCGTCACGAACAGGATCCGAAACTTGCAGCATTGCGAGCCCTGTGTGCCTGTGGAGTGTTTTTGCGAAAAAGACTGTTGCTGTTGTTTGGCGCCAAATACCGCCATATTTGCCGCCATATTCGCGCCCTCAGGCGCTGGAGAAGAAGGTGGGCGTACCTGAAAGAGCGCGCAGAGTCTTGGACACGCCCCCGGCTCTGACTCAGCGGCAGGTCCTGCAACAGGAAGTGAACGCTCTGACATCAGAGCGCCTGCGACGAAGGTCCTGTTCCCACTGCGGTGCCTGTGAAATAGCAGCGTCTGAAACCGGTAGGCTCCGTTTAACCAAGGGGGCGCTAAGATGTCACAACAACCGGCTGACAGTGCGGCCCCAGCCGGAGGCCCCAATCCCGCACGGTCTGGTATTGTAGCGCTAGATGGGGGCGCAGGCCCTGCACCCAGTCCGGTAGTCCCGATCATGCCACTAACGCTCCCATATATGCCTGGGGCGAAATGGCTTCCCCAATACAGCGGTGAGCCAGGCACATTAGCAGGCTTCAAGCGGAAGTTATGCAGCATCCTAGAAATGTACTCCATGCCTGAGAGACAAAAAGCTGCTGTGCTAATAGGGCAGCTAACTGGCGCTGCTGAGAGGGAAGTGGAGACTTGGGATACCGTTGATCAGGAGTCGGTACCTGCGATCTTCCTGAAGCTACATGCCATATTTGAAGACCGCACAGAAACGGATCTCCGGATGGCCTTCTATCACTGTTCACAACAGCCAGGTGACAGCATCCGGGACTATGCTTGCCGACTACAGGGAGCCCTGAAAGCACTCAAGCAAATTAACAATTTAAATGCTATCGACGAGAATAAAATGTTGAAAGAACAATTTATACAGGGATTGAGATCCCCAGAGGAACGCAGAACTGTGAATTGGTGGTCCTTAGATCATCCTGGATGCTACCTTTGATGCCCTAAAGGACATGGCAATAAAAGGGCTGCGGCCCCTGGGCAAACCTGAGGTGGCCACCCAACATCATCAGGCTGAAGTCACTCCGGAACCGGCAGTAACCCCCTTTTCCCCGTTAGTGGCTGAAGCCAAAGCGCAGGTGACACCTCCTAGTGAATTGGACTGTCTGCGCTCAGAGGTGCGCCAGCTGACTAAAAATCTGGCCGCTGTGATGAGTGCCCTACAGCTGCGGAAAGAGGAGGAAGGGAAGATCTTGTTAGCTGACTGCCCAGAAGACGTCCGTGGATGCACCGGAGAAGAAAGAAGACGTCGCCCCCCCGGAGGAGGACAACGCCACCCCCAGGAGCAACCTCTGATCAACACCCTCCTCGTCGAGAGATCATCTGTTATCGCTGCAACCGGAAAGGTCATCTGTCTACACAGTGTCCTTTAAACGGGCAGAACCTGGGTCCAAGGGCCAACACCCAGGAGAATACCCGTCAGGCCCCCTAGACTGGAACCGCAGGTATGTGGGCGGGCGACCCTACCTGTCTATTATTCTAGATGGTATTGCTGTTCCAGCATTGTTAGACACTGGGTCGCAGGTGACCCTAATACCTGATGCTCTATATACCAAGTACTGGTCAATGGACAGTCTTAAACCTCCGAGCCTTGACTTTACTGTGTATGCTTCGAATGGTCTTCCTGTAGAAGTACTCGGAACAAAATGTGTAGATGTAAAGGTGGGCAGAGAGGAGTTGAAAGACCAAGGGCTTCTGGTAGTAAAGACTGTAAATGAGGAGAACGGTTTAAATATCATTTTGGGTACTAACATTATCGGTAATTGTTTGGGAGAAGTTGTGTTCTTGCTCCAACAGCTCGCTGAGATTGCCCGACCAAGGCAGAGAGGAGTAATCCAAAGAGAGATCCGGGCCCTGGTGTGTCAGCAGCAAGCGAAGCTTACCGACGGCGAAATTGGTAATGTACGGGTCACTGACTCAGATCCTATTGTGATACCCCCAATGAGTGAAATGATCATTTGGTGCAGGGCAGCCATAGGTCTGAGAGGACAGAATTACCAAGCTGTAGTAGAACCCCACCATTCAGAACATAGACCTACACTTATGACTGCTAGAGGAGTAGTAGAAGTGGTGAATGGAAGAGTACCGGTACGGCTTCTCAATTGGGGAGATGATGAGGTAAATTTACCCCGTTATGCAACCATTGCTAAACTTCATGCTGTTGATAATAATTCTATTCTCCCGGCTGAGTCCTTAGACTCCTGTCAAATAGAGGAGGACAATGACCCAGCAACTCAGGTGGCGGAATGGTGTCAGCAACTCCATGTTGGGACGGACACCACTCCCGCTCACCAGAAGCAAGGGGTATTACGGGTGGTGCAAGAGTACGCCCAAGTGTTTAGCAAAAATCCACTTGATTTTGGGACAATTAAGGGAGTACAACATCATATCCCTACTGGCAGTCATCCTCCCATCAAAGAGCGGTATAGGCCCATACCTCCAGCTCATTATCAGAAAGCTAAAGAAATGTTGAATGATATGAAGAAAGCTGGGGTGATAAGGGATAGTTGTAGCCCCTGGGCAGCCCCTCTAGTTCTGGTTAAAAAGAAAGATGGTAGTATGAGAATGTGTGTGGATTACAGGCAGGTGAACCGCATAACACACAAGGATGCATACCGCTACCACGTATAGAGGAATCATTAGCTGCTCTGAAAACGGCTAACTACTTTTCTACCCTCGATCTGACTAGTGGTTACTGGCAAGTGGCTGTGGCTGAGGAGGATCGTGAGAAAACGGCTTTCACCACCCCAATGGGGCTCTGTGAGTTCGACAGAATGCCGTTTGGGCTCAGCAGTGCCCCAGGAACATTTCAGAGAGTGATGGAAAACTGTCTGGGACATCTCAATTTTGAAACCGTGCTGCTATACCTAGACGACGTCATCGTGTATTCCAAGACTTATGAGGACCATCTGAAGCACCTGGCAGAAGTATTCGAGTCCCTGTCCAGGTACGGGATGAAATTAAAACCCTCAAAATGCCATCTACTCAAACAGAAGGTACAATACTTGGGGCACATCGTCAGTTCGGAAGGAGTAGCGCCGGACCAGAGAAAGTCACTGCCATCCAGAAGTGGCCGGAGCCGAAAACCTTAAGGAAGTGCGACAGTTCCTGGGACTAACGGGTTACTACAGGAGATTCGTGAAAGATTACACGAAGAAGGCAGCTCCTTTACAGGACCTCCTGGTAGGACAATCCTTAAAGAGCAGAAACCCTCCCTTTAATTGGGGTAAAGAACAGGCTGAAGCATTCCAAAAGATGAAAGAGATCCTGACAGGTGATGAGATCTTAACCTATCCTGATTACAGCCAACCGTTCCTGTTGTACACCGACGCCAGTAATGAAGGGCTGGGAGCAGTTCTCAGTCAGAAGCAGAATGGCCAAGAAAAAGTCATCGCTTATGCTAGCAGAAAACTCAGGCCAACGGAGAGGAATCCGGAAAATTATAGCAGCTTCAAGCTGGAGTTTCTGGCGCTGGTCTGGGCCATTACTGAAAGATTTAAGCACTATCTGGCCTCCAATAAGTTCACGGCGTACACAGACAACAACCCGTTAACGCACCTGGAAACCGCCAAGCTGGGCGCCATGGAGCAGCGATGGATGGCCGGTTGTCCAATTACCAGTTTACTATCAAGTACCGGGCAGGTCGAAAGAATGCTAATGCTGATGCGTTGTCCCGAATGCCGCATGACTCTGACACGGAAGAAGAATCGGACGACCTGGAAGAAATTGAGCTACCCGCGTTCCATCGAAATGGGGTAGTCCACGAGCATCGAGTCCACAGAAAGCAGTATGGTGCAACATTAAATCCTTTACCCCATCACAGCTGGAAAGAGACTCAGGACAGTGATCCAGTGGTCAGCCGCATCAAGGAGTTGTTAAAACAGGAAGGTTCCTCCTTGGAAAAGGATGCACCTATGTCAGCCAAGCTCCTGTGGAACGAGAAAAGCAGGTTGTTCCTATACCGTGAGAAGTTGTGCAGAAGATACGTCAACCCCAGAACCCATGAAATGGTCTGGCAAATCGTGGTCCCCAAGGCAGACGTCCCAATGGTGTTGGAAGCGTACCACGATCAAGCAGGACACTTTGGCTGGAGAAAGCTGGAGACCCTGTTGAGATGCCGGTTCTACTGGGTAGGGATGCGCAGCTCCATCGAGAGGTGGTGTCGGAACTGTGGACCCTGTGGTCTTAGAAGAAAGGACTACGGTAGTCAGAAGGCACCCCTGCAACCTATCCGGACGACTCGTCCCCTGGAGATTGTGGCCCTGGACCACGTCAAATTGTCGCCAAGTAGATCTGGATACTCATACGCCTTGACCATGGTGGACCATTACTCCCGATTTCTGGTAGTTGTCCCAGTGAAGGACCAGACCGCAGTGACGGCCGCGAAGACCTTTCAAGCAAGCTTTTGTAGACCGCATGGGTATCCGGAGCAAGTCTTAACCGATCAGGGACCTGCTTTTGAAGCCGATTTATTCAAGGAATTCTGTCATATGTACGGGTGCAAGAAAATAAGAACGACACCATACCACCCTCAAACCAACGGTCTTTGTGAAAAGATGAACCATATTGTCCTTGACTTGTTGAGATCCATACCGTTGGAAGACAGGAATCGATGGCCGGATTTACTACCTGATTTGGTTGATTTGTATAATCATATACCTGTAAGCTCAACTAACTGCACTCCAGCTTATCTTATGCGAGCAAGGCCCGGAAAACTACCAATGGATTTAGAACTTGGAGTGGTAGAACCGGAGGCAGACGACGCTGTTGAAAACTGGGACGTCAATCGGCAAGAGCAATACAGAAGAGTACAAATCTGTGTGGAGGAAAGTCTCAATAAGGCACGGGAGAAACAGGAAGATGTTTACAACAGAAATGCTCCTGCCAAGCCTTTGATGCCTGGAGAGGTAGTATTAAAAAGAAAAAGGAAGATGCACAAATTGGATAATCAGTGGGAGCAAGAACCCTACGTCATACAAGATTCTAAATATGACAACAGGAAAGTTTGTGTCGTCAGTAAAGACGGAGGAAGAACAACAACCACTGTGTCCAGAGATCATTTGAAGTTGTGTCCAGAACACTTAAAGCGTTGTGAAAAGAACCCTGTCCTCAATCAAAGAGAAAGAAAGGAAGAGGTCATACACACCGATCTGGGAGATTTTCCTGCGGATTGGCCTAGACTGGGAGATGCTGTGATAATTCCAGTGTTGCAGTTTTATCAGCCACAAGAGGAAGTTTTACCTCCAGTTGTGCCTGTGGTGCCAGTTGAGCCCGCTCAGGAGTTACCCATCCCAGCAACACCTCAACCTGTGGAACCTCAAGATGGATCATCTGAAGCAGCGCCCCATACTATGGGATCTCCTGGTGAAGCTGACTCACACCGCCCAGCCATCAGTACGCTTGCCAGATCCATAGAAAGATTAAGGCAGTTCTATAGTTTGCCGTTACGCAGTGCAGACAGATCGCAACTTGATATACCTGAAACTACACCACGTAGATCAGAGAGAATCACAAAAGGGAAATTACCCGTTAGATATCAGCAGTGATTATAACGAATTCATGTGAATATTGTGAAAAGTCTATATATATATATGTGTTTTTCCCTATTATGTCTTCGTTTAACAATGGACTCAGAGGCTGAGGACTGAGCCAGCCCAAAAACTGTATCCTGTAAATAGTTGCACTTTGTGCCTTTTTAATGGTTTCACATGAAACCTTAACTTACCTCTGAACCAAAAACCCGTGTGGTGTGGCACTGAGTGAGGTCTGCATTTGGATGTCCTGCAGCCCACCCAGGACCTACGTTGAAGGTTTGGTGCGGGTCCTTCACAAGTATACTGTATATTTATTAAATGCTATTTAATACTTTTGTATTTCTATATATAATGTTATTGTTCGCAACGTTCAAGATATCCTCACCTCCCGGATGGGACGAACAATGTTAATTGTTTAATGTTTTCATGCATGAACAAAACTGTCTCTTTATATTTTACAGCCGGGAGTGCTGTCGTTTACCATGGGGGAATGTGTAGCCCTGGTACACAATACCAGGAGGATGAGTGGAGAGGTAACAGTTAAGGTCTCTTCATGACATCATGTACACTTCTGACACACCCAGCAGGGGTGTGGAAGGGAGTGATTTCTAGTCAGTCAGTTTCCTGTCCTTGGACAGAGTAGACGTGTCCAGTTTGAGCCTGTCATCAGTTCAGAAAGTGGAGGCTGGTACAGGTGGTCTAATTCACCTTAGTCTAGTCAGAGCTGTGCCCCACTGGAAGAAAGACTGAACTAGCTATTAAGAGTTGAGCAAATCGAAGGGCAAAGTGGAAGGAAGATTATTGGAAAAGTGCGTTTGGCTTGGAAGAGTCCTGCACATTGCTACCGGTCACTGGGGACCGAAGAATCACTATTGTTACAAGCATAGTGAAGAGAAAACCAGAGATTTACCGGACCCTAGGTCGCGGCAAACAAGCCCCTTATAGTCAGTACGTAACTGGGGTCAGGGGGAGTGAAGACTTTGAGTCTCTGCAGGACAAAATAAGAATTCAGCTCCCTCATAGAAAGGCTCCTAACACTAAATTGACTGGGAAGCACAGCTTTGGATAAGCTGGAATCATAGAGGGGACTACGCTTCAGGCTGGTCGTACTCATCTTCATTGGACAGTAAAGGAGGCCCCTAACTTGCTTAGCTGTTGCCTCAAAGCTCATCCTCCATCAACCCATCAGCCTCCCTGGGACCTGCTTGAACATCTTACAAGTAAAGGTATGGAAAGACGCTGACGGTGTGAGACTGTGTTATTTATCTGCACCCGACTTCACTAACTTCATAGACTTTGAGGGACCAGTCCCACCTGTAGGGGACCCGACATCTAGCTGCCTCACCATCCCCTCAGAGATCTACAGCAGCGCTGGTACTAATTACCAGAAGACTACAGGTGGCGTCACGAACTGTATATAAACCTATCCCCTGTAAATACATCCCCAACATACGCCAGACCGCCAGGGCCACAGACCGAGCCACAGCTACCTGTGACAAATCCCATAGACTTCTACGGGCTCGGCTCTGAGTACCCCATTGCCCTGGTAACCCACAATTGTGGTGGCGGGTCGACACATAACTGGAGAAATTAAACCCCAAAAGTTGTTGTCCAATTTGTCCTGAGTACGCTGATATCCCATATGTGGGAGAAAACTACTGTATGGGCACATGTCGGGGCTCGGAAGGGAAGTAGTAACGCTTTGAAATGCCGACTTGATGGAATGGTCTGCGGGCGTCATGTTACATTTGCATAGCCCATGATGTGCTTAAACAGTAGAAACCACCCCGAAGTGACCCCATTTTGGAAACTAGACCCCACAAGGAACTTATCTAGATGTGTGGTGAGCACTTTGAACCCCCAAGGGCTACACAGAAGTTTATAACGCCCGGGCATGAAAATAAAAAATCATATTTTTTCCACAAACATGATCTTTTAGTCCCCAATTTTTTTATTTTCCCAAGGGTAACAGGAGAAATTAGATCGCCAAAGTTGTTGTGCAATCACTCCTGAGCACGCTGATACCCCATATGTGGGGGTAAACCACTGTTTGTGCACACGTCAGGGTTCAGAATAAAGGGAGCACTGTTTGACTTTTTGAACGCAAAATTTGCAGGAATCAATGGTGGCGCCATGTCGTGTATGGACACCCACTGATGTGCCTAAATAGTGGAAAACCCCTCAATTATAACTTCAACCCTATCCCCAACAAACCTCTAACCCCAACCCTAACCCCTACACACCCCTAACCCTAATCCAAATCCTAACCATAACCCTAAACCCAACACATCCCTAACCCTAATCCCAACTCTAACCATAACCCTAACCACAAGCCTAACCCTAATCCCAACCCTAACCACAAAACACCCCTAACACTTATCCTAACTCTAACCCTAACCACAAACCTAACCCTAATCCCCACCCTAACCCTAATTCCAACCCTAACCTTAATTCTAACCCTAATACTAACCCTAATGCTAACCTTAACCCTAGTTCTAACCCTAACCCTAAGTTCATATTGCGTTTTACCAGCCCGTTCAACACATAGCGTTGAAGGGCTGGTAACGGTATAGCATTACGTGATCACGTTATGCTATACTCGCTTTACGGCATGCGTCGCAATGTGCCTGCAAATGGGGGTGAGTGGCAGCGTTAACGGACTGCGTTACACTGCGTTATACTGCGGTGTAACGCAGTCCATCTAACGGACTGCCATAACGCAATGTGAACACAGCCTTATAATCGTAACCCTAACCCTAATAAAAAGAAAAAAATATATATATATTTTTTTTTTTATTTTATTTGTCGCTACCTATGGGGGTGATAAATGGGGCGTTTATTTACTTTTTTTTTATTTTGATCACTGTGAGAGTTTATCACAGTGATCAAAATAAATTTCTGGACTCTGGAGGGCACACTGCGCATGCGCCAGCGGGCGGACGCACTGCACATGCACCAACCATTTTGCAAGATGGCGGCGCCCATGAAACATCCCGGACGGACGCCGGGACGGATCCAGGGACATCGGAGGACCGGGAGAGGCGAGTAGGGGGGGTCGGAAGGTAAGGGGGGAATCGGAAGGTGGGGGCAGCGGAGGCAAGGAGGAGGGGAGCATTTAGTGACGGCGGTGACCGATCGCCGCCATCTATCGGTGGCAGCGGCCGATCGCCGCCGTGACTCGGTGTGGGGGGGTCAGATCTCGGTCTCCAGCCATGGCAGATGCTATTGCAGCATCGGCTATGGCTGGATTGTAATATTTCACCAAATTTCATTGGTGAAATATTACAGATTGCTCTGATTGGCTGTTTCACTTTTAACAGCCCTTCAGAGCAATCGGAGCCATGTGGGGGTTAAGCCAACCCCCCTGTGGTGAAGCACAAAGGGTCTTGTGCCTGCGGGTCAGGTGACCTTTCAGTGACCCCGGTCACCCGACCCGCAGGAACGCGATCCTTTCATGACACATACGCTGTGTCACAGGTCGGGAAATTAATGCCGATTCTGCTGTCAGTCAGTGTGGAGACATCGTTAAATCCATGGCTCTCTATGCACTGAATGGTCACTGAAGCCACGTTGGCTGCACTTCTATAACTGATAGAGCGAGGCTGCTGGGTGGAAAAAAGTGCATTTCCTCCCAGCAGCAGAACTTTCAGTGCGGCGGGTGCACAGTGTCAGAATGCTAATAACTTGCAAATTTACCCCATATCTGCAGGTTAATTGAGTTATTTTACATGGCAGGTTCCCTTTAAGAAGTACACTTATGCTATGCACCATGATAGTATTGCAAGAGATTAGGTCTCCCATGTATGACAACATATTTGTCTTTTTTTCATCAGTATAAAAGGCTATGTTCCCACTATTAGTTTTTGGTGCGTATTTTGGCTGCATCAAAAACATAGAATCTTAATGTTCCAGTAAAGTGGATGCGATTTATAGAAATCTAATGCGCACTGTGCTTTTATTTTACTCAGCGTAAACTGACCTGCAGTTTGTGTTTCCAAGCAGCAGTGTGTCAATTTCTCTTGCGGGTACGCTGAGTTTTCTGGCCGGATTTTCCCCATAGACTTGCATTAGATGGGGAAAATCCGCAGGTAAAAAATGCACATGCGTTTCCATGGCAAAGAAGCATAAAAAGTGCATGTATCCTGCACTTAACCCCTTTCTGTCATGCGACGTACTATCCCGTCCATGGTACCTGGGCCCGTATGACCAGGGACGGGATAGTTCGTCGCATGCGATCGGACGCTCCCGGGGGGAGCGCGGCCAATCGAGGCCGGGTGTCAGCTGATTATCACAGCTGACACCTGGCACTATGTGCCAGGAGCGGTCACGGACCGCTCCCGGCACATTAACCCCTGGCACACCGCAAACATGATCGCGGTGTACCGGGGGCACAGGGGAGCATCGCGCAGGGAGGGGGCTTCCTGCGCGCTCCCCTGAGACCCTCAGAACAGCGCGATGTGTCGCGCTGTTCTGAGGGACTCTCCTCACTGCAGGACCCTGGATCCAAGATGGCCACCGGGTCCTGCAGGGAGGCGGCTTCCTCAGTGCCTTCTGAGAGCAGGCTCTGAGGAAACCTGCACCAGTGCCTGTGCGATTGCTGGTGTGACAGAGTGCTGTACACACTGTCACACCAGCGATCTGACCCTACACAGTAATGTCCCACCCTGGGACAAAGTAAAAATGTAAAAAAAATAAAAATAAACATTTGTCAAAAAAATTCCTAAATAATGAAAAAAAATAAAAATATTCCCGAATAAATTCATTTCTTTAATATAAAAAACAAAACAAAAATAAAAGTACACATATTTAGTATCGCCGCGTCCGTAACGACCCGTACTATAAAACGGTCCCATTAGTTAACCCCTTTAGTGAACCCCTTAAAAAAAAAACAAGGCTAAAAAACAATGATTTTTCATCGAACAAAAAGTGGAATAACATGCAATCAAAAAGACGGATATAAATAAACATGGTACTGCTGAAAACATCATCTTGTCCCGCAAAAAACGAGCCGCCATACAGCATCATCAGCGAAAAAATAAAAAAGTTATAGCTCGCAGAATAAAGCGATGCAAAAATAATAATTTTTTATATAAAATTGTTTTTATTGTATAAAAGCGCCAAAACATAAAAAAATGATATAAATGAGGTATCGCGGTAATCATACTGATCCGAAGAATAAAACTGCATTATCAATTTTACCACAAGCGGAACGCTATAAACGCCCCTCCCCCAAAAGAAATTCATGAATTGCTGTTTTTTGTTCATTCTGCCTCCCAAAAATCATAATAAAAAGCGATCAAAGATGTCATGTGCCCAAAAATGGTACCAATAAAAACGTCACCTCGTCCCGCATGACTCTGTGGGACAAAATATAGAAAAATTATAGCTCTCAAAATGTGATGATGCAAAAACTACTTTTTGCAATAAAAAGCGTCTTTTAGCGTGTGACAGCTGCCAATCATAAAAACCTGCTATAAATAGTAAATCAAACCCCCTTTATCACCCCCTTAGTTAGGGAAAAATAATAAAATTAAAAAAATGTATTTATTTCTATTTTCCCATTAGGGTTAGGGTTGGGGCTAAAGTTAGGGTTAGGGTTGGGGCTAAAGTTAGTGTTAGAGTTGGGGCTAAAGTTGGGGTTAGGGTTGGGACTAGGGTTACTGGTGTGTTAGGGTTAGGTTTGTGGTTAGGGTTATGATTAGGGTTGGGATTAGTGTTATGGGTGTGTTGGGGTTAGGGTTGGAGTTAGAATTGGGGGGTTTCCACTGTTTAGGCACATCAGGGGCTCTCCAAATGTGACATTGCGTCTGATCTCAATTCCAGCCAATTCGGCGTTGAAAAAGTCAAACGGTTTTCCTTCCCTTCTGAGCTCTGCCATGTGCCCAAACAGTAGTTTACCCCCACATATGGGGTATCAGCATACTCAGGACAAATTGCACAATAACTCTTGGGGTCCAATTTCTTCTGATACCCTTGGGAAAATAAAAAATTGGGGGCGAAACTATCATTTTTGTGGAAAAAAATATGATTTATTATTTTTATGGCTCTACGTTATAAACTTCTGTGAAGCACTTGGGGGTTCAAAGTTCTCACCACACATCTAGATAAGTTCCTTTGGGGTCTAGTTTCCAAAATGGGGTCACTTGTGGGGGTTTCCACTGTTTAGGCACGTCAGGGCTCTCCAAACGGGACATGACACCCGCAGACCATTCCATCAAAGTCTGCAATGCAAAACGTCACTACTTCACTTCTGAGCCCCGACGTGTGCCCATACAGTAGTTTTCTCAGCGTACTCAGGACAAATTGGAAAACAACTTTTTGGGTCCAATTTCTCCTGTTACCCTTGGGAACATAAAAAACTGGGGACTAAAAGATCATGTTTGTGGAAAAAATATGATTTTTTTATTTTCACGCCCCGGCGTTATAAACTTCTGTGAAGCACTTGGGGGTTCAAAGTGCTCACCACACATCTAGATAAGTTCCTTTGGGGGTCTAGTTTACAAAATGGGGTCACATGTGGGGGGTTTCCACTGTTTAAGCACATCAGGGGCTCTCCAAACGCGACATGACACCCGCAGATCATTCTATCAAAGTCTGCATTACTAAAACGTCACTACTTCTATTCCGAGCCCCGACGTGCGCCCACACAGTAGTTTTCTCCCACATATAGGGTATCAGCGTACTCAGGACAAATTAGACAACAACTTTTGGGGTCCAATTTCTCCCCTTACCCTTGGGATATAGTTAACGACGCTATCGCCGTTAGCGATCTTCTTAACGACTTTAGCGGTACAAAAGTACCGCTAAATCGCTAAGAAAAGGTGCCACACAGCGATAAGATACTTACCCAGCGGGAGCTCCAGCGATGAAATAGGGTCCGGAGCGATTCCAGCGACGAGCGAGATCACAGCAGGAAGCTCGTCGCTGGAAGCTGCCGCACTGAACAATATCGCTAACGGGATCGCTAAATAGTGACGTTTTTTAGCGATCCCGTTAGCGATATTGTTTAGTGTGGCATACCCTTTAGGCACATCAGGGGCTCTCCAAACGCGACATGGCATACAATCTCAATTCCAGCCAATTTAGGTTTGAAAAAGTCAAACGGCGCTCCTTCTCTTCTGAGCCCGGCCGTGCGACCAGACAGTGGTTTTCCCCCACATATGGGGTATCGGCGTACTCAGGAGAAATTGCACAACAACTTTTTATGACCATTTTCTCCTTTTACCCTTGTTAAAATAAAAAAATTGTTTGTAAAAGATTATTTTTGTGACTAAAATGTTAAATGTTCATTTTTTCCTTCCAAGTTGCTTCAGCTCCTGTGAAGCACCTGAAGGGTTAATAAACTTCTTGAATGTGGTTTTGAGTACCTTGAGGGTGCAGATTTTAGAATGGTGTCACTTTTGGGCATTTTCTGCCATATAGACCCCTCAAAGTGACTTCAAATGTGAGGTGGTCCCTAAAAAAAATGGTTTTGTGTAATTTGTTGTAAAAATGAGAAATCGCTGGTCAACTTTTAACCCTTATAACTTCGTAACAAAAAAAAAATTTGTTTCTAAAATTGTGCTTATGTAAAGTAGACATGTGGGAAATGCTATTTAGTAAGTATTTTGTGTGACATATTTCTCTGTTTTAAGGGAATAAAAATTCAAAGTTTGAAATTATCAAAATTTTCAAAATTTTCGCCATATGTCCATTTTTTTCATAAATAACCACAAGTTATATCGAAGAAATTTTAACACTATTATGAAGTACAATATGTCACGAGAAAATCTCAGAATCGCTAAGGTCCGTTGAAGCGTTCCAGAGTTATAGCCTCATAAAGAGACAGTGGTCAGAATTGTAAAAATTGGCCCGGTCATTAACGTGCAAACCACCCTTGGGGGTGAAGGGGTTAAAGAATATCAATAAAGATTTGTCAATGCCAAATAATAGGAAGTATCAAAAACAAAACAGCCTTATTTACAGCATAAGATGCCAAAAAGAGCAGAGTCAAAAAACGTGATAAAAATACATTCAAGCAGGCTCAGGCGTTCATGAATGGAGGTGTACTGCCGTGACGCACTATTATGCCATAGGTCATGCACCATGTGGTGTGCAGATGGTATCACTTCACTATGGCAGGGACAAAAATAAAAGGAATCGAAGTTCATGATACCAGGGTGCAGTTGATTAACCTTTGTTTCCTGGCAGTGTGATGTAATGTGATGCACTCCAAATAGTCCAGAAAACAGGGAGGCCAGAGAGGCTATTGATATTACTTGTTGCACGAATACACAGGTACACCCAGATAAACAATAGTTTAACAGAGACTCAATTCCAATGCAGCAATCACAGTTACTTCCCGATATATGCAGATATAGCAATGGTGCAGTGATTCCTGAGTTTCAACTTCTGCTTATATACACAGCCCTGATCACGCTGCTATCAGAGCTGTGATTTCTCTTTTACAGGAGTTCTGCCTGTTTCCTAGCTGCTCCTTCACTTTTCCTGAGCAACACACTGGTGCAAATAAAAGGTCTCCTTCTCTCTCAGTTTTAAACACAGGACCTGGTCATGTGGTCTAACCATGTGACCTTATGGCCATATATGGAAAGCAGGGCTGCTTTGTTAACTCTTAACCTTCTGATAGCAAAACATAATAAGTACATCACTCTATATACATAAACCACTTCTATGTACAAAATTCTAAGGTACATTATCTGCAAAGGGAAATATGAACATTGGGCAAACATAATGAGGTAGCTGTAGGTGACAACAACCCAACAAATATGAACCCCACTTGCCACCACTACAGGGCAAGTGGGAAGAGCTGGGCAAAGCCCCAAATTTGGGTCATCTCATAGATGTGTCTTTTCTGGGTTGTTGCGGGCAGCTATGTTTTGACTAGGGGGCCAATATCCATGGCTCCATACCAGCCTGAAAATACCAGCACCCAGCTGTTAGCAAGGCAGGGTGTCAAAAATGGGGGGACCACACGCCATTTTTTTTTCATTATTTATTTAAATAATAAAAAAAACTGCGTGGGGACCCCTCTATTCTTGATAATCAGCCTTGCTAACACTGACAGCTGAGTGTTGCAGCCCCCAGCTGTGAGTTTTGCCTGGCCGGTAGTCAAAAATACAGGGGAACTCACGCTGTTTTTTTCATTTTAATTATTTAGAGAGCAAGCGTAGGCTGATAAATACTCCCCTCAGCCACCGCCTGCTCACACTGTTACTAGCGGCAGGAGGTGTAGGCTGATGGGAGCAGTAGTCCCATCAGCATATGCCAGTGACTGGAGGTAAACTTTATACCTCCGATCCCAGCTGCAGCTCTTTGACCGGCGGTAATGATTTTACCATTGATCAAAAGCAGTGTTTGCCACACTGAGGCAAATGACAGCGCGACAAACACCGGTGTTCAGGCGGCCGAACCCAAACAGTAACACGGACTTCCTGGTGAAGTCCATGTTCGATGTCCATGCCCGAACAGTTGGTGTTCAGTACAGACGCCAAACTTTACTATTTGGGTTCACCCATCTCTAGTCACAGTGTCTCCTATGTGATGTGTACAGCAGACCTCTAACTGCTTGAGTTTTATACATGTAACATGAGCAGTGATGAATTTTCCACTGTGAGGAGACATAGCGTAATATACATCTGTGTTCAGTACTTATTGCTGTGAGTTCATTTCAAAATTAATCACAAAGAGTAAACTGTGCTTCAGAGCAACGCAAATCCGGTAAAAGCAATTTTGAGTAGTATCATCAATACCACTTAACATCACACATCTCACCAAAGCGAAGCAGCTCCAGCCATTACATTAGGGGTGAGTTAATTAAATGTTTGGCCAATATAAAATAATACATTTCAAGTTGATAATTTCGTACAGCCCTGAATGATGGTATAAATATCCAAATAGCCCCTGGCTGGAAAACCGTTCCCCATCCCTGCTCTAGATGCTGCCTTCATTGATATGTTACAGGTCAGTAATTGTGAAAGATTTACTTTAAAAAATACAAAATTTTCCTATTTTTAAGGCCATCTTTTGCAAACCCATACAACAATCTATTGTTTTAACAAGGCATTAATAAATCATTTTCTCGTGCTGACTGTATGGCAGTAATTGCAAATGGAAACATGTAGGTTGTAATCAATGTGCATTGTAATACTAGCTATCCAAATTTCATGAGCTGCAAATATTTCTCCCTGACCAGTACCTTAGGCCCACATCTTTGATAGTAGTTCTTTTATGAATTTGCATGGCAGATTACACATGATGCCCCAATTTTTTCAGTATGATCGATAGCAAGCAATAAAGTCTGTTAGTTGCTAGGGGTATCTGTTATATGACAGATTTGTCCTGGCTTGAATACAGTTTAAATAGGGTTTCCAGTGTTAAGAGATTGATGACTTAACTGCAGTACCCAGGAATGGACACTACACATTTTCGACAGATTTGTTCAATTCTAGCTCCATTCCAGTTTATATCTGTTTGGTGGATGAGCTACAATTCACTAAATGCCAGGGGGACGCTCACCTCATCCTACCCTTTCTGACCTGATATTCATGACCTATCCTATATCAGATCATTTAGCAGTCTAAATTATGGATAGGTCATCAATATCTTAAGACAGAAAAACCCCTTTAAACATTACATAAAACACAGTTGTAGTAAGTACTGATAATGTTACAGCAACATAACTAATAATGACCAATGGAAAAATAGTAACAATAAAAGAGAAAGATGGGCAGAATGCATACCTAAACAGATCTTAACGGCATTTATGAATTCCATCAAAGGCTCCTTTGATTATGAATCACAAGTTTATTTCTACACTAGATGGTGGCCCGATTCTAACGCATCGGGTATTCTAGAATATGTATGTAGTTTATTTATGCATGGCTCCGCTCCCACCCTCACATCCTTGTATGCATGGCTCCTCTCCCACCCTCCCATCCTTGTATGCACGGCTCCTTCCCATCCTGTACACAAGATCCCTGTCCATCCTACATGGCTCCGCTCCACCCTCCCATCCTGTATAAATGGCTCCACTCCACCCTCCCATCCTTGCATGCATGGCTCCGCTCCCACCCTCCCATCCTATATACATGGCTCCGCTCCACCCTCCCATCCTTGCATTCATGGCTCCGCTCCCACCCTCCCATCCTGTATACATGGCTCCACTCCCACCTTCCCATCCTGTATACATGGCTCCGCTCCCACCTTCCCATCCTGTATACATGGCTCCGCTCCCACCCTCCCATCCTGTATACATGGCTCCACTCCCACCCTCCAATCCTATATACATGGCTCCGCTCCCACCCTCCCATCCTGTATACATGGCTCCGCTCCCACTATCCAATCTTATATACATGGCTCCGCTCCCACCCTCCCATCCTATATACATGGCTCCACTCCCACCCTCCCATCCTATATACATGGCTCTGCTCCCAACCTCCAATTCTATATACATGGCTCCGCTCCCACCCTTCCATCCTATATACATGGCTCTGCTCCCACCCTTCAATTCTATATACATTGCTCCGCTCCCTCCCTGTATACATGGCTCCGATCCCACCCTCCCATCCTTGTATATATGGCTCCGCTCCCACCCTCCAATCCTATATACATGGCTCTGCTCCCACCCTCCAATTCTATATACATGGCTCCGCTCCCACCCTGTATATATGGCTCCGCTCCACCCTCCCATCCTATATACATGGCTCCGCTCCCACCTCCCATCCTATATACATGGCTCCGTTCCCACCCTGTATACATGGCTCCACTCCCACCCTCTGCTGGGCTCCCCCATCATACTTACCCTCCTCCCTCCGTCGCTGCATCTCTATCCCGGCGCGTCAGCTTCTTCCTCTGTGGTGCGGTCACGTGGTATCGCTCATTAAGGTCATGAATATGACGCCACGCCTATGGGAGTGGAGTCACGTCCATATTCATAACCTTAATGAGCGGTACTACGTGACCACACAGCACAGGATAGAAGCAGACGCGCCGTGACATGGATGCAGCGACGGAAGGTGAGTATGTACGTGGAGATGACCCGCGGCTAGCGCCACTGATCTCCCGACGATAGCGGTGGTGTGCCTGGTTGAAATCCTGCGCCATGATTGGTCGCGCTCGGCTAGAAGTGATTGGACGTGACCAATCAGCGACGCAGGATTTCCGTTACAGACTGAAGTCAAAAGTTAGACATTTATATAGTAGATTAAGTCATAAGGAAGACAAAAAAACATAGAATTGACCCAAATACATAATTTCATGCCACAGAGACATTTCTATTGTAGAAGGCAATGAGGAAAAATCAGTTTATAAAACTGTTATCCGCTTATATGACACAGGAACCACTGGGTCCCATCTTGCACCAGTCCTTGGGCTTCTAAAAAGGCACACAGGAATGTAATTATTACAGTTATATCTAAGAACCTGAATAGTTGACACAAGGAGACCATGATGCCAAAGCACATTGCTAATACTAAATACTGAAATAATTGAAATAATTAAATATTACTGAATACTAAATACTGAAGCCACAGTACAAGGAAGATAGATGCAAGGATGTCAAAGTAAGTGGAAAATAAACAATGAAGTCATAGTAAAAGGAAGATAGACACAATGATGTGACACCATAAGAATAAAATCTCTAGTCAGCGGTGTACTACTAATAGCAGCAGATCACATGGCTGATATGAGGGCCTGCGAATCTGGGGGCCTGGTTCCATCGATGGCATCACCCCCGGACCCAACTTTCAAATGGATCCACCGATACAGTTGAAAGTAATGATGGAGAAAGGAGCGTCAGCTGACGCTCCCTCCTCCATTATTTTCCCTGCTCATCTGACGTCTCTGCAGTGTGCGCAATGATGTCATTACATCGTGACCACTGCGCCGAGCAGTGCAGACCACATACTGCAATGACCAGAGCAGCAGGGGAACAGGGAGAGGCGAGTATGTTTCATTTTTTTTTAAATCAATACTTTTGGGGGCCATAGTACTATTTGTGGGGCGCAATCATACTATTTGGAGTGCTATGTGGGGGCCATCATAATTCTTGGGAGACCATCTATACTTTGTGGGGTCATCATACTATTTGAAGGCCTATTTTGATGGCCATCATACTATTTGGAGGGCTATTGTTGGGGCTATCATACTATTTCTAGGCTATTTGGGGGACATCATACTATTTCTAGGGGTATTTTGGGGACATTATAATATTTGCAGGGCTATGTGAGGGGTCATCACACTATTTGGAGGGCTATTTGGGGCAATCATACTATTTAGAGTGCTATGTGGTGGTCATCATACTATTTGGGGGCATCAAACTATTTGGAGGGCTATAAGGACACCACAATACTACTTAGAGTACTATGTGGGGGTCATCATACTATTTGAGGGGTATCATACTATTTGTGGACCATCATATCATTTGAAGTGTTATGTGGAGAACATCATACTTATTGGAGAGCTAAATGGTGGCCATCATGCTACTTGGGGGGCATCATATTACTTGCAGGGCTATGTTTGAGCTATTGTACTAGTTGGAGTGCTATGTGGGGGGCCATCATACTATTAGAGGGCATCATACTATTTGGAGGACTATGTGGGGAACCATTGCACTGTTTAGAGGTCTGTGTGGGGCCAATTATACTGTTTGGAGGGCTGTGTGGTGAACATTACACTGTTGGAGAACTGTGTGGAGGTCAATTATACTGTTTGGAGGGCTATATGGGGGCCAAATATACTGTGTGCAGGGTTGTGTGGGATCCACTATACTATGTGCAGGGCTAAATGAAAAACTAGGTCTGAGCTGAAACAGTAAGTTGATGTGTATGCAAAATGTAAATGCATATTAACACATGACCATTATACAGAGAAAACAAAAAACAAAAAACAAATATCCTAAAATAAAATAAAAAATATATTGCAAAAAATGCATGAGGTTGTAATAATAATAAGGGTATTTGGTAAACATAATTTTGATCAAAAGAATGTGCAGGGCTGTGCGGGGGCATTATACTGTGTGGGGGTTTGTGTAGAGACCATTGTACTGTCTGGAGGGCTATGTGGGGAGCCATTATATTGTTTGGGCAGCTAGTGGGGGCCATTATGCTATGTGTAGGTCATTATACAGGGTGAAGAATTGTGTGGGGTCCACTGCACTGTATAGAGGGCCAACATACTGTATGGAAGGTTGTGTGAGGGCCATCATATTGTGTAGAAGGCTGTGTCGGGTCATACTGTGTGTGGGGGACTATAGGGATCATCATACTGTGTTGGGGTCACTATGGAGATGTCATACTTTGTTGGGGCAGTGTAGGGTCATCATTCTGTGCATGTGGACAAATTCACTATGGGAATATCGTTTGGGGGCCACATTTGTTAGCATCATACTTTATGGGGGCCATGAAAGGGGTATCTTAGTGTGTGGGCCTCAATAGGGGCAAAATTACTTTGTAAGCTCTTTGTATGCTCTTCTGTGACCCAGCCAAATTTTTTTTGTGTGGGGGAGAGGCAATCAAGATTTTTGCTGTGGGGTTCCATGATTTCTATGTACACCCCTGGCTCCAGTGATGCCACAATACAGTAATACGTTTTGTGAACATGCTGTGCAAGGTAAATAGACAAAATGATGTTACACTATAAGGATAATAAATCTAGTGATGTCACAATACAGGCATTATAAGGTGTGGAGATACAGGGGTCTGTGGGTGCTCTCGTCCGCTGGCCCAGCTGGCTTTAGCAAACCTGCATGGACCAGGGCTCATACCACTGAATGCCTGCTGGCTCTCCCCATGGGCTGAACACTACTTAGACAACACAGGGTGAGGGTAAAACATTGTGGCAATAATTTACTGAACCAACACACAATAGCATATAGAACAGTCCCAGCAAATACCCAAGTTGGTGCAAAATACAGAGCCTCACCCTTCCGCTGACTCGCCGGAGCCAGAGCTGCTTCCAGGTCCGAGTACCCTCACCACTGGCTCCCTGATTTTGGCAGGCCCCCACAGTGAGGAGGTAAAGACAAGCTTAGGAAGATGACAGTCTATTGATGTACGAGGACAGGTGACTTGATTGTCCAAACCTGGATTCTCTAAATGTCTTTGAGGGTTCAGTGATGGTCAATGAAGCATCTCTGTATTTCTTCAATTGGAGCCATGATGCCATGATTTCTGTAATGTAGAGTCTCTCTGAACACAGGCAGATCCTCCTTTTTATAGGTCACAACTTTTCATTTAGTAATTTCACCACAGGCTTGGGGAAGATGGTATGGGGCCATCCCTCACTGCTGGAGTGTTCAAATGACATGCATAGGTTGTCCTTCGTATTTCAGAGCATGAATGGGTCATCAACATATTAACAAGCATTCAAACATTGTGCCTTTGTTTCCCAAAGACAGAAGAACAATACTTGGAAAGCAATTCAAGTACAGATACAATAGTTATAAGGGAGGGCGTGGACTGTAGTCGTGAACACGGACACTAGGATATCGGTGTCCTTGCTGTCCCCTACAGAAACATAAAGTCCATTGCTGTGCGTACCTGTATCTCTAGGTTTGGGTCCCTCTGGGCACTTCTCAGTCAACGAAGATTCCTTCCCACGGCGACCACCATCAAATGAGACACGTTTCATTGCAACTGGAACGGTGTCTTTTCTATAAACTTTGCACAGCAGATCCACAGTTGATACATTTCAGGTTACATATTCTTCTATACGAGATTCCTCAACGTTCCCTGCATTGCTGATGCTTTCTTGCAGTATGCGTCAGGACGGGACAGTCTGAGACTGCTTCCCAGCTTCCTCCCGGCTCAACCTCATCACAATGACAATTCCCTCAACCTGTTTCGCCCCAGGATAGAGATAATCAGTCACTAAGTTAGGCTGCCTCTGGCAAAGCATCCAACCTGTCCGTACGGTTCCCTGTGAAGCTTCAGCATTCCTTTCTTTCTCACTCACTGAATCTGAACGTTCCTCGGTCCGTCCAACTCCAGACCTCCGGGCATCCGCCCAGGCCATCATTTGCCACAACTTCTGCATTCTTCTGTCCCACTGTCCTTCCATTCTATAACTGTGGCCACCTGGGACTAACACTTGCTGAACGTTACGAGGCTGTCAGGCCATCCTGGGCCTAGAGCCCGTGTGGACACCAAGGGCACCCTGGCCCCTCTGAGCTAACTTCCCTTCCGTTCTAACCTTATCTCCCGGCAGCCCCTCCTATTATGTTAACCCTACACTAAACATATCTACTGACTATGACTAGTGTGTGCTAGGATGCCCCCATCTAGTGTCCATTCCCCGCATTACACTGGCCCTATACTTATATTGTGCAAAGCAATGAGCATATAACATTAATGGTAATACATTTAAGATGTAGCATTACCAATTGCGTAGACAGTGATAATACACTAGAAGTGTAGCAGTACCACGAAATAACATATTTACATACAGCGAGCAACAACATTTCTCTGTCCCCATACACTGTTAATCAGCAACAGTCATTATCACATGAACTTTAGCCAATGTCATGTGCCTACTGAAATAATACGTCTGGATAATTAAGATTAAATACCATGTTGCCACATAAGGTTTATCAAGTTGAAGTATAAGGATTACAGACACAATGATGCCATAGTACAGTGATAATAGATACTGAGATAATAAGCACTGCTACTCCCTCATAATTTAATGTGGTTTGCAGTATCTTTGAGGGACAAAGAAAATATTCTAATCCATTGTTTCCAGAATTTCACTGAATCATGACTTGTCACCTGACTGCCAATGAATAGCTAAGCCTCTTCACCTATCGTGCGCGTCATCAAAATCCCTCAAATGTAAAAACGATCCGCAATTTTTTTGGATCGTTTTTTCCCAACTGCAAGTACGGATTGACGATGTCGTCGTAGCGTTTTGACGTGCCCAAAAATGGTCGTCATTCAAAAACGTCCAATGAACTTTTTTGACGCCAAATGGCGACGCGATCGCCGCTCGCTTTTACATGGTCGCTAGTGGGATCCGCAGCATCCTTTGACGAATCCGCTCGATCCGTCGCCTCTATGAAAACTAGAAATACGAACATTCAGCTCTCTCCTTCTCCTTCCCTCTCTCCTCTCTCTCTCTCTCTCTCTCTCTCTCTTCTCCTCTCCAGGCCTCTTTCACACATTAGTCTTTTATAATCAGTCGCAATCCGTCAAAGAAAGAAAAAAACGGATCCTGTGTAGATCGTAAAAAACTGATGCGACGGATCAGTTTTTATGACGGATCCGTTGGAGCAGCTGTACCTATAATCTTCTGGGAAGGAGAGTGACGGATCCGTTGGAGCAGCTGTAGGTAGCCTATAATCTTCTGGGAAGGAGAGTGACGGATCCGTTGGAGCAGCTGTAGGTAGCCTGTAATCTTCTGGGGAGGAGAGAGAGAGATTGTGACAAATGGCAAAAAACGGATGTGTGAAAGAGGCCTAATCTGCGAGCGGATCTGTGGTATATCAAACTGCACACCTGCAAGAGAAGAGGAATAATCAGTCTCAGATTCCTGGTGCAAATTTTCTGGCCAAACAGGTTCACATATTTCTCATACAATCAAGCGCTATATGAATGTACAAATACTGTCATATTTTATATCCTTAATATTACTCTTCACAAGTATGTTTTTGAAGTTGCTGCCAGCTTGCCGCTTCAAATTGATAGCATGAACAGATTTGAGTGAAATCATGTGAGTAAATAAGTAACAGTTGGGTGCTGTGACCAGAATGTGCTTTACATAAGAGCTGAACTTTAAGGACTGCTTTCGTGACAATTTGCCTCCAAGACGGAGAGGAGTCACACTCGTTGGCTGGTCTTCTTCATCCCGGAGATCTCATTATCCTCATATCATCATGCCTATAGTTACCCTGCACACTAATATATGCCAGAGCGCAATACCCCAGACCCTGATGTCCGACCTGAGCCAGCTACTTGAACAAGCCATGGATGTACCAGCTAAGGTAAGATGTGGGATTAGAGGACGATCACAATGACTGCAAAGACTGTACCAAAAAAAAATCATATGCATATTTAAAGGTTTACTTTACATGATCATTGAAAATTAGCAATGTATTAAAAGGGTTCGACTAGATGGGCAGGGTTGTTTTAGATGAATGGGACAGTTGCAAATTTTTCACAACAAAATCTGCAGCAAATATGCAACCTATTGGCCTATAGAATGGCATAGTAATATTGGATGACATAATAAATAAGCTCCTTCATGGTTTACAAAGTTGTGCCAACTGCAGCTCAGTTACAAGTGAATGATGCTGAACGCACAAAGAAAGTGATAGGGTTAGCGCATTTCAAGATCTTGTGCCTCCTATGAAGCGAGATATGAAGAAAGTGATTTATAATGATTTCCTAATTGGCTAATAAAATAGAGGACATTGAAAATAGATTACATTGAAGTGACTATGACAAGCTACGATTTTAGAGACTGCAAACCGTACAGAGGAACGCCTATCCTTGTGTAAACAATTATGTGGCTCCTTCATATGCTGATTGGCAAGGTCCCCAGAAATCCAAAAACAATAAAATATTTCTGACATTTTCTAAAGGTAATGTTTAAAGTTATCTTCCATGATGCACATTTTAGCATAGACTCTATTGTTCATTTATAAAGTTTTCATAAGTTTTTACACTTTAATTAACAAATACATCAAATTTATGCAAAGACTCAATATTTCCAATGTTGAACCTTATTTTTCAAAACTTCTGCAATTCATCTGGGCATTCTGGATATCAGCTTCTGGGTCAAATTCTGACTGATGGCAACCCATTCTTGCCTAATCAGTGCTTGGAGTTTCTTGCAATTTTGTGTTTTTGTTTGGTCACCTACTTTTTGAGGATTGACAATAGGTTCTCAATGGACCCAAAATTTAATTTTTTTTGTTCACTGAGACACTTAGCTATCACTTTTACCTTGTGATATAGTGCTCCATCATGCCAGAAATAGCACTGTTCATCACCAAACTGCTCCTAGATCATTTGGAGAAGCTTAGATACCATTCTTCATTAGGATGTTGCTGGTGCCATTTACCAATCCAGCACAATTCTATGGAGAATATTTGAAGAGTAATTATCCTAGGGCGTTCTTCTATCATATGCCCGGACACTCAAAGTCTATTTAATACAGGGTGTAGAATCATATAGCGTTTATATATTGAGTTATAAAATAGGCGCTTGATGGAGACAGGAGGAGGAACATACTGTACACCCCAAGAGTGACATATGGTACTGAATCAATAAAGCAATCAACAAAAACATAACACCCCCTCAGGATCACACAGTGATCATAATACAGCCATATGCACCAAAATAGACCCCCATTTGCAATACAAGGTATGTATGGTGTGCCCACCCCACTGCACCTACTGTTTTCAAAGCCTCTGAATGTTCCCAGGTACAATGTAAGTCTCTTGTACACAAACTATGTGAAGAACTAGGAATTAGAAACAGGAAAACGCTATCTTATGTTTCCTCATTATACCCAAACCTATGTTGTACCAGAAAACTATTTTAAGATCAGCCATTTCCCTTTTTGGTATCTATTGATGAGAACGTAAAGGGAACCTGTCACCAGGTTTGGGCAATATGAGATGCGGCCACCATCTTTCTGGGCTGATATGCAGCATTCTATAATTCTGTATATCTGCCCCCAACCTGACCTAGAAGAACTGAAAAATAACTTTTATTATACTCACCTGCGGGGCGCTCCAGTCCGAGGGGTGTCGGAGGTCTTGGTCCGTCGCCTCCCATCTTCTTGCGATACCGTCCTCCTTCTTGGTTCATGTGGATGACGCGTCCCTGCCCTGCTGAGGGCAGAGCAAAGTACTACAGTGTTGTGTTTAGGTAGCTGAGGAGAAAAAGCAAAAACGGCAATACACCAGAGAGGCTGGAACCTATTGGATTGCAGTAACCTGAACTAACCACACAACTAGAGGTAGCTGTGGAGCGTTCCCACGTTGATCCTAGACGCCTGAGAGATAACTACACCTAAAGGCAGAAAGATGAAAGCTATCTGCCCCGGAGCAGATCCCCAAAGAAAATAGGAAGCCCCCAAACATGTAATGGCAGTTTGACAAGAAGGAAGCACGGACACAGACAGAAAATAGAATGAGCAAACGCTGGGGTCCAATCTGTCTAGACAGAAAATGACAGGAAAGAATTCTGTCTGCAATCCAACAAAAAACCCTAAAAAATACCAACTCTTCTGATTGCAAAAACACCTGAGATCACACGATCTCCACCACCTAAATCAGATCTCTGGTGTAACAAAACTAAGCCGCAGCCACTAAAAAAACAGGAAAAAGCAAATGAACAAATAACAGTGGCTACAGATAAACTGAGAGGAGCACAGGCCCCAGGAGGGGACCCGGCTGACCTCCACAAAAGTGCAGAAAACTATGCAAAAAGCAAGCACAAAAAGAAAAGCAGAAAATATCTTATCTGAAAGCAGGAGATGCAGGCAAGACTCCAGCAGACTTCCAAATGAACCAGGAACCACAATTGAGACAAGAACAATTGATCACCGGCGACCATCATGGGAGGGAACCTCCCTTATATCAGTCCAGTCAGTGATCCCAGATTGCCATTCCTCGCTGGAAGGTTCAGTACTGTCTGTAACCACCAGAGGGAGCCTCTGCTCAGAAACCATCTCTAGCACATTCATAACACTGCAGTGTGCAGGCACTGGGAAAGGTCAGAGAGGCCCAGCGACTGCGCAGTGCAAAACTTTGCTCTGCACTCAACAGCACAGAGCAAAGTAAACCTACGCGATGTCGAGCAGACTTTTGTGGATGGTGCAAGGACACGTCATCCACACGAACTGAGAAGGAGGATCGCAAGAAGATGGGAGGCGCCGGACCAAGACATGCGAAACCCCTCGAACCGGACCGGACCACCCCGCAGGTGAGTATAATAAAAATTATTTTTCAGTTCTTCTTGATTGGGTTGAAGGCAGATATACAGTATTATAGAGTGCTGTATCTATAATATAACGCTGGGAGCGTCACTCTGTCCGAAGCCTTTATAGACTGCGCAAGCGCGATACACCTGCGCAGTTTGGCTCCAGACAGAGTGAGGCATCCAGCAGTGAGTACTCTGTACGGCGCCGGAGATCACGGTATGCGTACTGGATGCATACCGCGATCTCCGGCGCCAAACATACTTACCTGACCGGGAGGAGCGTTGCCGCGGCGCTTCTCTTCTCCAGGGGCAGGAGACCAGGAGTGCGCGTCGGAATCGCGCATGCGCAATAGCGCTATCCGGCGCCATTTTTCTGAAGACACAGTGTGTCTTCAGCAATATTGCGCCGGACCGCGTGGTATGGGCATGCGCATACTCCGGCGCCGGTCTCCTAGCCTAACGTCTAGCAGAACGGAACAGCGCTGGAGCACAGGGAAGAAAGGTGAGTATAAATGTTTGTTTTTTTTTGGGGTATGTGTGCAGTTTAATAGCGGTGAGGGGACCATGCATATCAGGATAGGGGGGTGAGGGGCCATGCACATCAGGATTGGGGGGTGAGGGGACCATGCATATCAGGATAGGTGGTGAGGGGACCATGCACATCAGGATTGGAAGGTGAGGGGACCATACATATCAGGATTGGGGGGTGAAAGGACCATGCACATCAGGATTGAGGGGAGAGGGGACCATGCATACCAGGATTTGGGAGTGAGGGGACCATGCACATCAGGATTGGGGGTGAGGGGACCATGCACATCAGGATTGGGGGGTGAGGGGACCATGCACATCAGGGTTGGGGGTGAGGGGACCATGCACATCAGGGTTGGGGGGTGAGGGGACCATGCACATCAGGGTAGGGGGGTGAGAGGACCATGCATATCAGGATTGGGGGTGAGGGGACCATGCACATCAGGATTGGGGGGTGAGGGGACCATGCACATCAGGATTGGGGGGTGAGGGGACCATGCATATCAGGATAGGGGTGAGGGGACCATGCACATCAGGATTGGAAGGTGAGGGGACCATACATATCAGGATTGGGGGGTGAAAGGACCATGCACATCAGGATTGAGGGGAGAGGGGACCATGCATACCAGGATTTGGGAGTGAGGGGACCATGCACATCAGGATTGGGGGGTGAGGGGACCATGCACATCAGGATTGGGGGGTGAGGGGACCATGCACATCAGGGTAGGGGGGTGAGAGGACCATGCATATCAGGATTGGGGTGAGGGGACCATGCACATCAGGATTGGGGGGTGAGGGGGACCATGCACATCAGGATTGGGGGGTGAGGGGACAATGCACATCAGGGTTGGGGGTGAGGGGACCATGCACATCAGGATTGGGGGGTGAGGGGACCATGCACATCAGGATTGGGGGGTGAGGGGACCATGCATATCAGGATAGGGGGTTAGGGGACCATGCACATCAGGATTGGGGGGTGAGGGGACCATGCACATCATGAAGGGGGTGAGGGGACCATGCATACCAGGATAGGGGGGTGAGGGGACCATGCATATCAGGATTGGGAGTGAGGGGACCATGCATATCAGGAAGGGGGCGAGGGGACCATGCATACCAGGATGGGGTGAGAGGACCATGCATACCAGGATTGGGGGGTGAGGAGGCCATGCATACCAGGATTGGGGATGAGGGGTAACATGCATACCAGGATAGAGGGGTACCATGCACACCAGGATTGGGGGGTGAGGGGACCATGCCTACCAGAATTGGGAGGTAAGGGGTGCCATGTATACCAGGATTGGGGATGAGGGGACCATGCATACCAGGATTGGGGGGTGAAGGGTACCATACATCCTACGATAGGAATGAGGGGGGACCATGCATACCAGAATTGGGTGGTGAGGGGACCATGCATTCCAGGATTGGGTGGGAGGGAACCATGCATACCAGGATTGGGTGGTGAGGGGACCATGCATACCAGGATTGGGGGTGAGGGGACCATGCATATTAGGATTGGGGGGTGAGGGAACCATGAATACCAAGATATGGATGAGCAGGTACAATGCATACCAGGATAGGGATGAGGGGGTACCATGCATACCAGGATTGGGGGATGAGGGGATCATGCATACCAGGATGAGGAATGGGGTGCTATGCATACTAGATTTGGGTGGGGGTGAGGGGACCATACATACCAGGATATGGATGAGGGGTGCCATGCATACCAGGATAGGAGGGAGGCAACACATACCAGAATGGGAGACCATATACCTATAAAAATGCTTGCCACCCGGCGTAGAACGGGTTAATAGCTAGTATCTGTATATCAGACCTGAAAGGTTGTGGCCGCATCTCATATCGGCCAAAACTTGTGTAATTGCAATAATTTTCTGGGAGAAATACTTCATTTTTAGGAACAATTTCAAGGGTTGCCAACACTTTCGGGCATGACTGTAAACAAGTGCCTTCAGGCAGTGCATGATGCTCTGGTATAATAAAGTATAACTCTATAAAAGGGAAACCTTTAGCAGAAAATGACCTATTGCTTAAATCAGCTTTTTGGGTTACATGTATTGTTGAAAAACTTTCAGCAATTTTTTTCTATCACAATATTTATTAAAAAGTGAGAAATATAAAGCCATACAGTACACATTTCATACGGATGCCATACGAATACATGAGTGTGAGAAAAATCACATCATTGCATTGCAAACGCATTACACACAGATGACCATACGGAGAACACTTGTGCGACTCTTGGCAGGGAGGCTCAGACCAATTTTTCATACGTTTAGGCCTGGGTCACACTGGCGACAAAAATGGACGAGTGCAATGCGATGAAATATGTTAATCTATGGAGCAGCTCCCAGCATCCAATTTTTTTCTCGACCGTTTTCCTAGGACCGAAACAATCGCAGCATGCTGCAATTGTCACCGATTATCGGTCATTTTTTGTGCCCCCCCCCCGGTTACTAACATCTGCCCCTAGCCACCCCAGAAAAGTCACATCTATTATTAGATGCTCCTTTTCTGGCACTTAGCCCGTCTATTCCCATTGACCTGTAGCGTTGGCTAATGGGTTAACAATGGGTTAAGGCCACCTTGCTATAGGAAGGGGACTTTAAGCCAGGTTAATAATTGAGAGTTGTCAATTAGACAACTGTCAATTATTAATCCTATTGTATGAAATGAAAAAAAAAACACACACACATTAATTAAAAATAATTTTAATGAAATACACAGTTTTTGACCATATTTTATTGTACTAGTAATCCTTGCGAAGCCCTTGTTCTCCTGTAATAAAAAAAAATAATATAAAACAACATTATTCTTACCTCTCCGGCGCTCAGTCAGGTCCCACGCTGCAATCCATCTGAAAGGGTTAACAGTTTTACAGCAAGGACCGCTGGTAATGCTGGCAGCCTGGCTGTAAGCCCTCCAATGAATGAGCTCATCTCCCCAGCTGACAGGAGAGGAAGTGATTAGCTGGGAAGCTTAATTGAATGTTTCCCAGGGTAATCAGTTCACTTCAGGTCAGCCGGGGACTCCGCACAGCATCAGTGACGTCAGAGGGAGTCCCCTGAGCATCAGTTTTTCGCCATCAGGCACAATCCATCCTATGTGTAAAACAGACGGATACAGCGGAGAGAGAGACCTTAATTTCATAGTTCCAGGCATGCGCAGTGGAAAGAAACGGAGTCCCATTGACGTCCATTGTCAGGTGCTGTCCGGTTTTTCCGCCGGAAACAAAAAACGTTCAAGGACACGTCTTGTCAGGCAGCCGGAATACAAATTTTTGCCGGATCCGGAAAAAAACGGAAGGACATGCGGCGCGATCCGGCGCTAATGCATGTCAATGAGAAAAAAACAGATCCGGCGGTAAAAAAAAAAAAAGGAACCGTTTTTTAAAAAACAAACCGGATCGCGCCTGACGGCGAAAAACTGATGTGTGAAAGAGGCCTAATTAGAGTCCCAGATTAAGAGCAAGCCCACCCCATCGATATATCGTGACCTCACACATGCACGCACCGAATTAGAGTTTTGTTTTTTTGAGAACAAGGATTGTGCTTTACGCTGGACCCAGCAACACTTCTATGCACTTAACAATAAAAGCAACGGCAATCTTGCTCAACGTCTAAAATGCCTCTCCACACTGCGCCCCCTTGTACGGCTACAAATCGAGTCTGGTATAACGTCTAACCCGCAATGGATTACCTGTTGGTTTCAGCAAAACCTCAAACTACTTTATAATGACCCATCCCCTAACAACCCACGCACTAACTATGTCTTCCTCATGTGTAGCACAAGCGATCAGAAGATCGCAGCTTCAAGTCTCCTATATTTAAAAAAGTACAAATCACCCCACTTTTGCCCTATTCAAAATAAAACAATATAATATACACATTTGGTATCGTCGAATTCAGAAACGCAGGATCTATAAACTAATCTATGAATCTGATTGATAAATGGCGTGATGAGACAAAAAATTCAAAACCGCCAGAATTATGGCTTTTGGTCACTGCAACATTGCAATAGCATGCAATCAAAAGATTGTATCTACCCCAAAATTGTATCAATAAAAACGTCAGCTCGGCACACAAAAAATAAGACCTCACCCAACCCCTGAGAAGCTATGGGTCTCAGAAAATGACGCCATTTTTTTTTTCTTTATCTAACAAAGTTTGGATTTTTTTTCTCACCACTTAAATAAAAAAGTACATCTTTTTTGTCTGCGAACTCATAATGACCTAGATAATCATAATGGCAAGTCCATGGGCGGACACACCGCCGGTTCAACCTGTGCAACTGCACCAGGGCCCAGAGCGGGAGGGGGCCCCCGACGGACATAGAAAGCTATGTTGTGAATGACAGCCGGCGGCACTATTACTGCTAACAAGAGAAGCAGGGGGCCGCTCTGCTGCACACATTTGATATGAAGGTCAAACAGGCCCCCTTCCTCCCTTGTTAGCACCTGCACACATTGTCAGGCCAGCTCTTCACCTCACCGCAGACGCTGGAGCAGGAAGAGAGGAGTGAGGAGAGGGAGGGCCTCTCAGTGACTCACTGCTGCTGCGCACTCTTGCCAGAGCCTCAGCAGTGATCCGCGGGACTGGGCCTGGACCTGGCTGGATTATACATACACATGAAAATAGGAGGGAGAGTTGGTGAGAGGAGGAATCACTGGTGACTGGTCTAGGTAGGGGCCCGCCGGGAATAAATGTATTAAATGATCGATCCACTAGATAGGGGGATGGGATAGAGATCTACAGAGCGCCCCCTGTTACCTGTCTGGAGTGCACAGTGACATTTGTGCAGCATTACCTTTCAGCCAATTACAGACTTTGCCTTACAAGCACATCTGTCATTGGCTGACAGGGGATGATCTGCAAGTGAGCCGCCCACCAGGGCCGTGGGGTACTCGGCACTGAGCCCGTCGACTTCTATGGGCGATGTCACGGCAGCCACGACTCGGTCCGTGGCCCTGGGCGCTCACCAAAAAGGGGAATATTTACAAGGGATAATGTTCGTATAGTGATTATTCGTGACGCCACCTGTAGTACCTGGTCAGGGTGACCAGCGCTGCTGTGCAGGTCCTCTGGAAGGGATGGTGTTGTGCAGCTTAGATGGTAAACCTCCTACAGGTGAGGCTGTGTCCTTCCAGGGCAGGTAGATGTTGTAGTGTAGGGATGGTGCTTGAGGATGTAGCAGAGGGGAGTGTGTGTCGCTGGAATAATTCAGGGAAACAGTTCAAGTGCAGTTTCAGGGTTTTACTCACAGTCTTTGGCCAATGAGGCAGATGCCCGCCTGGCACTGTGTCCTCCAAGTGAGTGGTCCAGCAACCCTCAGGTAGATTTGTCGCACTTCCAAAGACTCCTTTTCAGTATGTTCCTTTCCGGTCTTTTCTCTCTCAGTGCTAATACTCCTTACTTCCATGCACCACGCCACCACAGAGCCCTCAGACAAGGGAGCTATGAGTCCTTTCAGTTAACAGATCAATCCTATGTCTGCACGTACTTGACCCTACTGCTGCCTTCCGGTGAGATGCTGGTGGTTAGTGGCAATGGCCCATGAAGTGACCACCGCCGTCGACTTTACTAGCAGAGCCTGAAGCTTTCCCGCTAGTCTAGGGACCGTCCCCCGTGTTGGCCTGGTCCTAATTTGAGATGGGCTACAGTTGGTAAGGCCGTCTCTGCCCAGGACCCTTTCGCTCAATACCGCAGTTGCCTCCCGAGATGAACTCAGAGGAAGCTCCAGTCCAGTCCAGTACCCACTCACTGACTGACTGACTGCTCTCTAATCTAACACGCTGCTGCTGCTGCAGCAGCTCTTTCCTGAGGAAGACTCAGACGAAGACTGATCTCTATCCTCCCACGCAGCCTAAGTGCGGCAGCTAACTCCACCCACCAACTAGATACACCCTGTTCTAACCAGCCTGAGTCAGACCATCCTCCCTAAGGGTCCGTCTGAATGCTCACCTGGCATAGTGTATGTTGAATGAGGTGTTGGACTCTAAGGGGTGCTTCCTCCTTACCTGAGAGTCAGGTGTCACACCTCTGGGTGAGATGCAACAACTCTGTGGCGACTGGACTCTCAGGGCACCACACAAGTGTCTTCTGTGCACTGGAGTCGCACTTTGGGCGGGAAGCTGCTGAAGAGGATGAGTGAGGACGAGGCTGAGGGGATCTTTGCTGCCATGTGGACTTTTTGTAAGCATACAGTATTGTAATTGAAAAAGAAACAATTTATATATGAACCATGCTGGGAGTTGTGGTTACTGGTCATGAGCGAGCATGTTCGTATAAGGCGTTATCTAAGCATGCTCAGGTGCTAATAGAGCACCTTCAGTCAGCGTTCTCTAATAATATGTTCGAGTCCCGCTGCTCCATGATTTGTGACTAGTCGCAGTACGTGGGGATAGCCTGTTTGTTAGGCAATCCCTGCATGTGTGGCAGCTGTCGAACAGTTACGAGACATGAAACATGAAAATAAAATATTATTCGAGCTCGCTGAAGTCACTCAGCACACAAACGTGCTCAGATAATGGCTTATATGAGCACGTTCACTCATCACTAATGCCTGTGACCTAAGGAAAGTGACATATCCTCAAATTCTGTGCACAGAGACCTGCTAGTGACATGCAGCAGCTTGGTCTTTGTCCGGCTACGATCTCTTTCAATTAGACCAGAAGTTGCATGAAGAAGCACTTTTGTTCACCCAAATTTGGGGGGAAAATGGGGGTGCGTCTTATAATGCGTATACTGTATATTTTACCGCTACCGTTGCTGCAGGCCACAGGCTGGGATGAGGTGGTGTCCAGCGGTGCTCCAAGTGTTAGGCGGTGCTGCGGGTGTCTCCGGCGGTGTCCGGTGCCGCGGGGGAGCTCTGCCGACATTTTGTGAAAGGCCAGAGCCCCCGAAGCTGCATGGTTTCCCATGCGGTGGACTTCGGGAAAATGAGCACTGAGATCTCATCTCCCGAGATCTTGGTGCCGAGATCTCCATCTGCGCATGCGCCGCACCCAGCGGCCATTTTCCCAGAGTCCACCGCATGGGAAACCATGCAGCTGCGGGGGCTCTGGCCTTTCACAAAATATCGGCAGAGCCCCACGCAGCATCGGACATCGCCGGAGACCCTCGCAGCAGTGTCGTAGACACCCGCAGTACCGCCAGGCACTCGCAGCACTGCCGGACACCCCCTCATCCCAGCCTGTGGCCTGCAGCATCACCCCACTCCTGCCTCCTCCAGCAGCAACCCCGGGACCCCGCTTCACCTCAGTCACAGTAGGCAATAAGACACATGAATTATAAGAAGCACCACCATTTCATGAAAAAAAAAATTTCCCATTTTTCTCCTCAAAATTTGGGGTGCATCTTAGGCCTCTTTCACACATCCGGTGTGCGCCTGACGGCGCCCCCGGCATTTTGCCGCAGCGCCGCATCAGAAAACCTGATGCGCCGCTTGCGGGTTTTTTTGCATTGACTTGCATTAGCGCCGGATGGCGCCGCATGTCAATGCGTCATATGCGATTTTGTCCGGATGCGGCGGAAATGTACATTCCGGCGGCCGGACAAAACGCAGCATGTAACGTTTTTTTTTTTTTGCCGGATTCCCCTGATGTCTCCGGGCATCAGAAACCATCCGGCAAAAAAACGCATGCGGCACAAGCGGCGCATCAGGTTTTCTGATGCGGCCTGCGGCTAAATGCCGGGGGCGCCGTCAGGCGCACAACGGATGTGTGAAACTAGCCTTAGGGTATGTTTCCACTTTCAGTATTGCCAGAGTTTAAGTTGCTGCGGAAACCCCGCTCCACCCAAAGCACCACCCTCCTTTCTACGTGCGGTGATACCGCATGTGTTCATTGAACACATGCGGTATCACCGCCTCGTATCCATAGACTGTGTAATTTATCTTGTGTAGACGGCGCGTCTACGCAAGATAAATCGACATGCTGTGGTCTAAAAAAAAGCGCTGCAAGTTCGTAATTTCGGCTGTGTCACCCGGGTCCTTGCACGCATTGTGGAGACGGGATTTCATGAAATCCCCTCCACTATGCTGTAACATCTGGACGCCATGGGCTTACCCACCGTGGGTGCCCCCCCCTAGAAGCAGGGGCACACAATGAAAGAGAGCGGAGAGAGCAGCACTATGCCCGCTCCCTCTGCCACAGGTTGCAGTGTCTGTCTGTGTGCGCAGTGCACGGAGCTGCTGTCTCACCAGAGGAGCTTCTTCCTGGCTGCAGCAGCTGTAGTTTCACTTTCTGCCGTGCAGGCTCTGGCAGTCTCAGCCACACTGGGTCCTAGTGCCCTCTGTGTGCATACACTGGACACTTCCTGCTTCTGCCTCAGCCACTGCCTGCAAGCTTCATGGTAAGAGGGGATGGAATTTATTAAATTCATTCTGCTCAGGCATGTCATGGTCACTGTGGGGGAATGTGAGAGGATGGGGGTACAGTGGGGGAGGGGTACAGGGCACTGGGGCGAATGTAAGAGGATGGGGGTATTGTGGGGGCTAGGGCACTGGGGGGTTAATGTGGGAGGATGGGGGTATTGTGGGGGCTAGGGCACTGGGGTGAATGTAAGAGGATGGGGGTATTGTGGGGGAGGGGTACAGGGCACTGGGGTGAATGTAAGAGGATGGGGGTATTGTGGGGGCTAGGGCACTGGGGGGGTTAATGTGAGAGGATGGGGGTATTGTGGGGGAGGGGTACAGGGCACTGGGGTGAATGTAAGAGGATGGGGGTATTGTGGGGCTAGCGCACTGGGGGGGTTAATGTGAGAGGATGAGGGTATTGTGGGGGAGGGGTACAGGGCACTGGGGTGAATGTAAGAGTATGGGGTATTGTGGGGGCTAGGGCACTGGGGGGGTTAATGTGAGAGGATGGGGGTATTGTGGGGGCTGAAGTGGGGGAGGGGCAACAGGGCACAGAGAGTGAATGTGAGAGGATGGGGTTGTTATGATCTGCTACAAGCACTAAGGAAAGATGGGAATACTGTCCCTACAATAGGACTGAGCTGGATCCCTACGATGTAACGGGGGACCTGATCCTGCGACCAGACCCGCTAAAGTCCTCAGCTAGTCTGAACGAAGACCTATAGTTGCGAGGGAGGAATCCCTACAAGATCTAGGGACTGGGTGAAAAGATGGACACCTCCTAACAGAAAGTGTAGCAGGGAATATAAAACAGAAAACAAATACTAAGAGATCCTAAGATCAAGCAAAACTGACAGAGTAAGGCACCTAAGCACCTGGCTAGCTTAAGAGTAGATAATACAATGAAGTCCAGCAAAGCCAGAAGGGCGGAGCCAGACTAAATAGGGAAAAAAGGTCATGTGACCAGCAAACTGAAACAAAATCTAACAAGAGGGTTCTAACAGGGGTATTGTGGGGGAGGGGATACAGGGCACTGGTTGGTGAATGTGAGAGGATGGGGATATTGTGGGGGCTGGCACACAGGGGTTGATGTGAGAGGATGGGGTATTGTGAGGGAGGGTAGACAGGTCACTGGGGTTGAATGTAAGAGGATGGGGGTATTGTGGGGCTAGGGCACTGGGGGTTTACTGTGAGAGGATGGGGTATTGTGGGGGCTGAAGTGGGGAGGGGCAACAGAGCACTGAGGGGTGCATGTGAGAGGATGGGGTATTGTGGGGTCAGTGGGACAGAACACTTAGGGGTGCATGTGAGACGATGGGCTGTTGGGGTGTGGGTGGGGGACAGGGGAGGTAGGGGGCTTTTTTTACTTGTGAGCTCCTTAATACTTTAATAATAGATTAATATTTCAGTATTATTATAACAAGGGCATAGACAGACGGCCGTAAAACTCATGCGAGGATCGCACTGCAATCCTCGGACTTGCTGGTACCGCTCCTGACATGAGCGCGACTGCCATGTATAATATATGGTATATACAGCGTAGTGTCGCATACACTGCTGTATTATACAATATACAACAGTTCTAATGCTCCATACCTAATATGCAGGATAATGTACAGTGTATATGATGTAACCTGTATAAGATACGACATTGGCTTGCCCCCCCCAGTTGTGATCCTGGGTACGCCCATGGTGTTTTACATTGCAAAGGATAAGAGAAGCTTTGTCATTTTTTATCAATGTATTTAAAACACTGAGGACACACTGACCAAACACTGACAGTGGTCTGATCATTGGATCAGAGTCAGACTACCGTCAGTGTTTGGTCAGTGTGTCCTCAGTGTTTTTCATACATTGATAAAAAATGACAAAGCTTCTCAATGCACTGGTGACACTCCTACTGTAATTTCATGTGTGTTTAACAGAAGAAATTGGACCACAAAAGTTGTTGTCCAATATTGTCCTGAGTATGCTGATACGGTACCCCATATGTGGGGGGGAACCACTTTGTGTTATATTCAGTTGTTAAATATGGAACTTAAATGTATTATTTAGATTTGATGGTTGTGTTCTAAACTGATAATAAATATTACAACCTATATGTTTACTTAACTTTGTTGCGATATGGGTGGGGCCCAGGAAGATTTCTTGCTCAGGGGCCCTCTGCAGTCTGTGTCTGCCCCTGGGCAAGTCAGTTTTAGCATTTGATGAACAAGGTAAGACAAAAAAAAATTGTGGAAATGCACGTCTTATGCAATGCAAATTCATCGCACTTGAAATTTTTTTTCCCATTTTCCAGTACATTATATGGTAAAATCAATGGTGTTGTTTAAAAGTACAACCTTTCTTGCAAAAAAACAAGCTCTCATGCAGCCATATTGACAGAGAAATAAAAAAGTTGTGACTATGGGAAAAAAGTGAGGGAAAAAAGAACAGAAAATGGCCTGAGGGTGAAGGGGTTAAACTATCTCAACGCCTAATTAATACTTTCGTCTGGAAGGGTGGTCTCCCCCAAGTTAACCGAGTCAAGCTATATCGCCATTGTCTGAAAGAAGGTATAGGTGTTCCCAATTTGGTCAAATATTACCAAGCAGCTCAGCTAGCACAACTAACATCACACCATACCTCCACTGAACCACCTCTCTGGCTATCTCGGGAAGCTCCAGAATGCCATCCACTGACCCTCGATACCCTATTATGGCTACTGCCTCCCCAATGAAAACATATCACTATTCTCATCATATCGCATTCGTTTAAAATCTATGATTCTTGAAAATACTCCCCTGCCCTTGTTTCCCCCTTGTGGGTTAACTCTCAGTTTCCCCCTCGGCACTGAGTCCCTTCTATCCTTTTGTTCATGGATCGCAGCCGGTATCTCTAGACTCCATCATATATTTAATGTGGACAGTATTATCCAGTTTCCAATCCTCTAAGATAAGGGGAGACACCTCGGACTGACGCATTAGGCGACTCGATGATGCCCCCTTGCAGGTTGCGATGCCCCACCTAACCCCCTACACACACATCATTCCCAAGAAGACTCTGGGCTGTACGAGCTCAAAAGGGTGCTTCTACTCAATACTGAGCGAAGTGTCTGAATACTTATGACCATGGGATATTTCAGTTTTTCTTTATTAATAGATTTGAAAAAATTTCTACATTTCTGTTTTTTTTTTCAGTCAAGATGGGGTGCAGAGTTTACAGTAATGAGAAAAAAAGAACTTTTTTGAATTTACCAAATGGCTGCAATGAAACAAAGAGTGAAAAATTTAAAGGGGTCTGAATACTTTCCATACCCACTGTATATGCCTCTGGACAAAATTCCTAGATTTGAAATAATGTGGCTACCCTAGGCGGCGTACACCAGCCATACCTCTTTTGCACATGTCCACTATGTTTAAAAGCTTCTTCCACCCTTGACTCTTCATTAACTAATACTCCCAGAAGAACCATTTGGTCCCCTTCACGGGCTCCACTCAATTCCCTACCCCTACCCCCTTTCCCTCCACCGCACCATACCATGTGTTTGTCTCCCTTATACAATCACATTTTGTACTGTGCAACATATGTAATGTACTTCAAACTTTTAATAAAAGAATAAAAATGTAAAAATTAAAATAATGAAACGTAAATGTAAGTATTTGCATACCAAAGAAGCATATTGTACAAATACTCTTGGCTGGGTTGTGTGGCCAGCTTTCGTGGAATGGTGCCACACTAAAACATTATATTGTTTCTGTCTTCTAGTTCTTTGCGGTGATCATTCACCCAGATCAACAAATGTCTTTTGGTGGAACTAAAGATCCCTGTGGCCTGTGCAGTCTGCAAAGCATTGCAAAGACTGGTGGAATACGTAATGAAAGATACTCCAAGATGCTGTGCGAATTTCTGAACAAACAGCTGCAAATACCTCCAGAAAGGCAAGTCAAAAGCATGCATGCATTATATGTCTTTTTTATTGATATTGACTAAGAGGTGGATAACATTGGAATGGACATGCTTTACAGCTATTACTGTATGTGCCCACGGTCAGCACTTGCGCTGCATCCAAATCGCTGCGTTCTATGATACAAGCACAATAGATGGGATTTATAGAAATCCCATGCCCACTGTGATTCTATTTGACGCAGCGTAAAACCCCCGAGATGCTAGTATACGAGCCGCAACATGTCCATTTCTGTTGCGGAGACTATCCAGCTTTAATTGCATATAAAACACAGAAGGCAATAGTATGTCAAAATATTTTTAAAACCTCCAAAATTCTGAAATTAGACCTAGACATAGTTATGGTCACCAATTATACTTGGAGAAAAAGACTCTGTTGATTACAGATTGACTTAAAGTCTACCTTCAACCTTAAATACTATGTTACAGTAATTTAGGCCTACAGGACCAAAAGCTTCCATCATTTCGGCTTCTTTCCTCAGCAGTAGTTAAGACTGGCACCTTTCCTGAATTTGGTGGGCAGGAGTAGCTGCCCAGGAGTGTCCTGCCCAGGCTCCTCTCCAGCTCTGCTCACTTTGGTAGAGCTACTTCTAACTGGCGTGAAAATGCCAAAAGTTTCAAAATGTTTGCGCAACTCCCACCTTTCTACATGTTGTACACCAGTTTTCTGCCAAGAAAGTTTGGATGAATCAGGGCCACTGTGTCTGTTATCGTGCACTCTTGAACGTGTCATTACATGATATATCACCTGCCGTTAGATCTGGCCCATGTGCCTCACGCATATGCTTATTCTGTATATGCGCCTTATTCCACTACAGCGTTCATATTTTTCAACTTTTGAAATGAAACAATTAGTTTCCTACTGCCTATCTCTGACAATAATAGGTAGATTTCTGTTATACTCCAATTACTGAGCAGCACAGTGACTCAGTGGTTAGCACTGCAGCACTGGGGTCCTGGGTTCAAATCCCACCAAAGACAACATCTGCAAGGAGGAGTTTGTGTGGGTTTCCACTGGGTTCTCTGATTTCCTCCCACGCTCCAAGACCATACTTGGTCTCCAAATAGTGAGCCCCAATGGGCGCAGTGTCAATAATGTCTGTAAGCGCTGCAGAATTAGTGGCGCTATATAAGTAAGTAAAAATGAATACATTATTTCTAACAATGGATTTTCTCTTTGAACCTCTTTATTAGACTATATTGGAAAGAGATCAAAATACTTATCGGGTTTCTTTTTCTTATATTTCAATAAGGATAGGCGATGCCGATTGTAAACTCAAAACCTCGCTTAGGCTAGGTTCACATTAGTGTTTGTGTGCGCAGCGTATCATCTGCATGCGCAAACACATGCCAAAACGCATGCTAACGCAGCATTTTTTATCCTCATCAGCTTACACGACACCAAAAAACGCTGCGTGTGCATGCGTTTGCAATGTTTATGCGAATGCGTTCGATATTCCAGGAGCTGTGGACATGCGCAGTCTGAAGTCCGCATGCGCATCGAACGCATCCATGCGCATGTCCTTACGTACCAATGCGTTCCCATAGACAGTAATGTTTTCTTTTGATGCAGTCATCCGCATGCGCATGACTGCGCATATTTGACAGATTTTTTACACCGCCGCACACCGCACAACGACGCATGCGTACGCAAACGCATGTCCCTGCGTACACCATGTTAAAGATATGTACGCATGACGCATACGGATCTATGTGGATCAAACGCTGCACACCGATACGCAAATGTGAAATCAGCCTTAGTTATCTCACAAGGATCCTTGAATTAATAGTCTGTTACAAAGTTCTTGTGATTGTGAAAAGAATGTCTCATTGCCATTGTTGATTCTGCACTTTCACAGGAATTGCACATATGGCAAACCTTGGATAACATGATAGAACTGATAGCTGCCATGTCTCACCGGAGATATGGTAGTTATATTATAGCTTCTACCTACTACATGGAAAGGGGTGTATGTTAAAAAAAAATGGATCATGGGCACATAATACTTGAAAATAACAAAAATAGCATTACTAACCTGTTGAAGCTCCTGACACTCCAGCACAATGCTAAAGCATTAACAACCCAACTGATTTTTACATCTCCAAATGTTCCGTCTAAAGACCATAGTGCTATTCTAGCGTTACCTTACCCAATTTTCTAGTAATATTTTCACCTATACTGTACAAGTATAGCTATTCTCTCATACATATTTTTTTCTGTTGTCTCTTTCAGGGTTTACATCACTTTCCATGACATAAATGCAGGCAATGTTGGCTGGGACGGTTCTACTTTTGCTGGAGTTGCTCTTTAAAGCCTTGGAATAATACTACTTGCATCTGCCATGTATTTTACTTCCTCATATGAATATATTGTACTATGAAATAAATGGAAAACAACAGCAGTCATTCATTTCCGTTATGTATAAATTACAGTTACAGCTTTTAGACTTCAGTCCCTTGTCTTCGCTCATGAAATTGGGAGACTTTATTCAACAATTATTTGTCTTATTGGACAGTTTTGAAAAAGGTCTAGAAAAAAACAGGTAGTAGCTAATGTGAGTCAGAAATGTATTTATTAAAGGAAACCTGTCAGTTTGCACTTGATATTCTATCTCTGGGCAAACTGTTATAGAGCAGGAGAAGGTGAACAGATTGATATATAGACTTGTGGGAAAAGATTTAGTATATTATTCGTTACAGACATCCCAGATCATACTGGGCTTAGGAGTCAAGTAGGCGGTCCTACTCAGGGATTGGTAGTCAATTTCATCTCATTTCACAAATTAGGTGGTAAATAAGAAATCTCCAGATTACTAAATTTTACAATAATCTTACCCATTAAAAAATTCACTCCAAAGTGCAGGTCAGTAGATGTCTACATTCTGTCCAAGTTGCTGCTTTGCTCACTTTGTGCCCAAGGTCCGTGTGGGTACATCGTCCCCGGGCGTTGGTGCAGCCGGCAGTTTGTCACATGGGAAGATGTGGCACATGCAGGAAACTCAGACCCAGTACTATGGTTCTAGTAAAACAGAGCAAGGATGGTTGCAGAGTCACGGCATAGGAGTACAAATGGTGGCACACACCAAACTCTAAACACAAGTGTGTGTCCTAATGGGCCTTTAAAGGCCAAGGGAGATGATGCCTCACGCTGCAAAACCTGATGTGGAGCACAACAGAGGGCAGCGGACTGAGGTGAAGGGAGCGGAGCCCACGATACCCGGGATGTTGTGAATGGACTTGAAATGAGTTCTGAGCAGAGGCTCCCTCTGGTGGTTACAAGCGGTACTGGACTGTCCAGTGAAGATTGTGAGGAGTAGGAATCAGGTGTTACTGACTGGTCTTATATAAGGAGGTCGCCTTCCCATCAGGGTTGCCGGTGATCAATTGTTCTGGTCTCAATCCTTGAGTCTGTTTCCTTTGTAGCCTGCTGTGTCGTGTCTGCATCTCCTGCTAACAGATAAGACACTTTCTTCTTTTTGTTTTTGTGCTTGATTTTTGCATTTTGTCCTGCACTTCTGTGGGGGCCTTCTGGGTCCCCTCCGGGGGCTTTTGCCCTCTCAGTTTAGTTCAGCCACTGATGTTTGTACTTTTGCTTTTTCCAGTTTTTTCAGTGGCTGCTGTTTTGATTTTGTTACACCAGAGAACTAATTTAGGTGGTAGAGGTCGTGTGATCTCAGGTGATTTTGAAATTAGTAGAGTTGGTGCTTTTCAGGGTTTTTTGGGATTGCAGTAAGTGCCCTTCCTATCCTTTTCTATTTAGGTAGTTTGGGCCCCAACGTTTGCTCATACTATTTTCTGTCTGTGTCAGTATTTCATCTTGTCTAACCGCCATTACATGTTTGGGGGCTTTCTATGTTCTTTGGGGATCTGCTCCGGGGCAGATAGGTTTCCTCTTTCTATCTTTAGGTGTAGTTAGTTTCTCAGGCTGTGACGAGGCGTCTAGGACCAACGTAGGAACGCTCCACGGCTGCCTCTAGTTGTGGTGGTTAGTCAGGGTACTGCAATCTCATAGATTCCAACTTCTCTGGTGTATTGCCTTTTTTACCTGCACTCCTCAGCTACCGAAACATAACACCGGGACAGTTGTGTAACAGCTGTCCAATATCTATTATAAAGCGTAGTAGGTCTGCTCCTGCTCATCTGTTTGCCAAACTGCATTCAGGTATAACAACGTGGTAAGCTTCCAGTTCAAACCAGACTAGTTATTGAACAATGGTTGGTGTGTGAAAAAGGAACTCCAACACCTATAGTAATAAAAGAATGCCCAAGAAAAGGAAGAAAACCACTCCAAAAGAGTTGAATGACAAATTACCTCGCATAGGAATGAAGATGATTCCTGGACATTCCTGTTATCTGCACCAGGAGCACACGTAACTTGCTATAGGGATGAGGACAGCAAGACACTTCTTTTTTACAGGTTTTATGTGAAATGAGAGGTACTCTATAAATGCAGCTATCATGCTATCAGGCCCCGATTGATAATCTGCCCAGGTGGGCAGATGCCCACTGGGCCGGCGGCTCTGAGCTTCAAAATGGTCCGCGGGCCCTTTAAATCTTCTGCACAGGCCCTGGTGCGCACATACTTTCTCGGTACACGCGCTGACCAAGGCCGCGGCAGCCCGCGGCAGCTCATGAGCGTGGCCCTCGTCAGTGTGGAGAAGCAGGAGAGCGCGCACCAGGGCCTGTGCAGAAGTTTGAAAAGCCAGCCGCCCTCTCCTGAAGCTTTCCCTGGGGCTTTGCTTTTGTTCCTTCCTGTCCCGAAGTGGCTCCTCTTATGAATGTGCTAGAGATGGTTTCTGAGCAGAGGCTCCCTCTGGTGGTTACAGACAGAACGGAACCTTTCAGCGAGGAATGGCAATCTGGGATCACGGACTGGTCTGATATAAGGGAGGTTCCCTCCCATGATGGTTGCCGGTGATCAATTGTTCTTGTCTCAATTGTGGTTCCTGGGTCATTTGGAAGTTTGCTGAGTCTTGCCTGCATCTTCTGCTATCAGATAAGATATTTTCTGCTTTTATTTTTGTGCTTGATTTTTGCATGTTCCCTGCACTTCTGTGGAGGTCAGTCAGGTCCCCTCCAGGGGCTTGTGCTCCTCTCTGTTATGAATGTGCTAAAAATGGTTTCTGAGCAGAGGCTCCCTCTGGTGGTTACTGACAGTGCTGAACCTTTCAGCGAGGAATGGCAATCTGGGATCATGGACTGGTCTGATATAAGGGAGGTTCCCTCCCATGATGGTTGCCGGTGATCAATTGTTCTTGTCTCAATTGTGGTTCCTGGGTCATTTGGAAGCTTGCTGAGTGTTGCCTGCATCTTCTGCTATCAGATAAGATATTTTCTGCTTTTATTTTTGTGCTTGCTTCTTGCATTGTTCCCTGCACTTCTGTGGAGGTCAGCCAGCTTGTGCTCCTCTCAGTTTATCTGGAGCAACTGTGGTTTGTTCATTTGTTTTTTCCTGTTTTTTCAGTGGCTGCGGCTTAGTTTTGTTACACCAGAGAACTGATTTAGGCGGTAGAGGTCGTGTGATCTCAGGTGTTTTTGCAATCAGTAGAGTTGGTATTTTTTAGGGTTTTTTTTGGACTGCAGTGAGTATCCTTTCCTGTACTTTTCTGTCTAGACAGATTGGGCCCCAGCGTTTGCTCATTCTATTTTCTGTCTGTGTCCGTGTTTCTTCTTGTCTAACCGCCATTACATGTTTGGGGGCTTCCTATTTTCTTTGGGGATCTGCTCTGGGGCAGATAGCTTTCATCTTTCTGCCTTTAGGTGTAGTTATCTCTCAGGCTGTGATGAGGCGTCTAGGATCAACGTAGGAACGCTCCATGGCTACCTCTAGTTGTGTGGTTAGTTCAGATTACTGCAATCCAATAGGTTCCAGTCTCTCTGGTGTATTGCCGTTTTTGCTTACTCTCCTCAGCTACCAAAACATAACAGTATCACCGGCCAAAACTGAAAATTATATGGTACTCACAGAAGGGAAAAATAGTGTGGAAAGAAAAAAGATTGTCAGAGTTTTTTTTTTTCTTTTCCCTGTTTGTTGCATTTTTTTTCCCTCTGTTTCTCAGGGTGCTGAGGAGGATTTTTTTTTCTCTCTATGCAGCTTAGCACAGTTGTCTGGCCGTGTGGTTCAGCTTGCCACTGAGGTTCGGAGTATTGCTGCCTATCTTGCTAGGTTGCCGGTTGTGGAATCTAGGATTCCCATGCCAGATTTGTTTTTGGGGGATTGGGCTAAATTTCGGAATTTCAAAAATAACTGTAAGTTGTTTTTTGCCTTAAAGCCTAAATCCTCAGGGAACGCAGCACAGCAGGTTCAAATTGTCATCTCTCTCCTCAGGATTGGGCTTTTTCCCTGACACCTGGGGATCCTGTTTTGAATGATATTGATGCATTTTTTCTGGCTCTGGGGTATTTGTATGATGAACCTAATGTCACTGATCAAGCTGAATAAACCTTGTTGGCATTAAATCAGGGTCTTGAAGACGCTGAATTGTACTGTCAGAAATTCCGAAAGTGGGCAGTCCTGACCAAATGGAATGATGATGCTTTGGCAGCCCTTTTTCGGAAGGGGCTATCAGAGAATGTAAAGGATGTTATGGTGGGATTCCCTGCTCCCTCTGGTCTCAATGATTCTATGTCATTGGCTATTCAAACTGACAGACGTTTGCGTGAGCGCAGAGGTATGCGTGAGATAGTGTTGCCTTGTGAGCCAGCTTCTAAGCCCATGCAGTGTGATAGAGTGACTTCTGGGGCACAGCGTCATGAGTTTCGAAAGCGCAATGGGTTATGTTTCTACTGTGGTGACGCCTCTCATGCTATTTCAGTCTGCCCTAGGCGGGGAAGACGTTTTGCACGCTCAGTTGTCTTGGGTAGTGTTCAGACTAAATTTCTGTTGACTGTTACCCTGATTTGCTCCCTGTCCACATTTTCTGCTCAGGCTTTTGTTGATTCAGGAGCAGCTATTAAGCTGATGGATTTTGACTTTGCCAAACGTAGTGTGTTATGTTTCGGTAGCTGAGGAGTACAGGTAAAAAAGGCAATACACCAGAGCAGTTGGAAACTATGAGATTGCAGTACCCTGACTAACCACCACAACTAGAGGCAGCCGTGGAGCGTTCCTACGTTGGTCCTAGACGCCTCGTCACAGCCTGAGAAACTAACTACACCTAAAGATAGAAAGAGGAAAGCTATCTGCCCCGGAGCAGATCCCCAAAGAACATAGAAAGCCCCCAAACATGTAATGGCGGTTAGACAAGAAGAAATACTGACACAGACAGAAAATAGTATGAGCAAACGTTGGGGCCTAAACTTACTAAATAGAAAAGGATAGGGAGGGCACTTACTGCAATCCCAAAAAACCCTGAAAAGCACCAACACTACTAATTTCAAAAACACCTGAGATCACACGACCTCTACCACCTAAATTAGTTCTCTGGTGTAACCAAAATCAAAACAGCAGCCACTGAAAAAACTGGAAAAAGCAAATGTACAAACATCAGTGGCTGAACTGAACTGAGAGGGCAAAAGCCCCCAGAGGGGACCTTGAAGGCCCCCACAGAAGTGCAGGACAAAATGCAAAAATCAAGCACAAAAACAAAAAGAAGAAAATGTCTTATCTGTAAGCAGGAGATTCAGACACGACACAGCAGGCTACCAAGGAAACAGGAATCAAGGATTGAGACCAGAACAATTGATCACCGGCAACCCTGATGGGAAGGCGACTCCATTATATAAGACCAGTCAGTAACACCTGATTCCCAATCCTCACAATCTTCACTGGACAGTCCAGTACCGTTTGTAACCACCAGGAGCTTCTGCTCAGAACTCATTTCCAGCCTATTCACAACAGTACCCCCCCTTGAGGAGGGGTCACCGAACCCTCATTTGAGCAACCAGGTCGGTCAGGATGAGTTCTATGATACGCACGGATGAGTCTCCTAGCATGGATGTCTGAAGCAAACACCCAAGAATTGTCTTCCTGACCATAACCTCTCCATTTAACCAAATACTGGAGTTTCCGTCTAGAAAAACGAGAATTCAATATTTTCTCAACCACATACTCCAGATTGCCCTCAACCAAAACAGGGTCAGGAGGCACAGTAGTAGGAACCACTGGCTCAACAAACCTCTTCAACAAGGACTTGTGGAACACGTTATGGATCTTAAATGTCCCTGGAAGAAGCAAACGAAAAGAAACAGGATTAAGAATCTCCATGATCTTATAAGGTCCAATGAACCTAGGCTTAAATTTAGGAGATGCCACTCTCATAGGAATATTTCTTGAGGACAACCAGACCAAGTCCCCCACTTTAAACCGAGGACCATCAGTCCTATGCCGGTTAGCAAACCGCTGGGCCCTCTCCTGAGAGAGGGACAACCTCTCCACTACCTGGTCCCAAATCTGTTGCATACGCTCCACAACAGAGTCAACACCTGGACAGACAGAAGCCTCCGTCTGTCCCGAAGAAAATCGAGGGTGAAACCCAGAATTACAGAAAAATGGAGACATCAAAGTGGCAGAGCTAGCCCTATTATTAAGAGCAAACTCAGCCAAAGGCAAAAAAGAGACCCAGTCATCCTGATCAGCAGACACAAAGCATCTCAGATAAGTCTCCAATGTCTGGTTTGTTCTCTCAGTTTGACCATTGGTCTGAGGATGAAACGCCGAGGAGAAAGACAATTGAACACCAATTTTAGAACAAAAGGTCCTCCAAAATCTGGAAACAAACTGGACTCCTCTGTCAGACACAATGTTCTCAGGAATGCCGTGTAAACGAACCACGTGCTGAAGGAACAAAGGCACCAATTCAGAGGAGGAAGGCAACTTAGGTAATGGCACAAGATGTATCATCTTGGAAAACCTATCGCAAATCACCCAGATGACGGTCATTCTCTGAGAAACAGGGAGGTCGGAAATGAAATCCATAGAGATATGGGTCCATGGTCTCTTAGGCACAGGTAATGGCATCAACAAACCACTAGAACGAGAGCAAGGCTTGGAGCGAGAGCAAGTCCCGCAGGACTGCACAAACTCCCTGACATCACGAGACAAGGTAGGCCACCAAAAGGACCGACTAACCAAGTCTCTGGTACCAAAAATTCCGGGATGACCGGCCAACGCGGAACAATGAATCTCAGACATTACACTCTTTTTCCACTGGTCCGGGACAAACAATTTCCCAACAGTGCAGCGCTCGGGCTTATCCTCCTGACACCCCTCCAGAGCCAGTCTCAAATTGGGCGAGATGGCGGAAAGAACTACACCCTCTTTCAAAATAACAGAAGGATCAGATAACTCAGGAGAGTCCGCCAGGAAACTCCTCGAGAGGGCATCCGCCTTAACATTTTTAGTGCCAGGAAGAAATGAAACCACAAAATTAAAACATGTGAAGAACAAGGCCCACCTGGCCTGTCTAGGATTAAGTCGCTTGGCAGATTCCAGATAAACTAGATTCTTATGGTCCGTAAGGACCACCACCTGATGTTTGGCTCCCTCCAGCCAATGTCTCCACTCTTCAAAAGCCCACTTCATGGCTAATAACTCCCGATTACCCACGTCATAATTACGTTCAGTGGGAGAAAATTTTCGAGAGAAAAAGGCACAAGGGTTACTTTTAGAGGTCTCTGGATCTCTTTGGGACAAAACGGCACCTGCCCCAATTTCAGAGGCATCAACCTCCACCTGAAATGGTAGAGAAACATCAGGCTGCCGTAGAACAGGAGCAGAAGTGAATCTCTGCTTAAGTTCCTGAAATGCAGAGACTGCCTCAGGAGGCCAATTCACCACATCAGAACCCTTCTTGGTCAAATCAGTTAATGGTTTAACAATAACAGAGAAATTACCAATAAATTTACGATAAAAATTGGCAAAACCCAAGAATCTTTGAAGAGCCTTTAATGAAGTAGGTTGGACCCAATCACAGATGGCCTGAACTTTGACCGGGTCCATTTCAATAACAGATGGGGACAAAATGAATCCCAGAAATGAGATCCTCTGAACGCCAAAAAGACACTTTGATCCCTTCACATACAGAGCATTCTTTCTCAAAATCTGGAACACAGTCCGAACATGTTTTACATGAGAGTCCCAGTCATTGGAAAAAATCAAGATATCATCCAAATAAACAAAATGCCCTTCAGGGGTATTAAATGCCGTCTTCCATTCATCCCCGTGCTTAATGCGAATAAGGTTATATGCCCCCCTGAGGTCAAGCTTGGTAAACCAAGTAGCGTTTTTCACCCTGGAAAACAGATCAGAGATCAAGGGTAACTGATATTGATATTTCACAGTAATATTGTTCAAGAGACGATAATCAATACACGGCCTTAATGAACCATCCTTTTTGGCCACAAAGAAAAAACCGGCACCTAAGGGTGAAGAGGATGGTCTGATATGACCCTTCTCCAATGACTCCTTGATATAAGACCGCATAGCGTCATGTTCAGGTACAGACAAGTTAAAAAGGCGACCTTTAGGGAATTTACTACCAGGCACTAATTCAATAGCGCAGTCATAGCTCCTATGGGGAGGTAAGGATGCAGATTTACTTTCGCTAAACACATCAGAAAAATCAATCAAAAAGTCAGGAACATCCTGAGCCTGGGGGGAGGCAGAAAAAAAGGAGATTTTTGTGTACTCACCGTAAAATCCTTTTCTCCGAGACGCTCATTGGGGGACACACAGACCGTGGGTGTTATGCTGCTGCCACTAGGAGGACACTAAGCAATACATTAAGCACAAAAGATTAACTCCTCCTCCTCCTGCAGTATACACCTCCTGTTGGCTCAATCCTGAACCAGTTCGGTGCCAAAGCAGTAGGAGCTCATAACAGAGTGCAATATGTCACAAATCAAATAACTACTTACAAATATACAACGAGGCTTCAAATTAAACAAGGGTGGGAGCTGTGTCCCCCAATGAGTGTCTCGGAGAAAAGGATTTTACGGTGAGTACACAAAAATCTCCTTTTCTCCTTCGCCTCATTGGGGGACACACAGACCGTGGGACGTCCCAAAGCAGTCCCTGGGTGGGAAGCCATCAACAGATGGAGCCTCGTGAAAACTTATGCATGCAAAACGCTTAACTGGTTAACGTCAACTTACAGATGCGCAACAGCTGATTGCAGAATTTGCCTGCCAAGTGCCGCATCTGAAGAAACCTGAGCATGAATTTGATAATGCTTGACGAAAGTATGAAGACTGGACCAAGTCGCAGCCTTGCACACTTGCTGTGCCGAAGCCTGGTGCCGAATGGCCCAGGAGGCCCCACAGATCGAGTGGAGTGTGCCTTAATCCCAGCCGGGATAGGCTGACCTTTAACACGATACGCCTCTTGGATCGCAGAGCGAATCCATCTGGCTAACGTGGCCTTGGAAGCAGGAAGACCCTGTCTGCGTCCTTCCGGAAGCACAAACAGAGCGTCCGATTTTCGGAAAGGTGCCGTTCTTGAAATATACCTTCGGAGAGCTCTCACCAAATCCAGGGTGTGAAGAGCTTTTTCAGTACGGTGAATCAGCGCCGGACAGAATGAAGGCAAAACTATCTCCTCATTGATGTGAAAATCCGAAACGACCTTAGGCGTGAAAGAAGGAGACGTTCTAAGAACAACCTTGTCCTGGTGAAAAATAAGGAAAGGAGATTTACAAGATAAGGCTGCCAACTCCGATACCCGTCTGATAGAGGTAATCGCCACTAGGAAGACAACCTTCCAGGAGAGAAGCGATAAGGACACTTCAGACAAAGGTTCGAAGGGTGATTCCTGTAAGGCACTGAGGACCAAATTAAGGTCCCAAGGCTCTAAAGGCCTCTTGTAGGGCGGAACAAGATGTGACACTCCCTGGATAAAGGTCCTGACCTGAGACTTAGATGCGATCCGCCGTTGGAAAAGGACGGACAACGCAGAAATCTGTCCCTTGAGAGAGGAGAGAGCTAACCCTGAATCTATTCCTGTTTGAAGAAACTCTAGAATGGAAGGGATAGAAAAAACCAAAAGGGAACGACCCTTGTCTTTACACCAGGAAAAAAATGTCTTCCAGATTCGATGATAAATGCGTGCGGAAGCCGGCTTCCTGGCATTGATCATTGTTGAAACCACGTTGTTAGAGAAACCAGCCTGACTTAAGATCCAGGCTTCAATGGCCATACCGTCAAATTCAGCGCTTTCGAATTGTGATGGTAAATTGGACCCTGTGAAAGAAGATCGGGACGATCTGGTAATCTCCAGGGAACGTCTGCGACTAGACGCACTAGTTCCGCATACCACGGACGTCGAGGCCAGTCCGGAGCGACCAGAATGAGAGGAACGCCTTCCGCTTTGATCTTCCGAATCACCCTGGGGATTAACGGAAGAGGTGGGAAGATGTAAGGAAGGCGAAATTGACTCCAAGGGAGAACTAGCGCATCCGAGCCGATGGCTAATGGATCGCGTGATCGACTTATGAAAGTCTGAACTTTGGCATTCAATCTGGATGCCATGAGATCCACATCCGGAATTCCCCAACGCTGGCAAATGAGTTGAAACATTTCCGGGTGAAGGGACCATTCCCCTGAGTCTAAGCCTTGGCGACTGAGGAAGTCGGCCTCCCAATTGTCCACTCCCGGGATGTGAACCGCGGAGATGGGCGAGCGGTTTGCCTCGGCCCAGCGCAGGATGTGCGATACCTCGAGCATAGCTGTTCTGCTCCGAGTGCCCCCCTGGCGGTTGATATACGCCACGGCAGTGGCGTTGTCTGACTGAATCCGGATGGGACGTCCGGCCAGTAGATGATGGAACTGCACGAGAGCTAACTTGATAGCTCTGATCTCCAGGATGTTGATCGGAAGACGGGTCTCTGATAGAGACCATCGGCCTTGAGCCGTGTGATGGAGGAACACTGCTCCCCATCCGAGGAGACTGGCATCGGTGGTCACCACCAGCCAATGGATCGGCAGAAAGGATTTTCCCTGATTCAGAGATGAAGCCTTTGTCCACCATTTTAAGGAGCTTCTGACTGTGGGAGACAGACAGAAGCGGCGACCTAAAGACGCAGGGTTCCTGTCCCAAAGTGATATTAGCTCCTGTTGAAGAGGATGAAGGTGGAACTGAGCGAATGGTACTGCCTCGATGGACGCTACCATTTTCCCCAGGACCTGCATCGCGCTCCGCAGAGAGTGCGAGTGGCCTAGAAACAACAGGAGTACTCCCCGTCTCAGAGAGTTGATCTTCTCTGGAGGGAGAGATACCAACCCTTGGAAGGTGTCCAGAATCATTCCCAGAAAAGGAATCTTCTGAGACGGAATCTGAAGAGACTTGTCCAAATTGATTAGCCAGCCCAAGCGAGAAAGGGTGTCGATAGTGATCTCGACACTTTCTGCGCAGGCCTGAAAAGACGGACCTTTGATGAGTAGGTCGTCCAGATACGGGAGGACTACCACACCCCGAGAGTGTAAAATTGACATGGCGGCCGCCATGACCTTTGTGAACACTCTGGAGGCGGTTGCGAGACCGAAAGGCAGAGCGGCAAATTGAAAATGATCCTCTCCGACAGCAAAACGCAGAAACTTTTGATGACCTCTGAAAATTGGAATGTGTAGATACGCATCCTTGATGTCTATAGACGCCAAGTATTCTTTCCTTTCTAGAGATGCGACCACAGAACGGAGGGATTCCATCCTGAAATGACGGATTCTGATGAACTTGTTTAGTAATTTTAGGTCTAGAATAGGACGCAAGGAGCCGTCCTTCTTGGAAACCACAAAGAGGTTTGAGTAAAACCCTTTGAATCTTTCCCTGTGAGGGACTGGGACGATGACGCGCGGAACGAAGTATATCCAGAGCCTGAAGGAAGGGAACTATGAGATCCTTGGACTTGGGGGGACGTGACTGAAAGAAACGTGTTGGGGGGAGGGACAAGAATTCGATCTTGTAGCCAGAGTGTACAAGATCGAGGACCCACCGGTCCTGAATGACCGACCCCCAGACCTCGCGAAACGAGAGTAGGCGGCCGCCTACCTTGTTTGGGTCCCCCGTCCTTGGTAAGGAGTCATTGGGAAGACTGTTTGCGAGAAGAGGAGCTCCTATTTCCCGCCTGAGAAAATCTGTTTCTCCAGGGCTGAGAGGACCTGGACGATGGTTGCGAGCCCCTATCTCTGCGAGATGGACGGGGTGCTCGAGACGAGGTCGAGGTGGAGGACCAATTAAAGGAGCTACGAAATGGCCGGGAACGACCTTGGTATTGATACCGAATTGATTGATTCTGCGCTGCGGAAGAAATTTGCTCTTGCCCCCAGTGGCGTCAGAAATAATTTGATCAAGACAGTCTCCAAAAAGACGCCTGAAAGATGAGGCAGCGAAGTCAAAGTTCTCTTTGAAGCAGCATCTGCACGCCACTCTCGGAGCCAGAGGGACCTCCGAATAGCGATAGCATTGGCTGCTGTGAGTGCAGCGCAATTAGCTGCATCTAGGGACGCATGAACCATGTAATCACCTGCCCGAGTAATCTGATAGGCCAGATTACGTGCCTCAGGTGAAAGGAGATATCGCTAGTTGTTTTAACTAGGTCCTCAACCCAAGCCACCATGGCCCTTGCTACCCAGGTGGCCGCAAAGGAGGGAGAGGAGAGGCTCCAACCGCCTCAAAAATTGATTTTGCGAGGTTGTCAATTTGTTTGTCAGACGGGTTCCTAATGGATGAACTATCTGACACAGAGAGCAGGGTTTCTGAAGCTAAGCGAGATACTGGAGGATCTACCACTGGAGATTCAGTCCACTCTTTCGCTACAGTTGCTGAAAATGGGTAACGAGTTTTCAGAGACTTCAGTCCTGAAAAACGTTTGTCTGGACGCTCCCTCTGTCCCTGGACAATTTCCGTAAATTCAGGGCGATTACTAAACACCTTGTGAGTACGTTTAGCTCTTTTGAAAGAGATAGGGTGATTTGGTTGAGACCCGGTTTCTTCATCTAGTTTGAGGATTTTATTAATTGCCTCAATGAGAGAATCTAACGATTCCTGAAATTCTGGCGAGTTGGGGTCATCACCAATGTCCGACTCGTATTCCGAATCATGATCACTACGATATCTGGGCGAGGGGGAGCGAGAGCCTGAGCTCGCCGATGCCGAACCGCTGGATGGATTGGGAGACGCATTATGGCGGCGTTTTCTGGACGACCGCTTTGCGGACGCCGAGGGTCGGCCCCTGTCGGATGAGGTCTCTCTGAAGGCTAACGGGCCCCTTTCTGGAAAAGGGACGCCCTGGGAAGAAGAGGAGCCGCGGAAAGTATCCAAGGCCCTAGTCAGAGAATCCATGGAATGCGCTAGAAATTCTGGCCATCCTGAAAGACCTGGCTCAATGGGATCAGGAATAGGCAGAGACTCCTGAACTGTAGTAGGGGACTCCTGAGTGGCCGAAGCAGTGGGCTCTTTGGCACATGATGTACAGAATTGGGAACCATGCTTTGACGGTAGTGAAGCGTTGCATGCAATGCAGGCGGCATATACTACGGTGTAGCTTTTAGCCTTTTTAGCGTCCTTTGATTGCGACATATTTTCTGCAATTTTTGGAGCCTGCTGCAGTAGAAGGGTTAATCGCTGTGCCGACCTAGTCGCAGCGTGCACTTACCCAGGTCCTGTGCAGGGAAGAAGGAGAACAGCGTCTGCCAGCGCTGCTCCACAAAAAAGATGGCGCCCGAGATTATAGCAGCGCTTCTCGTGTGGTACGAGAAGCGCCAGAGGCAGTGGAGGAGAGGGGGAGGACCCAGGAGAGAGACCCATGTGATCTAACGCTGGCCAATAGCGTTAGAGATGGGCGGAGCCGTTCGGCCCGCCCCTTCCCTTGAGGCCTATCCCGGCCTGAAGCCGGGACTAAATTTAGAAAATGCGGCCTATGCCGGTCCGAAGCCGGGGCCTAAATTTTTTGCGGCCTACCCCGGAGCCGAAGCCAGGGAGTATATTTAAGGCCGTGGCCGCGGCGCGAATATAGTGCTAGCGGCGCGGCGCGATTGTAGCGCTAGCGGCGCGGCGCAAAGACGCGGCGGCGTAACACCGCTGCGGCCGCGATGCGACGCCAAAGCGGTCGCGGCGACATGAGGTAAAATCGCCCTCCTGATATACTCACTGCGGGGGGCCGAAGATGGAGACCGCAGGACTACAGCATTTATGGCCGTACTTCCTCAATCCACCATCCCCTTTCATTAGGGGGGTGGAGAGGGATTTTTCATGCATCAGACCGCCACCGCTTCAGGAGAGGTGAGCGGGATATTCAATCAAAGGTGCCACGCAAATCAGTCATTCACCTCGTGGGATATCTCATGGGGAGAGCGGCCCATTCCAGGGATCTGTCGCCCCATGGTAGCGTGGCAGGAGGGATACGTGGAGGCGACACTCGCACGATGCCGCCTGTTGTTGGTTTTTGGGAGATCGTGACTTTTCGTACAAGTCCCGTCGCCCATCCGTGCGTGAAGAAAGTAAAATAACAAAAAGTTTAAAAAATCAGAAAAAAATCAGAAAAAAAGTGGGGTCTGATAGCAGACCCTAGTGCCTCCTACAGACACTAAGCAAGAACTGGTTCAGGATTGAGCCAACAGGAGGTGTATACTGCAGCAGGAGGAGTTAATCTTTTGTGCTTAATGTATTGCTTAGTGTCCTCCTAGTGGCAGCAGCATAACACCCACGGTCTGTGTGTCCCCCAATGAGGCGAAGGAGAAACAGGAGTGTTGGTATTAACACATTGGCAGCCCCAACTGGTAACAGACACAGATTTCCAATCCAAAACAGGATTATGAGACTGTAACCAAGGGAAACCCAGTACGATAATGTCATGCAGATTATACAGAACCAAAAATTTGCAACTCTCCTGATGATCAGGTTCTACCCTCATTATCACCTGAGTAGAGAACTGAGGTTTATTCTCAGCCAAAGGGGTATAATCGATCCCCAGTAGGGGAATAGACTTCCGTAGGGGTATCAAGGGAAACCCACAACGTTTAGCAAAATCAAAATCCATCAGGTTAATAGCTGCTCCAGAATCAACAAAAGCCTGAGCAGAAAATGAGGACAGAGAGCATATCAGGGTAACAGTTAATAAAAACTTAGTCTGAACACTACCCAAGACAACTGAGCGAGCAAAACGTCTTCCCCGCTTAGGGCAGACAGAAATAGCATGAGAGGCATCACCACAGCAGAAACATAACCCATTGCGCTTTCGAAATTCATGACGCTGTGCCCCAGAAACCACTCTATCACACTGATGGATTCAGAAGCAGATTCACAAGGCAACATTATTCCACGCATACCTTTCCGCTCACGCAAACGTCTGTCAATTTGAATCGCTAATGACATAGAATCATTGAGACCAGAGGGAACAGGGAATCCCACCATAACATCCTTTACATTATCTGACAGACCCTTCCGAAAAAGAGCTGCCAAAGCGTCGTCATTCCATTTGGTCAGGACTGCCCACCTACGGAATCTCTGACAGTATAACTCAGCGTCCTCAAGCCCCTGATTTAATGCCAACAAAGTTTTTTCAGCTTGATCAGTGATATTAGGCTCATCGTACAATAACCCCAAAGCCTGAAAAAATGCATCAACATCACTCAAAACAGGATCCCCAGGTGTCAGGGAAAAAGCCCAATCCTGAGGATCGCCGCGCAGGAGAGAGATGACAATTTGAACCTGCTGCGCTGCGTTCCCTGAGGACTTAGATTTTAAGGCAAAAAACAATTTACAGTTATTTTTGAAATTCAGAAACTTAGCTCGATCCCCTAAAAACAAATCTGGCATGGGAATCCTAGGTTCCACAACTGGCAACCCAGCAAGATAGGTAGTAATACTCCGAACCTCAGTGGCAAGCTGATCCACACGGCCAGACAACCGTGCAAACTCCATTGAGAGAAAAGAAAAAATCCTCCCCAGCACCCAGAGATACAGAGGGAAAAAAAAAAAATTCTCTGACAACTTTTTTCTTTAACAATATTTTTTTTTCCCTTCTGAGAGTACAATATAATTTTCAATTTGTTGGGCCGGTGATACTGTTATGTTTCGGTAGCTGAGGAGTACAGGTAAAAAAGGCAATACACCAGAGCAGTTGGAAACTATGAGATTGCAGTACCCTGACTAACCACCACAACTAGAGGCAGCCGTGGAGCGTTCCTACGTTGGTCCTAGACGCCTCGTCACAGCCTGAGAAACTAACTACACCTAAAGATAGAAAGAGGAAAGCTATCTGCCCCCGAGCAGATCCCCAAAGAACATAGAAAGCCCCCAAACATGTAATGGCGGTTAGACAAGAAGAAATACTGACACAGACAGAAAATAGTATGAGCAAACGTTGGGGCCCAAACTTACTAAATAGAAAAGGATAGGAAGGGCACTTACTGCAATCCCAAAAAACCCTGAAAAGCACCAACACTACTAATTTCAAAAACACCTGAGATCACACGACCTCTACCACCTAAATTAGTTCTCTGGTGTAACCAAAATCAAAACAGCAGCCACTGAAAAAAACTGGAAAAAGCAAATGTACAAACATCAGTGGCTGAACTGAACTGAGAGGGCAAAAGCCCCCAGAGGGGACCTTGAAGGCCCCCACAGAAGTGCAGGACAAAATGCAAAAATCAAGCACAAAAACAAAAAGAAGAAAATGTCTTATCTGTAAGCAGGAGATTCAGACACGACACAGCAGGCTACCAAGGAAACAGGAATCAAGGATTGAGACCAGAACAATTGATCACCGGCAACCCTGATGGGAAGGCGACTCCCTTATATAAGACCAGTCAGTAACACCTGATTCCCAATCCTCACAATCTTCACTGGACAGTCCAGTACCGTTTGTAACCACCAGAGGGAGCTTCTGCTCAGAACTCATTTCCAGCCTATTCCAACAGTTGTGGGTTTCCCATGATACCACTGCGGAAGTCTATTGTCAGGGACACCGCACTGCACTTTGAGCCAGTGCGTGTGTCCAGAGTGAACAAACTGTGCCCAACGATACCTGTATAGTAGAACCGCAGCAGAGAAGACGAGTGTTTCTGAGGACACAGGACCTTCCGCACCATGTGACTGCCAAGGGGCGGAGCCAGCCACACGTCTCTCAGAGCAGTATCAGGTAGAGAATGTTTCAGGCCGAAGGACCTGCAGGCACGTGACTGCCTAGGGGCGTGGCCTAAGCTCCAGAGATCTAGGAGGTAAAGGAAAACTCCTAGAAGGGTAACTACGAAATAAAGTTACCAAGGGGCATAGACAGAATGGATGGTCAGGATAGCCAGGTCATACACATAGAGGGCGACGAAGTACAAAAGGAGCAGACAGAGAATAACCAGAACACAGCCAAGGGGTCATACACAGACAGAGCAACGCAGTACAAAAGGGACAGGCAAAACTTGTAACAGGGACACAGCCAAATCGGAACCAGACAGACAAAACTAAGCACAGGCACAACGTACTGGCACAAGCACAGAGTCAGACACACTCAGCCAAAGGTCAGAGTATAAACGACAAAGGCTGGCTTCACAGTGAGGCTATAAAAAGCCTCCCAGGACCCAGAAAGAGGCCAACCAAGTTAACCCCGCGACTACCTGATCCAAGAACCCAGTAAACCATGACATCTATTCCCCTACTGGGCATTCATTCTACCCCTTTGACGGAGAATAAACCCCAGTTTTCTACTCAGGTGATAATGAGGGTTGAACCAGATCATCAGGAGAGTTGCAAATTTCTGGTGCTGTATAATCTGCATGACATTATTGTACTAGGTTTCCCTTGGTTACAGTCTCATAATCCTGTTTTAGATTGGAAATCTGTGTCTGTGACCAGTTGGGGCTGCCAATGTGTTAATGCCGACACTCCTGTTTTTTCTGCCTCTCCCCAGTCTCAGGATGTTCCTGACTTTTTGACTGATATTTCGGATGTTTTTAGTGAAAGTAAATCTGCATCCTTGCCCCCTCACAGAAGCTATGATTGCGCTATTGAATTAGTGCCTGGTGGTAAATTTCCTAAAGGTCGCCTTTTTAATTTGTCTGTACCTGAACACGATGCTATGCGATCTTATATCAAGGAGTCATTGGAGAAGGGTCATATCAGACCATCCTCTTCACCCTTGGGTGCCGGTTTTTTCTTTGTGGCCAAAAAGGATGGTTCATTGATCACTGTGAAGTATCAATATCCGTTACCCTTGATTTCTGACCTGTTTTCCAGGGTGAAAAGTGCTAGTTGGTTTACCAAGCTTGACCTCAGGGGGCATATAACCTTATTCGCATTAAGCACGGGTATGAATGGAAGACGGCGTTTAATACCCCAGAGGGGCATTTTGTGTACCTAGTGATGCCCTTTGGGCTCACTAATGCTCCTTCCATCTTCCAATCCTTCATGAATGATATTTTCAGGGATTTTGTGGATAAATTTCTGATTTTTTATTTGGATGATATCTTGATTTTTTCCAATGACTGGGACTCTCATGTGAAACATGTTCGGACTGTGTTCCAGAATTTGAGAGAGAATGCACTGTATGTGAAGGGATCAAAGTGTCTTTTTGGCGTACAGAAGGTCTCATTTCTGGGATTCATTTTGTCTCCGTCTGTTATTGAAATGGACCCGGTCACGGTTCAGGCCATCTGTGATTAGGTCCAACCTACTTCATTAAAGGCTCTTCAGAGATTTTTGGGTTTTGCCAATTTTTATCGTAAATTTATTGGTAATTTCTCCGGTATTGTTAAACCATTGACTGATTTGACCAAAAAGGGTTCTGATGTGGTGAATTGGCCTCCTGAGGCAGTCTCTGCATTTCAGGAACTTAAGCAGAGATTCACTTCTGCTCCTGTTCTACGGCAGCCTGATGTTTCTCTACCGTTTCAGGTGGAGGTTGATGCCTCTGAAATTGGGGTAGGTGCCGTTTTGTCCAAAAGAGATCCAGAGACCTCTAAGAGTAACCCTTGTGCCTTTTTCTCTCGAAAATTTTCTCCAACTGAACGTAATTATGACGTGGGTAATCGGGAGTTATTGGCCATGAAGTGGGCCTTTGAAGAGTGGAGACATTGGCTGGAAGGAGCCAAACATCAGGTTGTGGTCCTCACAGACCATAAGAATCTGGTTTATCTCGAATCAGCCAAGCGACTTAATCCTAGACAGGCCAGGTGGGCCTTGTTTTTCACACGTTTTAATTTTGTGGTTTCTTTTCTTCCTGGCACTAAGAATGTTAAGGCGGATGCCCTCTCGAGGAGTTTCTTTGTGGACTCTCCTGAGTTATCTGATCCTACTGTTATTTTGAAAGAGAGTGTAGTTCTTTCCGCCATCTTGCCCAATTTGAGACTGGCTCTGGAAGGGTTTCAGGAGGATAAACCTGAGCGCTGCCCTATTGGGAAATTGTTTGTCCCAGACCAGTGGAAGAAGAGTGTGATGTCTAAGATTCATTGTTCCGCGTTGGCTGGTCATCCCGGGATTTTTGGTACCAGAGACTTGGTGAGTCGGTCCTTTTGGTGGCCTACTTTGTCTCGTGACGTCAGGGAATTTGTGCAGTCCTGTGGGACTTGCTCTTGCTCCAAGCCTTGCTCTCGCTCTACTTGTTTCTTAATGCCATTACCTGTGCCCAAGAGGCCATGGACCCATATTTCTATGGATTTTATTTCCGACCTCCCTGTTTCTCAGAGAATGACCGTTATCTGGGTAATCTGTGATAGGTTTTCCAAGATGATACATCTTGTGCCATTACCTAAGTTGCCTTCCTCCTCTGAATTGGTGCCTTTGTTCCTTCAGTACGTGGTTCGGTTACATGGCATTCCGGAGAACATTATGTCTGACAGAGGAGTCCAGTTTGTTTCCAGATTTTGGAGGACGTTTTGTTCTAAACTTGGTGTTCAATTATCTTTCTCCTCTGCTTTTCATCCTCAGACCAATGGACAAACCGAGAGAACAAACCAGACCTTGGAGACTTATTTGAGATGTTTTGTGTCTGCTGATCAAGATGACTGGGTCTCTTTTTTGCCTTTGGCTGAGTTTGCTCTTAATAATAGGGCTAGCTCTGCCACCTTGATGTCTCCATTTTTCTGTAATTTTGGGTTTCACCCTCGATTTTCTTCGGGACAGGCGGAGGCTTCTGTCTGTCCGGGTGTTGACTCTGTTGTGGAGTGAATGCAGCAGATTTGGGACCAGGTAGTGGAGAGGTTGTCTCTCTCTCAGGAGAAGGCCCAACGGTTTGCCAACCGGCATAGGACTGATGGTCCTCGGTTTAAAGTGGGGGACTTGGTTTGGTTGTCCTCAAGAAATATCCCTATGAGGGTTGCATCTTCAAAGATTAAGCCTAGGTTCATTGGACCTTATAAGATCATGGAGATTCTTAATCCTGTTTCCTTCCTTTTGCTTCTTCCAGGGACATTTAAGATCCATAACGTGTTCCACAAGTCCTTATTGAAGAGGTTTGTTGAGCCAGTGGTTCCTATGGCTGCGCCTCCTGACCCTGTTTTGGTTGAGGGCAATCTGGAGTATGTGGTTGAGAAAATATTGGATTCTCGTTTTCCTAGACAGAAACTCCAGTATTTGGTTAAGTGGAGAGGTTATGGTCAGGAGGACAATTCTTGGGTGTTTGCTTTGGACATCCATGCTAGGAGACTGATCCGTGCCTATCACCTAGCTCATCCTGATCGGCCTGGTTGCTCAAGTGAGGGTTGGTGACCCCTCCTCAAGGGGGGGTACTGTTATGAATGTGCTAGAGATGGTTTCTGAGCAGAGGCTCCCTCTGGTGGTTACAGACAGTACTGAACCTTTCAGCGAGGAATGGCAATCTGGGATCACGGACTGGTCTGATATAAGGGAGGTTCCCTCCCATGATGGTTGCCGGTGATCAATTGTTCTTGTCTCAATTGTGGTTCCTGGTTCATTTGGAAGTTTGCTGAGTCTTGCCTGCATCTTCTGCTATCTGATAAGATATTTTCTGCTTTTATTTTTGTGCTTGCTTTTTGCATTGTTCCCTGCACTTCTGTGGAGGTCAGCCAGGTCCCCTCCGGGGGCTTGTGCTCCTCTCAGTTTATCTGAAGCCACTGTTGTTTGTTCGTTTGCTTTTTCCTGTTTTTTCAGTGGCTGCGGCTTAGTTTTGTTACACCAGAGATCTGATTAGGTGGTAGAGATCGTGTGATCTCAGGTGTTTTTGCAATCAGAAGTGTTGGTATTTTTAGGGGTTTTTTTGGATTGCAGCGAGTATCCTTTCCTGTACTTTTCTGTCTAGACAGATTGGGCCCCAGCGTTTGCTCATTCTATTTTCTGTCTGTGTCCATGCTTCTTCTTGTCTAACCGCCATTACATGTTTGGGGGCTTCCTATTTTCTTTGGGGATCTGCTCCGGGGCAGATAGCTTTCATCTTTCTGCCTGTAGGTGTAGTTATCTCTCAGGCTCTGACGAGGCGTCTAGGATCAACGTAGGAACAGGCTCCCAAGTGCTGCTGCTGCAGTGGTGGTGGCGGTGCTGACGGCGGCACCTCCACCCAGCCAGCCCCCCATGACCCGGAGAACTGGGGTGCAGCTGGCCCGAGCGAGCGGGTACTGAAAGCTTGACGCATCAAGAGGATGGTGCGGCAGGGATAGAGATAAGTGATGGATGATGCCACCTGCAGCCCCAACCCTGGGTGCAGTGTGAACATGATGATGTTGTGAGGGGAGGTTAAAGGGGGACTGCACATGATGATGTGGGTGGTTAAAGGGGGAATAAATATGATGATGTGGGGAGGGTGGTTAAAGGGGGACTGCACATGATGTGGGGAGATGGGGTTAAAGGGGGACTGCACATGATGTGGAGAGGGGGATTAAAGGGGGACTGCTCATGATTGTCAGGAACACCGCACTATACTTGCTCACTAAGCCAGTGCGTGTGTCCTGAGTAAACAAACTGAGCCCAAAGATACCTGTGGAATGGAGCAGCAACAGTAAAGACGTGTGCTTCAGACAACCAGGACCTGAAGCATGTGACTGCCAAGGGGCGGATCTGGCCACAGGTCTCTCAGAGTAAGCAGTAACAGATAGAGAATGCTTCAGGCCAGAGGACCTAAAGCACATGACTGCTGGGGGGGCGTGGCCTAAGCTCCGGAGAGCTAGAAGGTGAAGGAAAACTCCTAGAAGGGTAACTATGGGACAAAGTTACCAAGGGGCATAGACAGAATGGACAGTCAGGACGTAGCCAAGGGATCATACACAGATAGGGCAACGAAGTACAAGAGGAGCAGGCAGAGCGTAATCAAAACGTAGCCAAGGGGTCGTACACAGAGAGATCGTCGAAGTACAAGAGAAGCAGGCAGAGCGTAGTCAGGACGCAGCCAAGGGGTCATACATAAAGAGAGCAGCAGAGTACAAAAGGGGCAGGCAAAACTTGAAACAGGGACACAGCCAAATAAGAACCAGACAGACGAAACGTAGCACAGGTACAAAGCACTGGCACAAGCACAACAGAGTCAAACACACTCGGCCAAAGGTCAGAGTATAAGGGACAGAGAATGGCCCCACAATGAGGCTATAAAAAACCTCCCAGAATCCCAGAGTGAGGCCATCCAAGTTAACCCTAAAACCACCTAATCCCAGAAACTCAGCAGACCATGACAATGATGATGTAGGGAGAGGAGTTAAAGGGGGACTGCACATGATGATAGGGGGGTTAAAAGGGGGACTGCACATGATGATATGGGAGGTTAAAGGGGGACTGCACATGATGTGGGGAGGGGGATAAAGGGGGACTGCACATGATGATGTGGGGAGGTGGGTTAAAGGGGGACTGCACATGATGATGTGGGGAGGGGGTTAAAGGGGGACTGCACATGATGATGTGGGAAAGGGGATTAAAGGGGGACTGCATATGATGATGGGGAGGAGGGGTTAAAGGGGGACTGCACATGATGTGGGGAGGGAGGTTAAAAGGGGACTGCACATGATATTGTGGGGAGAGGGTTAAAGGGGGACTGCACATGAAGATGTTTTTCACCACTTTGATATCTCTTTAACAATAAGAGCATGGAAGAGACCAGGAGCCATGTGGTGAGCTGCATTTTTTGCTACATGTTCACAGATTTACCAGTGGAAAAGTCAAATTTCACATGCCAGAAATGCAAGCTTGTGTCCATGTTTGAGGAAAAGTTGCGAAATCTAGAAGAGAGGTTAGCTACATTGAAGATCATTAAGGAAGATGAAGAGTTCTTAGACAGAGCAGAATTATCTCTTCATGTTACAGAAAGAGAAGAAATTCAAAGTGCACCTGAAGAAACAGAGGAATGGAAGCATGTGACCCAGAGAAGCAGGAGGATCGGGAGGCAGTCAGCACCCATACTGCTCAGGAACCAGTACCATGCTCTCACACAGGAGAACGATGAAGAAATACATCAGGATAAGACTTTGCCCACAAAGAACAACCTTGTACGCCCTCAGAGTCCTCCTGGATGGAGAAAGAAAAATGTTGTGAAGAAGAGAGTTGTGGTCATGGGGGATTCCCTGTTGAGAGGAACAGAGGCCGCTATCTGCAGACCGGATATAACCTCAAGAGAAATGTGCTGTCTTCCAGGTGCAAAAATTAAAGATGTGTCTAACAGGATATCAGGACTCTTCAGACCTAAAGATGACTACCCATTCCTGCTAATACATGTGGGGACAAATGACACCACAAGAATTGACCTGGAAACCATCTGCAGTGACTCTGAAAACTTAGGCAAGAAAGTGAAAGAACTGGGAGAGCAGGTGGTCTTCTCTTCCATCCTTCCAGTGGATGGCCATGGAACAAGGAGGTGGAATAAGATTCTGCAGGTGAACAACTGGCTACGTCGATGGTACTGTCAGCAAGGATTTGGATTTCTGGATCACGGAGTGAATTTACCTATACGATGGACTACTTGCTAGAGATGGGATGCATCTTACGAAGACTGGAAAACATGTATTTGGAAGTCGCCTTGCTACACTCATCAGGAGAGCTTTGAACTAGAACAATGTGGGAAGGGAAGCAAAAGGCCAGAAAAATCCATACACCTGACAAATGCTATTGAGAACTCTGCTATTAGAAGTGGAAAGGAAGAACGAAGACAAAAAAATCTAAATAATAAAAATATTGGAGGAAGAGAAACCAATCACAAACTAAAATGTTTCTATACAAAAGCACAAAGCATGGGCAGCAAATAAGGAGAACTGGAACTACTAACGCAGGAAAAGAAATATGATGTCATTGGAATCTCTGAAACTTGGTGGGACGATACACATGATTGGAATACAAGGCTAGAAGGATACAACTTACTTGCAAGAAACAGACTTGATAAACAAGGAGGAAGTGTCGCATTGTATGTTAGAAAAGTGTATATCAGCACAGAGATCCAAGCTTCAGAGACTGCGAGTTCTATGGAAACTGTTTGGGTAAGAATACAAGGACAGAACAATGGAAAGGACACCATTGTAGGCATTTACTACAGCCCGCCTATGCAAGCTGAAGATATGGATGAACTCTTTATGCATCAAATGGCCAAGTTCTCCAAAAAATATGACATAGTGGGAATGGGAGATTTCAAATATCCAGATATTTGTTGGGAATCTCTCTCAGGCAAAATTAACAAGTCCAGGAAATTCTTATCCTCTCTTGCTGACAACTTTATCTTCCAAAAGGTAGGGGAGAAAACAAGGGGATCTGCTACCTTGGATCTAATCCTTATAAACAGGGAGGAAATGGTTGAGGAGGTAAGAGTGGCTGGGACCTTAGGAGGAAGACCTGGGAAAACTCAGACTTCAAGGTTTGATTTCAGAAAGGCAGATTTTAAGGGACTCAGAAAGAGAATCAGAGGGATCCAATGGCTGGATATCCTTAACGACAAAAATGTCCAGGAAGGATAGGAAATCTTGAAAAATGAGATTCTCAAAGCACAATCATTAACAATTCCAAAAAGAAATAGGAAGCATTTAAGGAAACCAGGATGGATGAACACAGAACTTAAAGACATGCTAAAAAGGAAGAAAGAAATGTTTATCAAATGGAAAGAGGGAGGCATATCTAAAGAAGAATATAATGATGTCTGCAGAACCTGCAGGGCATGAATCAGATTATCTAAAGCTGACAATGAATTAAGGCTTGCAAGAGAAGTCAAAAGCAATAAAAAAGGATTTTGGGGATATGTAAAAAGTAAAAGAAAAGTCAAAGATGCTATAGGATTTTTACAGGATGAAATTTATGAAATGGTGAGAAAGGATGTTGAGAAGGCCGAACTTTTAAATTCCTATTTTGCATCTGTTTTCTCTTAGAAAGGAAATGTAACATCAACTGATCTTCACTGTCCTATTAAGAGAATAGAAGAATCCAGGATATCTATAAACAGAAAGATAGTGAGGAAACACTTAGCTAACCTAAATGAATTCAATTCTCCTGGTCCAGATGATTACACCCCAGAGTACTGAAGGAGATAGCAGAAGAAATTTTTGAACCACTCTCCATAATCTTTGAAAATTCTTGGAGAACAGGAGCAGTCCCAGAAGACTGGAGAAGAGAAAATGTTGTTCCTATCTTCAAAAAGGGGAAGAAGGTGGACCCAGGGAACTATAGGCCGGTGAGTCCGACACCTATACCAGGAAAGATTTTTGAACAAATTATTAAACAACATGTATGTAAGTACCTGGACAAGAATGAAGTGCTTAACCAGAGTCAGCATGGGTTTGTAACTAATAAGTCTTGTCAGACTAATTTAATTTCCTTCTATGACAGAATCACTGACTGGGTGGATCAGGGAAATGCTGTAGATATATTATATCTTGACTTCAGCAATGCATTTGAAAAAGTATCTCACACAAAATGACTAAGTATGGAATGGACAAGGCAACTGTTAGGTGGATTCATAACTGGCTTAGTGATAGGACCCAAAGAGTGGTAGTAAATGGCTGCACATCCAGTTGGAAGAATGTATCAAGTGGGGTACCACAGGGCTCTGTCTTGGGCCCTGTATTGTTCAACATCTTTATCAATGATTTAGATGAAGGAATTGAGGGTAAACTGATTAAATTTGCTGATGACACAAAGCTATGAGGGATAGCTAATACTAGAGAAAAGAGAGAGAGGATTCAAAAAGATATAAATAAACTGGAGCAGTGGGCAGCAACTAACAGAATGGTTTTAACCCCTCTCTGACATCAGACCTACTATCCCATCCATGAAACCCGTGCCAATCTGATCATGGACGGGATAGTACGTCATAGGCGATCAGCTGCGCTCCCGGGGGGAGCGCAGCTAATCGCCGGCGGGTGTCAGCTGATTATCACAGCTGACACCCGGGACTGTGTGTCAGGAGTGGTCATGTACCGCTCCCGGAACATTAACCCCTGGCACACCGCGATCAAACATGATCGCGGTGTACCAGGGGCACAGGGGAGCATCGCGCAGGGAGGGGGTTCCCTGCACGCTCCCCTCAGAACAGCGCGATGTGATTGCGCTGTTCTGAGGACTTCCTATCTCCAAGGACCCGGATCCAAGATGGCCGCCGGGTCCTGCAGAGAGGCGGCTTCCTCAGTGCCTGCTGAGAGCAGGCACTGAGAAGCCTGCAGCAGTGCCAGAGCGATCGCTGGTGTGACAGAGTGCTGTGCACACTGTCACACCAGCGATCTGACATTTTACAGTGATGTCCCACCCTGGGACAAAGTAAAAAAGTGAAAAAAATAAAAATAAACATGTTTTTAAAAAAATTCCAAAATAAAAAAAAAAAAAAAATATTTCCCAAAAAATTCATTTCTTCCTGTAAATAAAAAAAATAAAAAAAAATAAAAGTGCACATATTTGGTATCGCCGCGTCCGTAACGACCCCCCCTATAAAATTGTCCCACTAGTTAACCCCTTTAGTGAACCCCTTATAAAAAAAAAAAACAAAGCCAAAAATCAATGCTTTATCATCATACCACTGAACAAAAAGTGGAATAACACGCGATCAAAAAGACCGATATAAATAAACATGATACCGCTGAAAACGTCATCTTGTCCTGCAAAAAACGAGCCACCAAACAGCATCATCAGTGAAAAAATAAAAAAGTTATAGCTCGCAGAATAAAGCGATGCAAAAATAATAATTTTTTATATAAAATTGTTTTTATTCTATAAAAGCACCAAAACATAAAAAAAATGATATAAATGAGGTATCGCCGAAATCGTACTGACCCGAAGAATAAAACTGCTTCATCAATTTTACCACACGCAGAACGTTATAAACGCCTCCCCCAAAAAAAATTCATGAATTGCTGATTTTTGTTCATTCTAACCTCCCAAAAATCGAAGTAAAAAGCGATCAAAACATGTCACGTGCTCAAAAATGGTACCAATAAAAACGTCAACTCGTACCGCAAAAATAAAACCTCACATGACTCTGTGGGCCAAAATATGCAAAAATTATAGCTCTCAAAATGTGGTGATGCAAAAACTATTTTTTGCAATAAAAAGCGTCTTTTAGCGTGACAGCTGCCAATCATAAAAACCCGCTATAAATAGTAAATCAAACCCCCTTTACAACCCCCTTAGTTAGGGAAAAATAATAAAATTAAAAAAAAATGTATTTATTTCCATTTTCCCATTAGGGTTAGGGTTGCGGCTAAAGTTAGGGTTAGGGTTGGCGCTAAAGTTAGAATTAGGGTTAGGGTTGGGATTAGGGTTAGGGGTGTGTTAGGGTTAGGTTTGTGGTTAGGGTTGGGACTAGGGTTAGGGGTGTGTTGGGGTTAGGGTTGGAGTTAGAATTGGGGGGTTTCCGCTGTTTAGGCACATCAGGGGCTCTCCAAATGTGACATGGCGTCTGATCTCAATTCCAGCCAATTCTGCGTTGAAAAATTCAAACGGTGCTCCTTCACTTCTGAGCTCTGCCATGCGCCCAAACAGTAGTTTACCCCCACATATGGGGTATCAGCGTACTCTGGACCCAAGAGTTATTGTGCAATTTGTCCTATTTCTTCTGTTACCCTTGGGAAAATAAAAAACTGGGGGCGACAAAATCATTTTTGTAAAAAAAAAAAAATGATTTTTTTTTTTTTACGGCTGTACGTTATAAACTTCTGTGTAGCACTTGGGGCTTCATAGTGCTCACCACACATCTAAATAAGTTCCTTGTGGGGTCTATTTTCCAAAATAGGGTCACTTGTGGGGGCTTTCCACTGTTTAGACGCATCAGGGGCTCTCCAAATGCGACATGACGCCCCCAGACCATTCCATTAAAGTCTGCAATCCAAAACGTCACTACTTCCCTTCCGAGCCCTGACGTAGAATCATAGAATCATAGAATCAAAGAATGGTAGAGTTGGAAGGGACCTCCTGGGCCTTCTGGTCCAACCCCCTGCTCAAAGCAGGATTCTCTAAATCATCCCAGACAGATGTCTGTCCAGCTTCTGTTTGAAGACTTCCATTGAAGGAGAACTCACCACCTCTCGTGGCAGCCTGTTCCACTCATTGATCACCCTAACTGTCAAAAAGTTTTTTCTAATATCTAATCTGTGTCTCCTCCCATTCAGTTTCATCCCATTGCTTCTAGTCTTTCCTTGTGCAAATGAGAATAAAGATAATTCCTTCTACAATGTGACAGCCCTTGAGATATTTGTAGACAGCTATTAAGTCTCCTCTCAGTCTTCTTTTTTGCAGGCTAAACATTCCCAAATCCTGCAACCGTTCCTCATAGGACATGGTTTGCAGACCGGTCACCATTCTGGTGGCTCTTCTCTGAACTTGCTCCAGTTTGTTGATGTCTTTTTTAAAATGTGGTGCCCAAAACTGGACACAGTATTCCAGATGATGTCTGACCAAAGAGGAGTAGAGGGCAATAATGACCTCACGTGATCTAGACTGTATGCTTCTGTTGATACATCCTAGAATTGCATTTGCCTTTTTTGCTGCTGCATCACACTGTTGACTCATGTTAAGTCTGTGATCAATTAGTATACCCAAGTCTTTTTCACATGTGCTGTTACATAGCCCTATTCCTCCCATTTTGTATATGCTTTTTTCATTTTTATTGCCCAGATGTAGTACTTTGCATTTTTCCCTGTTAAAATCCATTCTGTTAGTTGCTGCCCACTGCTCCAGTTTATTTATATCTTTTTGAATCCTCTATCTCTTCTCTAGTATTAGCTACCCCTCTTAGCTTTGTGTCATCAGCAAATTTGATCAGTTTACCCTCAATTCCTTCATCTAAATCATTGATAAAGACGTGCGCCCATACAGTAGTTTTCTCCCACATATTGGGTATCAGCGTACTCAGGACAAATTAGACAACAACTTTTGGGGTCCAATTTCTCCTGTTACCCTTGTGAAAATAAAATATTGGAGGCGAAAAAAATCATTTTTGTAAAAAAAAAAGGATTTTTTATTTTTACGGCTGTACGTTATAAACTTGTGTGAAGCACTTCGGGGTTCAAAGTGCTCACCACACATCTAGATAAGTTCCTTGTGGGGTCTATTTTCCAAAATGGGGTCACTTGTGGGGGTTTCCACTGTTTAGGCGCATCAGGGGCTCTCCAAATGCGACATGACGCCCCCAGACCATTCCATCAAAGTCTGCAATCCAAAACGGCACTACTTCCCTTCCGAGCCCTGACGTGCGCCCATACAGTAGTATTCTCCCACATATTGGGTATCAGCGTACTCAGGACAAATTGGACAACTTTTGGGGTCCAATTTCTCCTGTTACCCTTGTGAAAATAAAATATTGGAGGCGAAAAAAATCATTTTTGTAAAAAAAAATGATTTTTTATTTTTACGGCTGTACGTTATAAACTTGTGTGAAGCACTTCGGGGTTCAAAGTGCTCACCACACATCTAGATAAGTTCCTTGTGGGGTCTATTTTCCAAAATGGGGTCACTTGTGGGGGTTTCCACTGTTTAGGCGCATCAGGGGCTCTCCAAATGCGACATGACGCCCCCAGACCATTCCATCAAAGTCTGCAAGACAAAAGTCACTACTTCCCTTCCGAGCCCCAACGTCTGCCCATACAGTAGTTTTCTCCCACATAGTGGGTATCAGCGTACTCAGGACAAATTGGACAACAACTTTTGGGGTCCAATTTCTCCTGTTACCTTTGTGAAAATAAAATATTGGGGGCGAAAAAATAATTTTTGTAAAAAAAAAGGATTTTTTATTTTTACGGCTATACGTTATAAACTTGTGTAAAGCACTTCGGGGTTCAAAGTGCTCACCACACATCTAGATAAGTTCCTTGAGGGGTCTAGTTTCCAAAATGGTGTCATTTGTTGGGGGCTTCCACTGTTTAGGCAGATCAGGAGCTCTCCAAACACGACATGGCGTCCAGCCAATTCTGCTTTGAAAAGTCAAACGGCGCTCCTTCCCTTCAAAACTCTACCATGCACCCAAACAGTGGTTTACCCCCACGTATGGGGTATCAGCAGGGCCGGATCCAGGTTTTTATGGGCCCCGGGCGAAAGAGTCTCAGTGGGCCCTTTAACACAGACCACGATTCATGATGCACAGATACAGCAGAGAAATATGGGTACAGTACAGTGCCAAACACTTCACTTCTTCCATTACATGACTGATGCCTATTGTAAATTATACAATAGCTCAAAAACCGCCAAATCCTCACAGCGCACAGAACAGACTGGACAGTACAGTCCTCCATACAATATTATGGACACCACAGTCTCCCCTCATCACCCATATAATACCCCATGCAGGATGTCACCCCCCCATATAATGCTCCATACAGAATACTGGACCCAAAATAATGCTCCATACAGAATACTGGACCCAATATAATGCTCCATACAGGATACTGGTCCCCATATAACGCTCCATACAGGATACTGGTCCCCATATAATGCTCCATACAAAATATGGAGCTCTCCTCTGCGCTGTACTGTGTTCTGCACTGTTACGGCTCAGGAAAGGGCGCTGTGGAAAGACTCCCCATTATCATCATGATTTCCTCCTCATCATCATCATTGCCTCCTTATCATCATCATTGTCTCCCCATCATCATCATGGCCTCCCCATTATCATCAATGCCTGCCCATCATCATCATCTCCTCCCCATCATCATCAATGCCTGCCCATCATCATCATCTCCTCCCCATCATCAATGCCTGCCCATTATCATCATGGCCTCCCCATCATCATCATGGCCTCCCCATTATCATCAATGCCTGCCCATCATCATCTTCTCCAAATCATCAATGCCTGCCCATTATCATCAATGCCTGCCAATTATCATCATCTTCTCCCCATCATCATCAATGCCTCCCCATTATCAGCAATGCCTGCCCATCATCACACACAGACAGCACACAAGCACTCTCTCACATACATACACACACACACACAACACAACACACACACACACAAAGCACCGCACTACATACACACAGACACACACACACAGAGACACACACACGTCTCACCCGTCCAGCGTCCGCGCTCTCTGCCACAGCCGGCCGCTGAATAATGACGTCATTCAGCGGCGCTGCTGTGAGAGGAAGCGCCGGCGCCCCCTGGAGCCCGGAGCTGCGGCTGCGGAGGCACGGGAGAGGTAAGTATTGTGCCAGCTGATGCCGGGGCCCTGAGCAAGCGGGGGGGCCCAGTGGCGGCGCTGACACCGCTCTCCTCCGCTAACGGGCGCGGGGGTGCCAGACGGCGAGTGGGCCCCCCCGCCTGCTCAGGGCCCCGGCACTTGCCCGGGTGTGCCGGGTGCTGACGCCGGCCCTGGGTATCAGCGTACTCAGGACAAATTGCACAATACCTTTTGGAGTCTTGTTACCCTTGGGAAAATAAAAATTGGGGTGAAAAGATCATTTTTGTGGAAAAAGCATGATTTTTTAATTTTACGGCTCTACGTTATAATGTTGTGTGGAGCACTTGGGGGTTCAAATTGCTCACCAAAGATCTAGATAAGTTCCTTAGGGGGTCTAGATTCCCAAATGGGGTCACTTGTGGGGGGTTTCCACTGTTTAGGCACATCAGGGGCTCTCCAAATGGAAAATGGCATCCAATCTCAATTCCAGCCAATTTTGGTTGGAAAAAGTCAAATGGTGCTCCTTCCATTCCGAGCTCTGCCGTGCGCCCAAACAGTGGTTCCCCCCCCCCACATATGGGGTATCAGCGTACTCAGGACAAATTGGACAACAACTTTTGTGGTCCAATTTCTCCTGTTACCCTTGGGAAAATAAAAAATTAGTGACTAAAACATAATTTTTGTGGGAAAAAAATAGGATTTTTTATTTTCATGCCTGGGCATTATAAACTTGTGTGATTTTTTAATTTTACAGCTCTACGTTATAATGTTGTGTGAAGCACTTGGGGGTTCAAAGTGCTCACCAAAGATCTAGATAAGTTCCTTAGGGGGTCTAGTTTCCAAAATGGGGTCACTTGTGGGGGGTTTCCACTGTTTAGGCTCATCTGGGGCACTGCAAACGGAACATGACCCCCATCAACGTCTGCATTCCAAACGTTAGTACTTCCTTTCCAAGCCCTGCCGTGCGCCCAAACAGTGTCCCACCCCCACATATTGGGTATCAGCGTACTCAGGACAAATTGGACAACAACTTTTGGGGTCCAATTCCTTGGGAAAAATCAAAAATTTGGGGCTAAAAAATCATTTTTGTGGAAATTTTTTTTTTTTTCACACCCAGGCATTATAAACTTTTGTAAAACACTTGGGGGTTCAAAGTGCTCACACAGATCTAGATAAGTTCCTTAGGGGGTCTAGTTTCCACAGTTTAGGCGCATCAGGGGCTCTCCAAACGCGACATGGAGTCCAATCTCAATTCCAGCCAATTTTAGTTTGAAAAAGTCAAACGGCGCTCCTTCCCTTACGAGCTCTGCCGTGTGCCCAAACAGTGGTTTTCCCCCACATATGGGGTATTGGCATACTCAGGAGAAATTGTACAACATCTTTTTCTGACCATTTTCTCCTTTTACCCTTGTGAAAATAAAAAAAAGTTTGTAAAAGATCATTTTTGTGGCTAAAAAGTTAAATATTCATTTTTTCCTTCCACGTTGTTTCAGCTCCTGTGAAGCACCTGAAGGGTTAATAAAATTCTTGAATGTGGTTTTGAGTACCTTGAGGGGTGCAGTTTTTAGAATGGTGTCACTTTTTGGTATTTTCTGCTATATAGACCCCTGAAAGTGACTTCAAATATGAGGTGGTCCCTAAAAAAAATGGCTTTGTAATTTTTTTTGTAAAAATCTGAAATCGCTGGTCAACTTTTAACCCTTGTAATTTCCTAACAAGAAAAAATTTTGGTTCCAAAATTGTGCTGATGTAAAGTAGACATGTGGGAAATGTTATTTCTTAACTATTTTGTGTGACATATTTCTCTGTTTTAAGGGAATAAAAATTCAAAGTTTGAAAATTGCAAAATTTTCAAAATTTTCACCATATTTGCGTTTTTTTCAAAATAAACGCAAGTTATATCAAAGAAATTTTACCAATAACGTGAAGTACAATATGTCACGAGATAACACTCTCAGAATCGCGAAGATCTGTTGAAGCGTTCCAGAGTTATAACCTCATAAATATACAGTGGTCAGAATTGTAAAAATTGGCCCGGTCATTAACGTGCAAACCACCTTTGGGGGTGAAGGAGTTAACAGAGAAAAATGCAAAGTACTACATCTGGGAAATAAAAATGAAAAAAGCGTATACAGAATGGGAGTAATAGGGCTAAACAACAGCACATGTGAAAAAGACTTGGGTATACTAATAGATCACAGACTGAACATGAGTCAACAGTGTGATGCAGCAGCAAAAAAGGCAAATTCAATTCTGGGATGTATTAACAGAAGCATACAGTCTAGATCACGTGAAGTCATTATTGCCCTCTACTCCTCTTTGGTCAGACCTCATCTGAAATACTGTGTCCAGTTTTGGGCACCACATTTTAAAAAAGACATCAACAAACTGGAGCAAGTTCAGAGAAGAGCGACCAGAATGGTGTCCAGTCTGCAAACCATATCCTATGAGGAACGGTTACAGGATTTGGGAATGTTTAGCTTGCAAAAAAGAAGACTAAGAGGAGACTTAATAGCTGTCTTCAAATATTTCAAGGGCTGTGACATTGTAGAAGGATTATCTTTATTCTCATTTGCAGAAGGAAAAACTAGAAGCAATGGGATGAAACTGACTGGGAGGAGACACAGATTAGATATTAGAAAAAAACTTTTTGACAGTTAGAGTGATCAATGAGTGGAACAGGCTGCCACGAGAGGTGATGAGTTCTCCTTCAATGGAAGTCTTCAAACAGAGGCTGGATAGACATCTGTCTGGGATGATTTAGTGAATCCTGCTTTGAGCAGGGGGTTGGACTAGATGACCCAGGAGGTCCCTTCCAACTCTACCATTCTATAATTCTATGATTCTATGTGGAGAGGGGGTTATGGGGGCTGCACATGATGATGTGGGGAGGGGGTGAAAGGAGGACTGCACATGACGATGTGGGAAGGGGTTTAAAGGGGGACTGCACATGATGATGTGGGGAGGGGATTAAATGGAGACTTCCATGATGATGTGGGAGGAGGTTTAAAGGGGGACTGCACATGATGATGTGGGGAGGGGGAATAAAGGGGGACTGCACATGATGATGTGGGGGGGGGTTAAAGTGGGACTGCACATGATGTGGGGAGGAGGGTTAAAGGGGGACTGCACATGATGATGTGGGTAGGGTGGTTAAAGGGGGACTGCACATGATGATGTGGGGAGGGGAATAAAGGGGGACTGCACATGATTATGTGGAGGGTTAAAGGGGGACTGCGCATGATGAAATGGGCAAGGGGTTAAAGGGGGCTGCACATGATGATGTGGGGAGGGGGGTTAGAGAGGGACTGCACATGATGATGTGGGGGAGGGGCTAAAGGGGGACTGAACATGATATTGTGGGGAGGGGGAGTAAAGGGGGATGGCACATGATGTGGGGAGGGGGTTTAAAGGGGGACTGCACATGATGAAGTGGAGAGGGGGTTAAAGTGGGTCTGCACATGATGTGGAGAGGGGGTTAAAGGGGGACTGCACATGATAATGTGGAGAGGGTGGTTAAAGGGGGTCTGCACATGATGATGTGGAGAGGGGAGTTAAAGGGGGACTGCACATGAAGTAGGGGTTAAAAGGAACTGCAAAGGATAACGTGGGAGTAAAGGAGACTGCACATGATAATGTGGGGGTTTAAAGGGGGACTGAACATGATGATGTGGGGAGGGGCAATTAAAGGGATACTGCACATGAAGTGGGGGTTAAAAGGAACTGCAAAGGATGACATGGAGGAAAAGGGGACTGCACTTGATGAAGTGGGGGGAAGGGGACTGTACATGATGAAGTGGAGGAAGGGGACTGCACATGATGAAGTGGGGAGAAGGGGACTGCACATGATGAATTGGGAGTGAGGGAAGAGGGACAGCAATTGAATTGAAGGTGGGGGGTGGGAAAAGCAAATGTTGATCTGGGGAGAGAGCAAATAATGAATTTTGAGGGTGGGGGAGTAATGATGTATTGAATGTGGGGGTAGAGCTGTTGATAATGAATAGAGGGTGGGAGTGAGAAGACATGATAATCAATTGGGACGGAATAGGCATGTAAATATAATGAGTTGGGGGAGCGAGAGGCACATAGTGGGGGGCATTGAGCATGCAGTGACTGGTAATGAATTGGGGGAAGAGTACAGGTGCTAATTAATTTATATATTTATTAGGTGGGGAAAATGGCTATGAAGGAAGACTTTAAGTCCATCCAGTTCAATCCATATCCTATCCTAACCTGCCCTAACATGTTGATCCAGAGGAAGGCAAAAAAAAAAACCCAAGTGGCAAACAGTAAGCTTCACATTGGGGAAAAAAATTCCTTCCCGACTCCACATACGGCAATCAGACTAGCTCCCTGGATCAACGCAGTATCTAGGAAACTATTGAATATAGCCTGTAATATTATACTTTTCAAGAAAGGCATCCAGTCCCTTCTTAAATTTTAGTAGGGAATCACTCATTACAACGTTAGACGGCAGAGAGTTCCATAGTCTCACTGCTCTTAAGGTACTGCCACACTAAACAAGATCGCTAACGATCACGATAACGACGCATACTAATGAGATCGTTGGTTGTGATCGTTTTAATGTCGCTAGTAGCTGCCAAACTGGACGATTTAATTAACGACGCATCAGCAGTAGCGATCTTTTTAACGACTTTGGCGGTCGTTGGGACGTGCCACACTTGCATATATGTGTAGCCCTGGTGTAAGGCACACGCAGTACCCTGGAGGATGTGTGGAGAGATAGCAGTTTAATGCTCAATGAACATTCATTTCAACACACACTTAGACACACCCACAGGATATATGAGCTCAGTCAGGCAGGCAGCCAGTCAGTCAGTTTCCTGTCTTCAGACAGAGCAGACAGTGTGAAGTTTGTGCAGGAGGAGAGAAGAAAGGAGTGAGTTGCAGATATACTTCAGTCTCCTGTCCCAAGGACGGTGAAGGTTCAGAGACGTGCTCCTGCCTAGAAGATTACTGAGAGTCTGGCAACAAGCTCAAGAAAGGAATTAAGAAAGGGACTGACTTTATTAACCTGTGAAGTGAGAAATGCTTATGCTACCAGCGCGGACAAGGCGAAAGGCACAGTGGTAGAAATTCTGAGTGCAATAGGATTGGAGAAGTCCTGCACGTTGTTACCGGTCACTGGAGACCGAAGCATCACCATAGCTTCATGCATGGTGGTAGGAAACCCAGAGGCTTACCGGACCTTAGGTAGCGGAAAGCAGCCCCTAAATAGTCGGTACGTAACTGGGGTCAGGGGGAGTGAGAACCTTGAGCCTGATCAGCAAGAATAGGAACTCAGCTCTCTCACAGGAAGGCTCCGACCACAAAACTGACTGGGCAGTACAGCTTTGGAATAGCTGGAGTTATAGAGGGAACTACGCTTCATGCTGGTTGTACTCATCGTTGTGAAAGTAAAGGAGGCCCCTAACTTGTCCAGCTGCTATCTCGAAATACATTCTCCTTGGATCAGCCTCCCTGGGACCTGCCTTACCATCTTACAAGTAAAGGTATGGAAAGACGCTGACCGTGTGAGACTGAGTTATTTACTTGCATGCCTGCATAACCCTGCCTTAACCATCGACCTGAGGGAAGAGTCCTACCTGTAGGGGACCCGACATCTAGCTGCCTCACCATCCCCTCAGAGCTCTACAGCAGCGCTGGTATAAATTACCAGAAGACTACAGGTGGCGTCACGAACTGTAAATATATCTATCCCCTGTAAATATTCCCCCAACATACGCCAGACCGCTAGGGCCACAGACCGAGCCACCGCTACCTGTGACAAACCCCATAGACTTCCATGGGCTCGGCTCTGAGTACCCCATTGCCCTGGTAACCCACAATTGTGGTGCGTGGTCGAGACATATACTGTGAAAGATCACGACCTCGATAGGCGTGACTGAGCGCAACCTTTTGCACGCCCCTCATCACAGATTGGTGGTCACTATTTACCTCATAAATATTTATCACAGCTCTCCCGCTTTGTGATTGGATGACCGCGTCATAAAAGACCACGTATCTGCACTCCTCTCCATTGCTCTCGAGCAGAAGCGGTTCTTTCAAATCTCCAGCATCGTTCCAGTGTGTCCTGCTAGCCTTTGTAGTTACTGCGATCCATTTGTGCCACTATTGCTGTTGCTGTGTTCCGGTCTACGACGTTGTTTTTCTGCGATCCAGTCTCTGACGTTATATCCTCTGCGATCCATTCTCTGGCGTGATCCAGTTTGTGACGCTATTTTCCCTGTTTTCTTTTTTCTCCAGAATCACAACTTGTGTAAGGTAGGTATTATTTTTGTCACATTTCATTTTTATTTTAACTTTAATTTTACAGATCCATGTTTAGATCTCTGCTTTTGTAAACCATTGTCGTTCATCAATTTTTTTTTTTTTTGCCATTGTTTGTTTGTTTTGTTCTGGCCACCAAACACACCAACCACCATTTTGTGATCCCTGCTGTGTTCTATGTTGTAGGCTATAAACATTTTATTTTATTTAACCATTCTGGCGTTCTCACATAATAATATTTTTTATTACAGATGGCTGATAAACAAGATTTTTTGCGGGAATTTATCGAGCTCTACAGCTCCATGCCGAGCCTATGGAGAATAAAATCACCAGATTACTGTAACAGGCTTAAAAAGAATGACGCATACCAAAAACTGGTGGAGATGTGCAAGAGCCGTTACCCCGATGAACCTGCGGATGTGTCATCGGTCAAAAAACGCATTCAGGCCCTCCGCACAGTGTATAAAAAAGAGCTCAATAAAGTTATAAATTCCACCAAATCTGGAGCGGGGGCCGATGATGTTTATGTCCCCCAACTGTGGTACTTTGATCTGTTCGAGTTCACAAGGGACCAAGAAGTACCCAGAGAAGGGTCATCCATGTCGGATCTAGACCCAGTGATCCAGCCGGACTCCCCTGTCATACATGTAAGTACCTTTGTATTACAACACATTTTAATGTACATGCCAAAGTGGGCTTAAATTTAAAATATATAATTGTGAAATGTAGATAAAATGGCAGAATATATCCCTTCATGTACTGATAATTTATCTAGCTCAACGGTTGAGGCCTATCCATTTACAAGTGTCATTTTCACATTTTTGCTGTATATGGGTGTAGTAAATTGCTTTGTCTTTACAAGGTGTACAATAATAAATTATATTGTGGTACCGTGTTAGCCAGAAAAATCGATGTGAATACTTTTCCGTCCAATTATGACAAGAGCATTCTTAAGGTGATACCTTTATTGGCTAACCAGAAAATTATATGTTCGCTAGCTTTCAGAGCGCACAGGCTCCTTGTTCAGGCAAGATTACATTTGGAATAATTACATTATAAAGGTATCACCTTAAGAATGCTCTTGTCATAATTGGACGGAAAAGTATTCACATCGATTTGTCTTTACAAGTGTCGTTTTCACATTTTTGCTGTGTGAAGATTAATTTCTTTGTCTTTGTGATTTACCATTTGTTTTTTGTTCATGCAGGAAACAGAAGAGTCCGTCTCCACACCTGCAACTGAACAAGACAGCTTGCCGTTGATCGAAGATGAAGAAGAGACACCATCCTCATCTGTGCGGCGCCGGCTTTCACCTTCAGGAAGGAAAAGGAAGGCTCCCACCACCTCGGCTACTCCTGAATTGGTGGAAATTGCAAAAAAAGTGCTAACAGCAGAAAAAGAACCTAAAATAACAGGGTTTGCATACTTCGCAAATGAGAGGCTCCCTACTCTGGATCCTGTTCAGCGGCTTCATGCAGAGAGACTCATGTTTGAGGTACTGACTCAAGCGTCTTTTGGAAACCTGGATAACAGATATGTCGTCATGCCAAGACCGCAGTACCCGGACTACTCGTGGCCGCACAATCCTGTGCCAAACCCAAACGTTGGTGCTCCCCCTTATTGTAATACACCGCAGAGGCAGCATCCTGTGCCAAACCCAAACGTTGGTGCTCCCCCTTATTTTTATACACCGCAGAGGCAGCGTGGTAATGGCAACGATCCCTCTTACCAGCAGTTGTAGTTTTTAAAATGTTTTTCAAAATTTTTTTTGTTGTCTATATTTTTTTTACATTGTTACCTTTCTTAATAAAAATCTTATTTATCTAATGAATTGTGGTCTTTTATTCTTATGTGATGTCAACTATTAAAATGTATTTTTATTACATCTACTTGTCACACACGGGGTCATGGTACTACTACCAGCTATCATAGGTGTTCCATCATAGGGAAAAAATGAAATTAAAAAAATTTCAAAAATTAACATTTCTTATAAAGGCCCCTGGTCACACTAGCGCTAAAACCTTATACTAAAAAATAATACACCACACCTGCGTTGATTAACGTAAAATATAAAATATATATTTTTGTCATATATATTTTTTGTAAAAATAAATAAAATTTAAATAAAAACAAAAAATTTACATAATAAAATAAAAAATTATGAACAAAATATTTACATTATAACAAATTATTTACAACAAAAAAAAAATTACTGAGGGCCCCGGACTCCAGAAAATTGTCTCTCCAGCATCATCCCGTGGTGATGCAGAGCTCCCATGGCAGTTTGCAGCGCTATGACTGCTGAATTCATGCCTGCCACAGCTGAATCCATGCCTGCCACGGCTGAATTCATGGCTGTGGCAGCTGAATTCATTGCAGACACAGCGCTGCTCATGGCCGCCACTGCGGTGTGCATTGTCGCCATCAGCCGGCGGTGGGACAGGAACAGGTCCTGGGCAGTGGGGATTTCTGTGGAGGTAAAGGTAACAGTTAACCAGGGAATTCTGTAGCAACATCTACATGTACATGTTATGTTTGTTAACACTTACGGCTTTCCTCAGAGGACCCGCTTACTGCCCAGCCTGATCCTGTTGCTCCGCCGGCTAGGGAAAAAAAGAAAAAAAAAATTATATCACAACAGCCATTACACATAAGACCTTACTAAGTTCTCAAACTTGTCTGAAGCTTATATAATGTGCGTTAATTACCTGATGGGGCCTGCATCGTGTCACGGGATGATGCTGGAGAGAAGGCAACGTCTGGGGAAGGGCTGTAACAACGAGTCACGAGGGGTTGCTCCAGGTGAAGGCGTTGAGAGGTAAGGTGAGGATGGTGGGGGAGCGTAGCCGGGGAAGGTGAGGATGGTGGTGGAGGGGTAGCTGGGACGGTGGAGCAGGTGGGCTGGTGATGGTGAGGTGGTGCTGTAAATGAAATATACAATTCAGAATCCCTATTATCACTGCCGGTACTCCCAAGAAGAAAGAACAGAGAGAGAAAGATGGAAAGAAAAAACTACTGAATAATGGCCCCATATACTGCTGCATACTGTATAATAGCCCACATAATGCTCCATACTGAATAATGGCCCATATACTGCTGCATACTGAATATGGCCCCATATACTGCTGCTTATGTGCGTTTGTCGTGCGCTGCGCATTTTCCCGGTGTGCGACCCAGACGCTACATGTTGCCTTTTTTTTTTCACGGTCCAAAATAGACAGAGATGATTGAGACAGAGATGATTGAGACGAGATGATTGAGACAGAGATGATAGACAGAGATATGGAGACAGAGATGATGGAGACAGAGATGATGGAGACAGAGATGATAGAAATGTGACACATAGACAACGTATGCGCCAAAAACCGCAAACGGCTACAAAAACAAATGAAATCGAAGACCAACGCTTTTTTTTTTTTTTTTAAATGCTATGCTGATGCACAAAATATCGCAGCTATACAAGCTTTGCATGCATTTTTTTAATGCGCTTCATGTGCGATGAAATGCAGCGCAAAAAAACGCAAGTGTGAAAGTAGCCTAACCCAAAAACATAACCCTTCCAGATACCCTCATCAATACTCACTCAGAGGCCTGCGTAGCTGGGCCCGGATGCTGGCGACCCTATCGCGTGAGCGGTATCGCAGGTCCGCCAGCTTCTTGCGGATTTGTCTCAGGGTCCGCCGCACATTGAAGCGCCTCTCCAGGCCCCGCCGGATTCTCTGCAGGCATACCCTTTTGTGACGCCTTGGATGCGCCACAGGTACCCTGCAGAAATAATCCCACTGGTCCGTTCTCTTTATTAGATAACGGACCTCTCCATCCTCCCATTTAACTGAGCGCTGTCTCGCTGCCATGATAATACCGCATTGGGCGACGCCAGCGTCATGACGTCACAGCGTGCGCACTTTACGGCGCACGTTACGTGCGGCTAAATTCACGTCGCAAAACGGTATTGCTAACGAAAAATGACCGCAGCAGCCATGTAAACCAGCAAGCAGATATGAGATGATATTGCGATCGCAAGACAACGGGTTTAAACTAGGCGATCACAATGTCGTCGCATTTCTGTATGCTGGGGCTATAATCACCATGCAAATCACAATGGCTTTGCAGAGCTGTTTGAGAATGCTCAGATTGCGATCACAATCTCGTCGCATATCTGTATGCTGGGGCTATAATCACCATGCAAATCACAATGGCTTTGCAGTCACAATGTCGTCGCATTTCTGTATGCTGGGGCTATAATCACCATGCAAATCACAATGGCTTTGCAGAGCTGTTTGAGAATGCTCAGATTGCGATCACAATCTCGTCGCATATCTGTATGCTGGGGCTATAATCACCATGCAATCACAATGGCTTTGCAGATCTGTATGAAATGTCTGTATAGCTGTTTGAGAATGCTCAGATTGGTAAAATAATTGAAAAAAAAACACAAGTGCATTTTTAAAATAAAATTTATTTATTATATAAACATTGTTAATAAAAGGCAAAATTCAAACATTATCAAAATCAAACTAGACCTGATGCTGCCAACTCACTGCACCAGGCCCATTAAAGTACTGGCAGTACTTGTCTCGGCCGGCCTTCGCATTGTCCTTGCTCCTGCCTTGATTGACAGGTTGAAGACCTGCAATAGCGGGATCATTCTCACGCCATTCTCCAAGCACCACGTCACCATTGCTGTCCGAGTCCATGAATCCTGGCGGACTGTAAGTACCAGCATCGCGTTTTCGTAGAAAATTGTGCAGCACACAACAGGCCAACACCACAAAGTCTATGGATTCCAGCTTCATGTTGATTGGAGTGTGGAAAACCCTGAAGCGGTTGGCCATTATGCCGAAGGCATTCTCAACAACGCGCCGTGCCCTAGACAGTCTGTAGTTAAAAATCCACCTTTCCCCTGTCAAAGTCTTTTGTGGGTACGGTTTAACAAGATGCTCATGAAGGGGGAAGGCTTCATCACCCACAAACACAAAGTTTAGGTTGGCGGTGGTGTCCATGTTGGTTGCAAGTTAAGTTTATTATTAAACAACCGTTCACCAAAACTTGTGTGCTCCAAAACGCCACCGTCAGAAACCCTTCCATTAATGCCAACATTAACGTCAATAAATTCATAATTGGCATTAACAAGGGCCATGAGGATCACGCTGAAGTAGCCCTTGTAGTTATGAAAAAAGGATCCGCTTTTGGCTGGTTGCGTGATCCGCACATGTTTGCCATCCAAGGCACCACCACAGTTTGGGAACTGCCAAATCCTTTCAAAATCAGAGGCAATAATTTGCCATTCCGCCACTGATTTGGGAAAAGGCATGTAGCTCCGTAAACTGCGGATGATGGCGTTGCATGTCTCCGGAATTAGTTCTCCAAGCAGCGACCGAGAAATTGCAGCAGAATATTGCAAATCCTTCATTGAACGTCCGGTTGCCAGAAATCGCAGCGTTACTGCCAAACGTTCCTCTGCTGAAACAGCTGCACGCATCCGGGTATCCTGCCGTTCAATGAGTGGCCTCACAGCTTCCAGTAGGAGCTTGAATGAATCCTCCGACATCCGTAGATAATTCCGGAAATCCTGCGGATTCTTCTCCTGCAACTCCCTCACTAGATGCATGTGGGTGAATCTGGACCTCTGCTCCAGCCATTCTCTGGTCCACATGCGACGCTTTCGCTTGGAGCGCCTCTCTTCCACCCGCGCCTCTTCCTGTCGATCTGCCTCCATAGATAGCGCAACTGCCACAATCATACGCTCCGCGGTGGAGAGGTTCATTATGTGCAACCTGTACGGTAAAAAATAGAAAAGTTAATGACTAATTAATTACTATTACTAAAGTGTTTAAACAGAATAAAATAAAGAATAAAATAAAAATTAAATTACTAAAAAAAAAAATAAACTTTTCAGTTTATACAGTTTACAAATGTCTAAAATGGTGAGGGGTGTAAAATAAATAAAGCAAAAAAAAAGAGAAAATAAAGTCAGGGGTGTAAAATAATAAAGCAGAGGACGAAAAAAAAAAAATAAGGTCAAAAAACATTATCAAAACAACATCACAACATCACAAACAATATGTACCTTGAATCCAAATCCAAATATCCCGAAGATCCAAATCCAAATGGGGATGGATGGTGCTCTATCGACTCAGACAGGATCGCAAAACCCACCACTGCGCCACAAATATGATCGCAAAACACCGACACGCGATACTATCCTCACAAAAACGCACAAAGCACAGTTGGAATCATCCACAACGTGCTCTGGAGGGAGGATGGATGGGGGCGCAGTTATTATAGCTGAGGTGATGTTGTGGTCACCAATCGGAGCTGAAGGGCGTTTTGAAAGAAAACAAAGTCCCGCCTCCGCCGCTGACTAATGCATCGTTAATGAGGTCGCACATTGTTCACAAAGAGGTGCCACATTCAGCGATATATACTTAACAGCGGGACGCCGACGATGAAAATAGGGTCCGGAACGATGTCAGCGACGAGCGAGATCACAGCAGGATCTCAGCAGGGGCCACGTCGTCGCTAGATGCCGCACACAACAACATCGCTAACGAGATCGCTAAATAGTGACGTTTTTTAGCGATCCCGTTAGCGATATTGTTTAGTGTGGCATACCCTTAAGAGTAAAAAGATCATTAGAAAGGTCTTTGTACTGTCCCCTCATATATTTATACCTTGTAATAAGATCACCCCTAAGCCTTCGTTTTTCCAAACTAAATAACCCCAAGTGTAATAACCTGTCTTGGTATTGCAGACCCCCCAGTTCTCTAATAACCTTGGTTGCTCTTCTCTGCACCCCCTTCAGTTCAGCTATGTCTTTCTTATACAACGGAGACCAGAAATGCACACAGTATTCTAAGTGTGGTCACACCAGTGACTTGTATAGAGGTAAAATTATGTTCTCCTCATGAGCATCTATACCTCTTTTAATGCATCCCATTATTTTATTTGCCTTGGCAGCAGCTGCCTGACATTGGCCACTAAATGTGAGTTTGTCGTCCACCCATACACCCAAGTCTTTTTCAGTGACAGTTTTGCCCAGTGTTTTACAATTAAGCACATAATTATACATCTTGTTTGTTCTACCCAAGTGCATGACCTTACATTTATCCCCATTAAAGCTCATTTGCCATTTATCAGCCCAAGCTACTAGTTTACATAAATCCTCCTGTAATATAAAATTGTTCTCCTCTGTATTTATTACCCTGCAGAGTTTAGTGTCATCTGCAAATATTGAAATACTACTCTGTATGCCCCCTACAAGGTCATTAATAAATATGTTAAAGAGAAGCGGCCACAATACTGACCCCTGTGGTACCCCACCCCTAACCGTGACCCAGTCCGAGTGTGCTCCATTAATTACCACCCTTTGTTTTCTATCCATGAGTCAGTTCTTAACCCACTTACACATATTTTCCCCTATCCCCATTGTTCTCATTTTATGTATCAACCTTTTTGTGTGGCACTGTATCAAAAGCTTTTGAGAAGTCCATGAACACCACGTCCACTGCATTCCCTTGGTCCAGTCCTGAACTTACCCCTTCATAAAAGCTTATCAGATTAGTCTGACGAGAACGGTCCCTCGTAAACCCATGCTGATACTGTGTCATGAGGTTATTCAGCCTCAGATACTCCAATATAGTATCCCTTAAAAAACCCTCCAGGATTTTACCCACAGTAGATGTTAAGCTCACTGGCCTATAATTTCCAGGTTCAGTTTTTGCCCCCTTTTTGAATATTGGCACCACATGGTGTGATGGTATTTGTCCCTTGTATGTTGTATTAATGGTCATTTAAAAAAAATGTATGTGACTCATTCCCTTAAAGAAAAATACATAAAAATATATTTATATTTAATAGGTTAGAGTAGGGTTGGGCCAAAAGAGTCTACCGTATCGTGGTGCAGCTTAAAAATTCTTTTGGCCAGAACAAAAGCTGCTGGCTATGTATGTGATCTAGTGTTTGATGGGAACTGTTAATACTGATTGATGAGGACGTGGTGGAGAAGTTGAGTTTTTCCAAGAGTGAGCGGTGGGACTGTGGAAGGTTCGAAGGGTGGAGGCGGAGCTGGGAGTGGAGCCTGGACGGAGTCTCAAGGGGGCCCAAAAATGTTGCCAGTATGGGGCTCCGAAATTCCTAGTGGCAGCACTGCTGCTCAGTACCACTTTTCCCTTGCTGTATATATACACTGCACAGTACCGCTCCTGTCCTGTTGTTGGAGAGGCGACATTGGTCTTTGGGAGGATTAATATTGGTTTATTATTTTCAGGAATACTATGGGAAAAATAAAAATACCATATTTTTTGGACTATAAGACGCACTTTTTCCTCCCAAAATGTGGAGGAAAATGGGGGGTGTGTCTTATAATCCATATGTATTGGCTCTGGCTGTGGTAGGGAGGTGGGGGAGCAGCATCGGCGGAGCAGCGGGTCACAGAGGCAGGAGCTAGAGGCACAGAGGCGGGTCACAGCGGCTGCAGCTAACTCCTGTGCCCGCTGCTAAAGAGAAATTAATTTTCACTGCATTCCACCCCCATGGGCTTGGAGGGCAATGAATATTAGTTTCTTTTTAGCATCTTGGTATGATTGGCCCCCATACCAGGACCAATCATAACAGGTAAATGATGGAGCCCTGCATATCAGGATAGGGATGGGGCCATGCATACTTGGATGAGATGGGGACCCTACATACCAGGATAAGGATGGGACCCTGCATACCAGGAAAGGGATGGGGCCATGCATACTAGGACGAGATGGGGACCCTGCATAGGGATGAGGGCAATCATTCCTGCAGGGATAGGGATGAGGAGGCCATGCATACCAGGATAGAGATGAGGGGCCATGTGTATCAGGATGGGGATGAGTGGACCATATTTACCAGGATAGGGGATATTAAGTACAGAATTGACCACATTTTTTGCTTCAGTTTTTTTCCCCCTAATTTCCTCCTCTAAAACCTAGGTGCATCTTATAGTCCGAAAAATATGATGTATATATTGGAAAACCCATTTAAATGGATTATGCCAAGTAATCCCCTATCCCGAGACCTATGTAGTCACTGGGGTTCGACCGTTGTGAACCCCATGATCCAGAGAATCGGCGCTGTAAAGAAGAGGTTGATCATGCGCACTGCGGCGGCATTCACACATGGCACTTCAAATAACGACTTTAAGATGAGTGTTGAACACAGTATAGCAAAATTCACTGAACGGGTGTGGGGAAAGTGTTATAGTATGTGGGCTGGTGGGGTTTGTGTGGCAGGGCTGCTTTTTTGTCCCAGTCCGGCCCTGCCTGCTATGTTATACAATCCCCGCTACTTGTAGATGTAGTAATTTGGATAAGAACTGGGTTAGAACATTGCTTATGCTGTTTTATACAAAACAAGATAAAACTGGAGGCACATTTATATTTTCTTGAAAAATTACTCATGTGAGCTACTTTTCAAAGGTAATGGCGGGTCTGGCTGACTGTAGTCTAAGATGTAGTATAATAAACTTGGCACTCAACAATAGAAGCAGGTGAACAAAGTTTTTATTGTGGCATCCACATAGACAAAAGTTTATGTTTAAACGTTTTCGGTCCAATCCTAGACCTTCCTCAGAAACATTACTCCAATGAAATTATGCTGTTATGGATATTATGCCAGACTAACTCCTATAGTATAGACAAGGATGTGGAGAAAACCCTGTGATGCTGGATATATAATAGGTAAAGTGACCTATGGTGTAGCGTTTAGTCACAGCGCGATGTGTAACAGAAAAGGACACTCTGAGCTGTGTCCAGGAGATGCAGGAGATATCCGGGGTTAATATTCCCCGTGTTAGGGATTATTGGTGCTCAGAGCTGTGTCCAGGAGATGCAGGGAACCGCTGGCAGTGAGAATGCTATGTAGTCTAAAATGTATCTTTCATGAAAAAAAGAAAACTATGCCTGTGAAAAATAATTACAGTACATAATCTAATAGTTATACAGTCCTGGCCAAAAGTGTTGGCACCCTTGAAATTGCTCCAGAAAATTATAAAATATTTAGAATTGAGAGTCCTCAGTGGTTGATACCTTTTAATGGCTAACTGAAAAGATGGTAACAAATTGCAAGCTTTCGAGATTACTCAGGTCTCTTCATCAGGCAAAGACTAATACAAAATCTGAAGAATCACATATTTATACACAACACAGCACAGAAATAATGCAATAGATAAGACAAGTGACGTAAAGCACCAGCAAAGCACCCCCACACCATCACACCACCTCCTCCATGCTTCACGGTGGGAACCAGGCATGTAGAGTCCATCCGTTCACCTTTTCTGCGTGCAAAGCAGTAATCAAAGCAAAAGGTGACTACTTTGAAGAACCTAGAATATAAGACATATTTTCAGTTGTTTCACACTTTTTTGTAAAGTGTAATGTATAATTCCACATGTGTTAATTCATAGTTGTGATGCCTTCAGTGTGATTCTACAATTTTCATAGTCATGAAAATACAGAAAAATCTTTGAATGAGAAGGTGTGTCCAAACTTTTGGTCTGTACTGTATATTGCTCCATACAGAATCATGGACCCCATATTTTGCTCCATACAGAATAATGAGCCACATATATTGCTCCATGCAGAATAATGAGCCCCATATATTGTTCCATGCAGTATATAATAGGCCCCATATATTGCTCCATACAGAATAATGGACCCCATATAATGCTCCATACTGTAAAATGGGCCCCATATATTGCTCTATACAGTATATAATAGGCCCCATATATTGCTCCATAAAGAATAATGAGCCCCATGTATTGCTCAATACATAAAGGGGCCCATATATTAAATATATATAGTTATATTAAAAAATGAATAATAATAATAATAATAATAATAATATAATGTTCCATACAGTATATGATGGACTCCATATAATGCTCCAGTATATGATGGGCCCATATAATGATCCATATATAATTGGCCCCATATATGATGCTCCAGTGTATAATGGGCCCCATATACAATGCTTCAGTGTATAATGGGCCTCATACCAGTGTATGATGGTCCCTATATATAATGCTCCAAACATAAAAAAATAATATGAAATATACACCTCTCCTTGCTGCTCTGCTCCGGACTCCTCAGCGTCGCCATCTTCCAGCTCTCTGCACTGTGACTATTCAGGCAGAGGGCGCACAGACGTGATGTCATAGCGTCCTCTGACCTGAACGTCACAGTCAGAAGATGCCGCAGTGATGGAACGGGGAGAGGTAAGTATCACAAATGACAGGGCCCTGAGCAAGCGGGGCCCACTCAGGGGAGTCGGCACTGGCACAGACACTGGGCCCCCATAGTGTGCCGATGTCCCTGATGACGAGTGGGCCCCCCAGCCTGCTCAGAGCCCCGGCACTTGCCCGGGTACGCCGAGTGCTGACACCGGCCCTGCACCTAACATCTCTCCCGGTTCCCTCATTGCTGGACCTGGACCTGAACCTGACCTCACCTCCTTACTGACCAAAATCTCACAATGTCTGTCTGCTATTTCTGCTTTCTTCTCTGCTCGCTTTCTAAAACTGAACATGGACAAAACAGAATTCATCATCTTTCCCCCATCTCACTCTAACCCCCCACCAGACCTGTCCATCAACGTCAATGGCTGTTCACTTTCCCCAGTCCTGCATGCTCGGTGCCTCGGAGTGATCCTCGACTCTGCCCTCTCTTTCAAGCCACATGTCCAAACCCTTGCCTCCTCCTGCCGTCTCAAACTCAAAAATATTTCCCGGATCCGTGCATTCCTTGACCATGAAACTACAAAAACACTAGTGCATGCCCTCATCATCTCCCGCCTCGACTACTGCAACCTCCTACTCTCTGGCCTTCCCTCTAACACTCTGGCACCACTCCAATCCATCCTGCACTCTGCTGCCCGACTAATACACCTGTCTCCCCGTTATTCCCCAGCCTCTCCTCTCTGCCAAGCCCTTCATTGGCTTCCTATCGTCCAGAGGCTTCAGTTCAAAACCCTAACCATGACCTACAAAGTCATCCACAAACGGTCTCCTCCATACATCTGTGACATGGTCTCCCGGTACATACCCACACGCAACCTTCGATCCTCTCAAGATCTCCTCCTCTACTCCCCTCTTATCTCTTCTTCCCACAACCGCATACAAAGCTTCTCCCGTGCCTCCCCCATACTCTGTAACTCTCTACCCCAACACATCAGACTCGCGCCTACCATGGAAACCTTCAAAAAGAACCTGAAGACCCACCTGTTCTGACAAGCCTACAGCCTGCAATGATCCTCAGTCTACTGAACCATCGCACGACCAGCTCTACCCTCTCCTAGTGTATCCTCAGTCTATCCCATAGACTGAAATCCAATGTAAGTCTATGGAACAAATATCAGAATTAAAATATTCCGATATTTTGTTCCCATAGACTTACATTGGATTTCAGGTATCGGAACCGGGTTTCGGTATCGGAATGCTCAACCCTAAATTCCTCACCCATCCCTGTAGACTGTGAGCCTTTGCGGCAGGGTCCACTCTCCTTCTGTACTTGTGTGTGCCTTGTATTGCTCATGTTTACTGTACTTGTCTATATCTGCCCCTCTTCACATGTAAAGCGCCATGGAATAAATGGCGCTATAAAAATCAATAATAATAATAATATAATAAAATTGCGCCTGTCTCTGCAGTGTGTGGTCTGAATCTCTCCACAATTGATGCGTTGTAGTGAGGTCATTGTGCCCGTTGTGCTGAGATGTCAGAATGATGGCGCACGGGCTGACAGCTCAGAGTTTTATCTTAGCTTTCAACTGTATCTGCATCCAGGAACATGTGGTGCCTGGGGAGAAGAGGGGGGGAAGTGTCGAGTGACAGTGCTGGCACCAGGTCCCCTATCTCACAGGCCCATAAAGGCCTCATGGTCTGCCACTATTAGCAGTATGCCACTGGCTTAATACAACATCATATAACACACTTCAGCTGCTGCAGAACTTCATAATCCACACATCAGAGGGTTCGCTATCACACATTAAGGGCTCTTTCAGGTGTCCCTGTCTCCAGTACGTGTGATGACAGTTTTCACACGTACCGGAGACACTGACACACGTAGACCCTTTCAAATGAATGGGTATGTGCACATGCCAGTGTGTTTGCACGGACCGTGTGTCCGTGGGCAAAATACGCTGACATGTCTGTTTTTTACTGTCAGCACAGGCCGCAAAATGGATGTCATCCGTGTGACACGTACTGGCGCCGAGGAAGAAGCGTTGCTGTAAACCAACAAGAGGTGGAAAGATGAGCCCACATAGAAGGGAGCGCCTCAATTGTATACTTATAAATAGCAAAAAGAGGAAAAAATATTCAGCCTACCGTACATCAGTGTCCATATAGTCCATGAGCGGTCTGATGCCAGGAGATGTCCAGTGTGGTTCAACTGGTGCTATAAATCCAAATCCAAAGAAAAAAGAAGGGGTCTCCAGCACCAAATTTAGTGAAAAAAGATAAAACTCACATTTATTAGGAAGGTTTTAAAAACATATTAATAAGCCACCATGACAGGCAAGGCTACCTTACGCGTTTCAGACAGATATTACATGTCCTTAGTCATAGGTATATCTTATCAAAACTAGGAAGCTTAAATAAATGAATACATGAGGAGACTGCAAAGTGAACACCCAGTTTCAGGCAATTAATTCGCTCCACCCTATTCAGACCTAAGCAATTAATGCTACTAAACAAAGCTAACATATAAATAAGAAATATATGGTTGCAGACATAAATGGATACATGCAAAAACAGCAATAAGCCATAAATCACAATAGACATAAATAAATGAGTATTGCAAGGAGAAAAAAAAACACATTACATTATATATTGCAAATCTGATCTATAATTTAAACCTTTCGGTGCACGAGCATACATGGAGTTGATTTATCTACATTGTCCGTTAGGGGCATAGAGAGAATTAACAGAGCGGAGCGAGGTGGTGATTGGTTTGCTGCACTATTATCAGCTGAGGCTAAATGGATCCTGCTTCTTGATGCTCCTGCACCGAAAGGTTTAAATTATAGATCAGATTTGCAATATATAATGTAATGTGTTTTTTTTTTCTCCTTGCAATACTCATTTATTTATGTCTATTGTGATTTATGGTTTATTGCTGTTTTTGCATGTATCCATTTATGTCTGCAACCATATATTTCTTATTTATATGTTAGCTTTGTTTAGTAGCATTAATTGCTTAGGTCTGAATAGGGTGGAGCGAATTAGACCTCTTTCACACATCCATTTTTTAGTGTCAGGCATAATCCGTCGAATGCCTGAAGGGACGGATCCGGCGCTGAAATGAAAAAACTGATGCAATGGATCCGTTTTTTTGCTGGATCCGACCTGAACTTTTCTTCCAACATGTTTTATTGATTTAAAGAGTATTACAATAAAAGATAATCATACAAGTCTTGAAGTAACAAGCTTATTTGACAGACGTAAAACTCAAATATTGATTTAAAGAGCATTCCAAAAAGTAAGTCATACAGGTTTGAAGGTATCAAGCTTATTCTACGCTTATTTGACAGGCATAATACTCATAAATGTACTCCCTCCTCCCTTAACCCTCCCATCCCCCCATAACATATAAACCCCCTTTAAACGACTCTGCATTTGATTAACAATCAACAATCTCAAGGAATAGGATTATGTCCGCTAATTTTCTGAAGAAGATACCACTGGGTGTTTTCGAAATGTGTCCTTAGTTTGTCCCTGGTGTCCTGAGACAGAGATGGGATGAACAATGACCATGTACTTAAAAAATTCCCAGTCAATTTCTCTTTATTTGTCAGGGTGTCTAGCCAGTCCATTCGAAAAATATACATTATTTTGGAGTATATGAGAGATTTGGGTGGTGGCAATGGATTTAGCCAGTGCTGCAAGATACTTTTCCTGGCAGCTGAGGCCCATATTATCAACATGGCCTTAAATGTTTGGGGAATTTGTGTTGAGAGCTGTCTAAAATATTAAATATTGCCCATTGCGGTGTCAAAGGAAACAATATCCCACCAAGATTCTGTAGTTCGGCATGGATAGACTGCCATATTTTTTGCACTTTGGGGCATCCCCACATGTGATGAAATATGTCTGTGTTTCCTGTCCCGCATTTGGAGCATGTGAATGTGCCCCCTGGAGACATCCTAGACTTAATGTGTGGGGTAATATAAGCTCTATGAAGAAGTAATAAAGACATGTCTGCATAACTACTGGAGGGGATCACTTTCCGTTGCATCAAAGATAATTCCCCGACTGTGATGTTCTCTATATCATTAACCCATCTGTTACTGTTATGTTTCGGTAGCTGAGGAGTGCAGGCAAAATAGGCAATACACCAGAGCAGTTGGAATCTATGAGATTGCAGTACCCTGACTAACCACAACAACTAGAGGCAGCCGTGGAGCGTTCCTACGTTGGTCCTAGACGCCTCGTCACAGCCTGAGAAACTAACTACACCTAAAGATAGATATAGGAAAGCTATCTGCCCCGGAGCAGAACCCCAAATATAATAGAAAGCCCCAAACATGTAATGGCGGTTAGACAAGAAGAAATACTGACACAGACAGAAAATAGTATGAGCAAACGTTGGGGCCCAAACTAACTAAATAGAAAAGGATAGGAAGGGTACTTACTGCAATCCCAGAAAACCCTGAAAAGCACCAACTCTACTAATTTCAAAAACACCTGAGATGACACAACCTCTACCACCTAAATTAGTTCTCTGGTGTAACAAAATCAAAACAGCAGCCACTGAAAAAACTGGAAAAAGCAAAAGTACAAACATCAGTGGCTGAACTAAACTGAGAGGGCAAAAGCCCCCGGAGGGGACCCTGAAGGCCCCCACAGAAGTGCAGGACAAAATGCAAAAATCAAGCACAAAAACAAAAAGAGGAAAATGTCTTATCTGTTAGCAGGAGATGCAGACACGACACAGCAGGCTACAAGGGAAACAGGAATCAAGGATAGAGACCAGAACAATTGATCACCGGCAACCCTGATGGGAAGGTGACTCCCTTATATAAGACCAGTCAGTAACACCTGATTCCCAATCCTCACAATCTTCACAATCTTCACTGGACAGACCAGTACCGCTTGTAACCACCAGAGGGAGCCTCTGCTCAGAACTCATCTCAAGCCCATTCACAACAGTACCCCCCCCTTGAGGAGGGGTCACCGAACCCTCATTTGAGCAACCAGGTCGGTCAGGATGAGTTCTATGGTACGCACGGATGAGTCTCCTAGCATGGATGTCCGAAGCAAACACCCAAGAATTGTCTTCCTGACCATAACCTCTCCACTTAACCAAATACTGGAGTTTCCGTCTAGAAAAACGAGAATCTAATATTTTCTCAACCACATACTCCAGATTGCCCTCAACCAAAACAGGGTCAGGAGGCACAGCAGCAGGAACCACTGGCTCAACAAACCTCTTCAACAAGGACTTGTGGAACACGTTATGGATCTTAAATGTCCCTGGAAGAAGCAAATGAAAAGAAACAGGATTAAGAATCTCCATGATCTTATAAGGTCCAATGAACCTAGGCTTAAATTTAGGAGATGCTACTCTCATAGGAATATTTTTTGAGGACAACCAGACCAAGTCCCCTACTTTAAACCGAGGACCATCAGTCCTATGCCGGTTAGCAAACCGCTGGGCCCTCTCCTGAGAGAGGGACAACCTCTCCACTACCTGGTTCCAAATCTGTTGCATACGCTCCACAACAGAGTCAACACCTGGACAGACAGAAGCCTCTGTCTGTCCTGAAGAAAATCGAGGGTGAAAGCCAGAATTACAGAAAAACGGAGACATCAAAGTGGCAGAGCTAGCCCTATTATTAAGAGCAAACTCAGCCAAAGGCAAAAAAGAGACCCATTCATCCTGATCAGCAGACACAAAGCATCTTAGATAAGTCTCCAATGTCTGGTTTGTTCTCTCAGTTTGACCATTGGTCTGAGGATGAAATGCCGAGGAGAAAGACAATTGAACACCCAGTTTAGAACAAAAAGTCCTCCAAAATCTGGAAACAAACTGGACTCCTCTGTCAGACACTATGTTCTCAGGAATGCCGTGTAAACGAACCACGTGCTGAAGGAACAACGGCACCAATTCAGAGGAGGAAGGCAACTTAGGTAATGGCACAAGATGTATCATCTTGGAAAACCTATCACAAATCACCCAGATGGCGGTCATTCTCTGAGAAACAGGAAGGTCGGAAATGAAATCCATAGAGATATGGGTCCATGGTCTCTTGGGCACAGACAATGGCATCAACAAACCACTAGAGCGAGAGCAAGGCTTGGAGCGAGAGCAAGTCCCGCAGGACTGCACAAATTCCCTGACATCACGAGACAAGGTAGGCCACCAAAAGGACCGACTAACCAAGTCTCTGGTACCAAAAATTCCGGGATGCCCAGCCAACGCGGAACAATGAATCTCAGACATCACACTCTTTTTCCACTGGTCCGGGACAAACAATTTTCCAACAGGGCAGCGCTCAGGCCTATCCTCCTGACACCCCTCCAGAGCAAGTCTCAAATTAGGTGAGACGGCGGAAAGAACTACACCCTCTTTCAAAATAACAGAAGGATCAGATAACTCAGGAGAGTCCGCAAGGAAGCTCCTCGAGAGGGCATCCGCCTTAACATTCTTAGTGCCAGGAAGAGAGGAAACCACAAAATTAAAACGTGTGAAAAACAAGGCCCACCTGGCCTGTCTAGGATTGAGTCGCTTGGCAGATTCCAGATAAACCAGATTCTTATGGTCAGTAAGGACCACCACCTGATGTTTGGCTCCCTCCAGCCAATGTCTCCACTCTTCAAAAGCCCACTTCATGGCCAATAACTCCCGATTACCCACGTCATAATTACGTTCAGTAGGAGAAAATTTTCGAGAGAAAAAGGCACAAGGGTTACTTTTAGAGGTCTCTGGATCTTTTTGGGACAAAACGGCACCTGCCCCAATTTCAGAGGCATCAACCTCCACCTGAAATGGCAGAGAAACATCAGGCTGCCGTAGAACAGGAGCAGAAGTGAATCTCTGCTTAAGTTCCTGAAATGCAGAGACTGCCTCAGTAGGCCAATTCACCACATCAGAACCCTTTTTGGTCAAATCAGTTAATGGTTTAACAATAACCGAGAAATTACCAATAAATTTACGATAAAAATTGGCAAAACCCAAAAATCTTTGAAGAGCCTTTAATGAAGTAGGTTGGACCCAATCACAGATGGCCTGAACCTTGCCGGGTCCATTTCAATAACAGATGGGGACAAAATGAATCCCAGAAATGAGATCCTCTGTACGCCAAAAAGACACTTGATCCCTTCACATACAGAGCATTCTCTCTCAAAATCTGGAATACAGTTCGAACATGTTTCACATGAGAGTCCCAGTCATTAGAAAAAATCAAGATATCATCCAAATAAACAATCAGAAATTTATCCACAAAATCCCTGAAAATGTCATTCATGAAGGACTGGAAGACAGAAGGAGCATTAGTGAGCCCAAAGGGCATCACAAGGTACTCAAAATGCCCCTCCGGGGTATTGAATGCCGTCTTCCATTCATCCCCGTGCTTAATGCGAATAAGGTTATATGCCCCCCTGAGGTCAAGCTTGGTAAACCAAGTAGCGTTTTTCACCCTGGAAAACAGGTCAGAAATCAAGGGTAACGGGTATTGATATTTCACAGTAATATTGTTCAAAAGACGATAATCAATACACGGCCTTAATGAACCATCCTTTTTGGCCACAAAGAAAAAACCGGCACCTAAGGGTGAAGAGGATGATCTGATATGACCCTTCTCCAATGACTCCTTGATATAAGACCGCATAGCGTCATGTTCAGGTACAGACAAGTTAAAAAGGCGACCTTTAGGGAATTTACTACCAGGCACTAATTCAATAGCGCAGTCATAGCTCCTATGGGGAGGCAAGGATGCAGATTTACTTTCGCTAAATACATCAGAAAAATCAATCAAAAAGTCAGGAACATCCTGAGCCTGGGGGGAGGCAGAAAAACAGGAGTGTTGGTATTAACACATTGGCAGCCCCAACTGGTTACAGACACAGATTTCCAATCCAAAACAGGATTATGAGACTGTAACCAAGGGAAACCCAGTACGATAATATCATGCAGATTATACAGAACCAAAAATTTGCAGCACTCTTGATGATCAGGTTCAACCCTCATTATCACCTGAGTAGAGAACTGAGGTTTATTCTCAGCCAAAGGGGTAGAATCGATCCCCAGTAGGGGAATAGACTTCTGTAGGGGTATCAAGGGAAACCCACAACGTTTAGCAAAATCATAGTCCATCAGGTTAATAGCTGCTCCAGAATCAACGAAAGCCTGAGCAGAAAATGAGGACAGAGAGCATATCAGAGTGACAGTTAATAAAAACTTAGTCTGAACACTACCCAAGACAACTGAGCGTGCAAAACGTCTTCCCCACTTAGGGCAGACTGAAATAGCATGAGAGGCATCACCACAGTAGAAACATAACACATTGCGCTTTCGAAACTCATGACGCTGTGCCCCAGACACCACTCTATCACACTGCATGGATTCAGAAGCAGGTTCACAAGGCAACATTATTCCACGCATACTTCTCCGCTCACGCAAACGTCTGTCAATTTGAACCGCTAATGACATAGAATCATTGAGACCAGAGGGGACAGGGAATCCCACCAGAACATCCTTTACATTATCTGACAGACCCTTCCGAAAAAGGGCCGCCAAAGCGTCGTCATTCCACTTGGTCAGGACTGCCCACCTACGGAATCTCTGACAGTATAACTCAGCGTCATCAAGCCCCTGATTTAATGCCAACAAGGCTTTTTCAGCTTGATCAGTGACATTAGGCTCATCGTACAATAACCCCAAAGCCTGAAAAAATGCATCAACATCACTCAAAACAGGATCCCCAGGTGTCAGGGAAAAAGCCCAATCCTGAGGATCGCCGCGCAGGAGAGAGATGACAATTTGAACCTGCTGCGCTGCGTTCCCTGAGGACTTAGATTTTAAGGCAAAAAACAATTTACAATTATTTTTGAAATTCTGAAACTTAGCTCGATCCCCTAAAAACAAATCTGGCATGGGAATCCTAGGTTCCACAACAGGCAACCTAGCAAGATATGCAGCAATACTCTGAACCTCAGTGGCAAGCTGATCCACACGGCCAGACAACTGTGCAAACTCCATTGAGAGAAAAAATCCTCCCCAGCACCCAGAGATACAGAGGGAAAAAAAAAAAAGAAATGCAACAAACAGAAAAATATCTCTGACAACTCTGACAACCGTTTTTTTTTTTTTTTCACAAATTTTTTCCCTTCTGTGAGTACCATACAATTTTACATTTTGGGCCGGTGATACTGTTACTGTTATGTTTCGGTAGCTGAGGAGTGCAGGCAAAATAGGCAATACACCAGAGCAGTTGGAATCTATGAGATTGCAGTACCCTGACTAACCACAACAACTAGAGGCAGCCGTGGAGCGTTCCTACGTTGGTCCTAGACGCCTCGTCACAGCCTGAGAAACTAGCTACACCTAAAGATAGATATAGGAAAGCTATCTGCCCCGGAGCAGAACCCCAAAGATAATAGAAAGCCCCCAAACATGTAATGGCGGTTAGACAAGAAGAAATACTGACACAGACAGAAAATAGTATGAGCAAACGTTGGGGCCCAAACTAACTAAATAGAAAAGGATAGGAAGGGTACTTACTGCAATCCCAGAAAACCCTGAAAAGCACCAACTCTACTAATTTCAAAAACACCTGAGATCACACGACCTCTACCACCTAAATTAGTTCTCTGGTGTAACAAAATCAAAACAGCAGCCACTGAAAAAACTGGAAAAAGCAAAAGTACAAACATCAGTGGCTGAACTAAACTGAGAGGGCAAAAGCCTCCGGAGGGGACCCTGAAGGCCCCCACAGAAGTGCAGGACAAAATGCAAAAATCAAGCACAAAAACAAAAAGAGGAAAATGTCTTATCTGTTAGCAGGAGATGCAGACACGACACAGCAGGCTACAAGGGAAACAGGAATCAAGGATAGAGACCAGAACAATTGATCACCGGCAACCCTGATGGGAAGGTGACTCCCTTATATAAGACCAGTCAGTAACACCTGATTCCCAATCCTCACAATCTTCACAATCTTCACTGGACAGACCAGTACCGCTTGTAACCACCAGAGGGAGCCTCTGCTCAGAACTCATCTCAAGCCCATTCACAACACCCATCGTGCTGGACCTGTCTTTCTGCCCTCCCATGACCATTGCTTACGCAACAATGTGTAAATACTGCTTGTCGAGGCTATCTGCACCCTGGCGGTTCTAAGGAAGCCATCCAAAGCGTTCCTCCCTCTTTCTCCACCCCAGTAGCCATGCCTTTCAAAGTTAAGCTACTTGCTTGAAGAAAAAGGAAGGGCTTATTTACAAATGATGGGAAACGTTGTGCTGCTATGTCAAATGCAAGCATGGAGAATCTATCATCTAATAGGTCAGCTGCCAAGGTGCAATCCTGCCCAGCCAGCTCAATGTAAGATAAGGGTGGTTTACCTCCCATAAAGCCCGGGTTACCCAGAAAGGGCACAAAAGGAGAGACATTGCTTCTCAAATGACAGTCTCCTGCATTTCCTCCACGTCTGTATAGTTTGCCATATGGTGGGGTGGTTTCTTATGTCTGCAATAAGGTCATCGTTGGCCATATGTAGTAATGCTGGTAAGGAGACATGGGCACTTAATTGTTGGTCTAAAAGTACATTTGCGAAATGTGATCTACCTCTTAACCAATCAATGGTGTATCTGAGATTTGCTGCTAGATTGTACTTTGCAATGTCTGGGAAATTGATGCCACCCTCCTCCTTTGGGGCTTGTAGTTTGATTAGACCTATGCGTGTACGCTTTTTGTCTCCCCAAGACCTGAACTTTTGAACCCGGAAAAAGAAGTTTTGCAGCCGGAAAATGCAGGTTCGCATGTCCGGACCGAGTAGTAGTAGTAGTAGTCCCTGATTTCCAGAATCAGGATCAGTCTTTTGACGGATTGCACAAAAGACTGGTCTGGTTCCATAGACTTGTAGTATTTCCGGCCGCCTGATGCGCCGCTTCAGGCACTATCAGGCGGCTCCGGAAAAATAAAAAACGTTGTAGTCACCGTTTTGTCCGGCCGCCGGAATGTACATTTCCGCCGGATCCGGTCAAAAACTGATGCAACGCAATGACATCAGGCGCGATCCGGCATAATGAAAGTCAATACTAAAAAAACGCATCCGGTACCGGATCCGTTTTTTTAACAACACGCCGGATCGTGCCTGAAGTCAAAAAACGGATGTGTGAAAGAGGCCTTAATTGTCTGAAACTGGGTGTTCACTTTGCAGTCTCCTCATGTATTCATTTATTTAAGCTTCCTAGTTTTGATAAGATATACCTATGACTAAGGACATGTAATATGTGTCTGAAACGCGTAAGGTAGCCTTGCCTGTCATGGTGGCTTATTAATATGTTTTTAAAACCTTCCTAATAAATGTGAGTTTTATCTTTTTTCACTAAATTTGGTGCTGGAGACTCCTTCATTTTTCTTTGGATTTGTACTTATAAATAGCACTTTATTGACAAATATCAAAAAACAGCATACAGACAAAGGACATAGTTTAAAAACATTAAAAAGCACATCAAAAGAGACCTACTAGCCATGCCTTAATGTGGAGGCAATAGCAACCCACACAGCAAAAAAAGTAACCCCAATAAAGGAAATACAAAGGTGCAAACCTGGAGCCGGCCCTGCCTGTAGGGGTGGCAAGTAGAGTTCATATTTGTGGGGTTGATGTCACCTTTGTAAAAGGGCTCCTAATTTGGGTGACATTCTCACTAGGAGCCACTTTGTACGCCCCTCTATCAGTTTAAATCGGGGCATACGTTTGAGAGGCTCTTTTCCCTGTGGAGACTGGAGTGTCTACCCACATATTCCTCCCACCAAGGATTTTTTCACCAATCCCTTTGACTCAAACACTTTCCGATTGACCTCTTATTTCAACTGTAAATCAGCCAACGTCATTTACGCCCTTATCTGCCCATGCAAAAAGGTCTATGTGGGGCAGACCTCGCAGCAGTTCAGGAAGAGGGCTCAGAAGCATTTGTCTACCATACATCTGGCTGCCTCTGACCTTAAGAAAGGCAAAACTTTAACCCCAGTGGCCTCACACTTTCTGACCGAACATAGTGGCTCCACCTCTAATATTCTATTTTTCAGTTTACAGAGGATCATTCCCAATGCCTGAGGAGGAAACTTAAAGAAACATCTACTTCAAATGGAATTTCGTTGGATTTTCAACCTGCAGTGTCTGTCACCCAATGGACTCAATGAAGAGCTTCTTTTCACAAGTTTCCTGGGTTGAACTTCGTATACCCCATGGACACTACTTGCAAAACTCGTATAGCATGTATTCGTATACCTGCCAATTACTCATATAACCTCTTTTGTGCCCTTGTTTTTTTTTTCTTTTTTCAAATAGAGAAGGGGCTGTATTAGACATCTAGGACCTCCTCACCTCTCTCTGCATTGGGCTTCTAGCTTTTGGCTTTCTAATCGCCTGGATGATATGTAGAGTCATTTTCTCTACATACATATTTTCTCCGTGCATCTTTGTCCCTAAATATTTGGGCACTTGCACATTATACCCTTTATAGGGTGCTAATTTTGCCCATGTTGTTTATTTGTTTTTATTTTTGTTATTTTTTATTTTCTTTAGTTTGACTATGACATTGTGTGTTTTTTGTCTTTTTCATTAATTGTATATAGCCCTATATGGGCCTATTTCTGAACACATCACTTTGCATTTGTATATAATATTCTTGTTGTTTCTTTATTAAGTCATGTGTTCACACTTCTATGTAATTTATCTATCGGTCCTGTGTGCTGTGCCCACCCTTACATTCCCTGCTCTAGGATCTATCATTATGCACACCCGCAGTTATACTGGCGTAGCGCATTAGATCCTCTTTTTTTCATTCTTGGACATTGACCATAGCGCCGGTGTGCGCATGCGCGGTCTGTCTTACTTGACAAACAGCTTCCTCATTGAACAGCGTTCTCTATCCGACGCTCTCCTTTTCTGTGAGCTCATCAGCGCATGCGCCGATCCTGGCCAGGATCCCACTTCCGGTCTACATCAGCCTACACACCGCTCTCCTGTTTCTTCCTTGATTGACCGCTACTTAAGCTACGAACGACTGTGACTGCTCCACTTCCCCTGATGAAGCTGTGCCCCAGCAGCGATACGCGTGGGGTTCTCCACTCCACACAGGTCCCAGGACTTTTTTTTCCTGACAGTCCACCTCTGACGGCCTTCACTGGTCCGCTCTGCATGGTGATATTATTCCCCATTTCTTCTTTTCTCATGTGGTCTTTGGAACATTTTTTCATTGTCCCCTACTGAGTTAAGAACAGATATCCTCTTCCATCTGAGGGTCAAATTATATATTCCCTGATGTATCTATGACTATCTACCCAGCATTCTGGGACTAACCAGGGATTTTCTCTGAGTGTATACCGGTGTTTTGCTACTTATCTGGGGACGCCCAGATTCATTAGAGGGGTTGTTTTTGTCAGGTATTTTATACCATCAAGTCTCCTCATATTATTTTGTAGGAGTGACTTATGTATTCAGCATTGTATGGTATTGGTGCTGTGTTACACTATGATTATTTGAGACCATTGTGGTGGTGTGTATTCTTTTAAATGTTTTTATTGTCAGTCCTTTTGTCCTTAATAAAGCTTACTATTTTGTATTATTCAGTTTGACCTATTACTTGGGGTGTGCGCCCTATATGCCTGGTCTTGTTCTCTTTTTTGGCCCTATTGCTGTTTCCTGTGCATGGTGCAGCACCCCCTATGTTTTGCTTATTTATTATTTACTTCCATTCATTATCCCCTTATATCCAGTAGTGGTGCTCTTTGCCTCCTTTCTACTTTGTATAATCAGGTGACATCAAGCCCACGACTTAGTAATGGAGAGGCGTCAATAAGACACCTGTCCATTTCTAGTCCTATAGTTATATGGTAAACACACAGCAAGCATAAAGTCTTTTATTAGAAATAAAACACAGTTTTCCATTTTTATTTAAAAATAACAAACACAGTTATACTCACCTAACGCCTAATTCCACTGAATCCCTTGTCTCCTGTAATAAAGATAAAATAAAAAACAGCACTATCCCCCATCTTTCTGTCCTACACCGTAATCCATGTCTGGGGGATAAATAGCTTTCAACTTGGATGGTACCAAGATGCGACCATCCAGGCTGAGAAGCACTGGTGAATGAGCTGGTGGGAGTGCAGCATCATTGCCCAGCAGTGACATCACCGAGGTTACCGCTGGTCAGTGAGGCTGTGTTCCCATCTGGACTGAACTGTGGTGACTTCAGCACTGTGGGAAAAAGCCGGTGATGAGATCACCGCAGTTCAAGCTGAGTGTCTTCACAGCAGATCACGGAGAAAAATTCTCTGGCCTTGGGGAGGTCAGTAAGGAACAGTCCATTGTCTTAAAACAGCAGCGGCGGAGCGGACAGTTTCAAAAGACCCCTTTATATTGCTGTAATGGCCCATTTATAAAAATATTTAATTTTTGTAGTTTTGGTAGTTGCCCTCAGGATATAATGCCTGTGTACATTGTATATGCTATAATTTGACATTTTACCTCTATTTTAACCCCTCTCTGACATTAGACGTACTATCCCGTCCATAAAACCCGTGCCATTCTGACCATGGACGGGATAGTACGTCATAGGCGATTAGCTGCGCTCCCGGAGGGAGCGCAGCTAATCGCCGCCGGGTGTCAGCTGATTATCACAGCTGACACCCGTGACTGTGTGTCAGGAGCGGTCACGGACCGCTCCCGGCACATTAACCGCTTGCACACCGCGATCAAACATTATCGCGTGTGTACTGGGGGCACAGGGGAGGATCGCGCAGGGTGGGGGCTCCCTGCGCGCCCCCCTGAGACCCTCAGAGCAGCGCGATGTGATCGCGCTGCTCTGAGAGCTTCCTCCCTCCCAGGACCCGGATCCAAGATGGCGCTGGGGTCCTGGAGGGAGGCGGCTTCCTCAGTGCCTGCCGAGAGCAGGCATGAGGAAGCGTCCTGCACTGCCTGTCACATCGCTGGTGTGACAGAGTGCTGTGCACACTGTCACACCAGCGATCTGATGAAATACAGTGATGTCCCACCCTGGGACAAAGTAAAAAAGTAAAAAAAAGTAAAAATAAACATGTGTAAAAAAAAATCCAAAAAAAAAAAAAAAAAAAAAAAATATTCCCAATAAATTCATTACTTATTGTAAATAAAAAAATAAAACAATAAAAGTACACATATATGGTATCGCCGCGTCCGTAACGACCCCCCCTATAAAACTGTCCCACTAGTTAACCCCTTTTGTGAACCCCTTAAAAAATAAAAAATAAAAACGAAGCAAAAAATCAGTGCTTTATCATCATACCGCTGAACAAAAAGTGGAATAACACGCGATCAAAAAGACGGATATAAATAAACATGGTACGCTGAAAACGTCATCTTGTCCCGCAAAAAACGAGCCATCACACAGCATCATCAGCAAAAAAATAAAAAAGTTATAGCTCGCAGAATAAAGCGATGCAAAAATAATTATTTTTTATATAAAATTGTTTTTATTCTATAAAAGCGCCAAAACATACAAAAAATTATATAAATGAGGTATCGCCATAATCGTACTGACCCGAAGAACAAAACGGCTTTATCGATTTTACCACACGCGGAACAATAAAAACGCCTCACCCAAAAGAAATTCATGAATTGCTGATTTTTGTTCATTCTAACCTCCCAAAAATCGAAATAAAAAGCGATCAAAAAATGTCACGTGCTCAAAAGTGGTACCAATAAAAGCGTCACCTCGTCCCGCAAAAATTAAGACCTCAAATGACATTGTGGGCCAAAATATGCAAAAATTATAGCTCTCAAAATGTGGAGATGCAAAAAACTACTTTTTGCAATAAAAAGCGTCTTTTAGCGTGACAGCTGCCAATCATAAAAACCGCTATAAATAGTAAATCAAACCCCCCTTTATCACCCCCTTAGTTAGGGAAAAAAATAAAATAAAAAAAATGTATTTATTTCCATTTTCCCATTAGGGTTAGGGTTAGGGTTTCGGCTAAAGTTAGGGTTAGGGTTGGCGCTAAAGTTAGGATTAGGGTTAGAGTTAGGATTAGGGTTAGGGTTGGGATTAGGGTTGGGACTAGGGTTAGGGGTGTGTTGGGGTTAGGGTTGGAGTTAGAATTGGGGGGTTTCCGCTGTTTAGGCACATCAGGGGCTCTCCAAATGTGACATGGCGTCTGATCTCCATTCCAGCCAATTCTGCGTTGAAAAAGTCAAACGGTGTTCCTTCACTTCTGAGCTCTGCCATGCGTCCAAACAGTAGTTTATCCCACATATGGGGTATCAGCGTACTCTGGACCCCAAGAGTTATTGTGAAATTTGTCCTATTTCTTCTGTTACCCTTGG
>JARQOD010000001.1:772582850-772648132 GCA_033576555.1 Oophaga sylvatica | reverse complement strand
TCAATACGAATAAATGTTAAAAAGCCCCCTAACGCAGGGGGGGGGGGGCACGAAAAATTCCCCCTTTTAAATAAAGTGGAGAAACCCTTTCCAAAAAAAAAATTTCTTGCGGAAGCCCCCCAAGGGGGTATAAAGAGCCATCTCCTGAAATCCAGGGCATATTCGGTACTGAACCTTACCTTGGAAAAAAGTTAAATGGCTGCTTCAGCTGTTCCCCCTTTTTTGGGGTCATCAAAACGCCATGGCTAAAAAAAAGAAAAAAAGGTGATTCAAAAATCATCCCCCCCCAAAATCAAGGGTTTGCCCACATCAAACCTTTTAGTAACAACTTTTTTTTAAAAAGAAAGTTTTTTGGGGATCTTTCCCGTGGGAAATTGTAAAGCATTGCAAAAAAAAAAAAATTGCATTGATTAAAAACCCTAAATTTCTCCTTTCACCGCCAAAAAAAAAGGGGAAAAATTTTTGGGGATCCCAGAACTCGGGGTTAGGGGGGAGCCTGGGCCCCGTTCCTCTAGACCTAACCGGGGCTCGAAATTTTCCTGGGTTTTTTGTTAAAATTTGTAAATTTATTAGGAGGGTTGGGGTTTGCAAAACGGGTTTTTAAATCTGTACATCTAAAAGGATTTTTCGTCACCCCGCAAAGTTCCTTTAGGGGCCTCCATCTTCCAGATTTTTTAAAGGGGCAGAAGGCGGAAGGAAAAGAGGAAAGGAAAAAAAAAAAAATAGGGGTTTAAATGTGGAACCGGCAGAAAAAAATTTTTTAAAGGGAATGCGCCCCCGGGGGAATGGTTGTGAAAATCAAAAACCAAATGTCATACATAAGGTATTTAAACGGACATCTGATATCACAGTCACAGCAGACGGGGGTTTCCCCCAAACCCCGCAACAAAAAATTTTTGGCCCCGAATCTTGTCTGTTTTTGTACATTTCCCCATAGCGTTTGTGCTTGGGTGCGAGGAAAACACAGGGGCTTTTTTGAAATGAAATGACTTGTATTACTTCTTTCAAGCTGCTGAAAATTTCCCAAAATTTGGGGAAAAAGAGTCAGGAGGAACAGCAGGCCAAGAAATTTTTTAGCACTACAAAAAATCCCAAAGCAGGTTCAGGTTTTTTCCCTTTTTCCCCTAATTCCTCTGAAAAACATGGTTTCCCCCAAAAAGCGGGGTTTTCCCGGAGTCCAAATTTTTTAAAGGGTTTCCCCCAGGGGGGAAAAGCTGGATTTAAAGTTAAAGGTTTTCCCCGGAGTAGGACGACTGACTGAGGTTTTTTGGGGGGGACTGATTGTTCGCTGAGGTGTTTAAGAACAAGAGGGAAGAATCAGGGGGGAACATAAAAAATGGAATTTCCATATTAATGGGGCAAGGCGAAAAAAGACAAAAAGAAAAATGGCGAAAAAAAAGGTTTAAAGGAAAAAGTCAACAGAGACAAAAAAACCTTACAGTAGTCAACCGGTGCAGGTATCTGTGTGATTGCCCCGTGGCACTAAAAACCGTTTGACACCCAAAAACGCAGGGGGGGATATAAGAAGGGGTGGGGGCCCCAATATGCAGTTTGGGGAATACCTTTTTAAAACGGAACAGAGCGTCAGGGGGGACGAAAAAATTGCCCACTTGTAGTCATTGCCCATTTTGGGGTTCAATTCTCCCTCCTTGACTTGTTGGGGGTTTTCCAGTGCCCTTGGATGATCCTTTTATTGAAGGGCCCATTTAGGGGGGAAACATTTTCCCCACCACCTCTTTTGGCCGCTTGGGTCTCTCCCCATTAATGATCGTTGAAAAAAAGCGGGTCCCCTTTGCTGCAGCGGGTTGAGGTGCTATTCCATAAAAAATGATCGAAAAACCCCCTTGAATTTTTAAAAATTTTAAAACCCCTTTGGGAGGGGAAAAGTAGCAAAGGGAAAATTTGTCCTTGACCGTGGGTCGAAAGGGGGCCACCAAAGGGGGGTTTTCTATTGAAAAGTGGATTACCGGGATCTTGGCACGGCAGTCAGATATGAAGGGCCATGGTGCCAAGCTAAAAAAGGGGAAATCTTCTGTGCCCCCCCGGGGGAAGGAAAATTAATACCCATCCCTGTTAACACTTTTCTCCTCCTGCCCCCCCCCTCTCCACCCCACCTTTGGGGAAACAGACATGAATTTGGGGGGTTTGGGGGGCCCCCCCTGTACATGGGTGTCCCTGGTTTACCACTAAAAAAAAATTTCCTTTTCCCCCCTAGTCTCGTCATCATTTTTATCCCTCAATCGGGCCTTTTTTGATATTGGCGGGGCTGGGTAGGATCCCATTAAAAAAATTTGCTCCATACCCAGCTGCTGGGCACTCAAAGATTCCATTTTTAGATTATGAATTTTTTTTTCAGCAACAAAGCTGGGAGGGTTTTAAAGTTTAAAAGGGGGAATCCCACTCAAAAGTTTGGGGCGGGACTCAAAGTTATCAAGCCCCTCCAAAAACAGCGATCACACCCATGACATTGTTATGTGTCTTGGGGTGAGTTTCCCGTGTTTAGGGGGATGTTTAAGTTTGGGATTCAGAAAATGCCCTCTGTGCTCACTTATCCTTCCCCAAAAATTTATATTTTTTTGGGTTTCCCCCCCTTTTGGTGGCGCAAATGGTGAGGGGTTTTGGGGAAATTAAATTGTTTTTAAGCGCTTAAGACCGGCAACGGGGTTGGGGAAAAAGGGGGAAAGGGGGGCAAATTTCGGCGCCCTTCTAAAATAAAATTTGCAAGTCAGGTTTGTTTTTATAAATTTTGCAATTGGTTTTGCCGTGACCCCTGCTTGGCACTGCCCGCTTTTCCCCAGCTTTTTAAAAAAGCAAAAGGGGTTTTTCCCCCTTTTTGCAGGGAAACCCCCTTTGGGTTGGGGTTGCAGTGTGGGGCCCCGGGTCTCTGTTGTTTTATTCCTTCCAAAAGCTCGCGCGGGGGTGGTGTTTTTTTTAAGCAGCACTTCAGCGGGTGTTTTGGGTTTTCCAATGCGCGCTGCACCTTCAAAAAAGGGGTTGTTTGGAGGGTAAAATTTCCCCCCAAAAAAGATGAAGCGGAGGAGGGGAAAAGGGGGAGAGGCTATTGATGAGGGGGGAAACCCTGATGAGGGGTTTGGGGCCCCCATTCGTGGCGTGGGTAGGATATGTGATGTCCAGTTCGACTTTGTCCCACCCCACCCGGGGTTTTTCCAGTGGCCGTGAAAAAATGTTTCTTTTGGCCCCAAATCTTTTTCCGTTCTTTGTAGGGGACCTTTTCCCCCCTTTTGGCTTGGTAAGAGCACGGTAATGTATGTAGTAAGTTCATATAGGTCTTGGCTTGGGTGCGATGAAAAAAGGAGTCCATTTTTTATATGAAAACCCCTGTTTACTTCAACAATTGAGAAATGTCACACAGTTTGCAGACACAAAAAACAGGAGACACGCAGGCAAGTAAAAAGCTCGCAATCACCCCAATACGTTCAGGATTTCTTCTCTTTTCCCCGTATCCATAAAAACGGGGTTTTTTCAAAGAGAGGGTTCAAGTCCCCCAGTGCTTCAAAGTTTCATAGGAATAGGGGTTTTCAAGGCCCAAGGAAGGAGTCAAGTCCAGGTTCACTGGGGGCTAGATTAAGCATGATTGCCACTGGGTGCTTAAGAAGCAAAGGGGGAATCGGGCGGGCAGCAAGTGGAAACTCCATTTTGATGGGGCAAGATGCTGCACAAAAAGAAAAAAAATGGCTGGAAAAAAAAATAGTTTCGGAAAATAACATAGAAACCTTTTTACCCCCCCCCTTTAAGGAAAACCCCCCGGTGCCCTCAGACCAGGTTTGTGGGTACTCTGTGAAACGACGGAGCAAGCGGGGGCATTAACGTTTTGACCGGTTCCAGAGTTGTCCCCATGGGTACCCCTCCCTTTTAAATCGATATTGAAAAATTTTTTTAAACCGGAAAACTAAAACCCTTTCCCCCAAAAATTTTCCCCGACCTCGACTCAGGGGGCAGGGAAAAGGGGGGGGAACGTCCGGGAAAAAAGTATTGGGGGTCGCGCCTTTAGTAGGGAAATGAAAAACAGGGGGTTCTCATATTCTGGGATTTTAAACGACAAGCAACGGCACTTATAATTTTACTGTTTTTAGGGTCCATGTACTTAGCCCCAAAAACTTAGACGAGGAACCTTTAAAAACTTAAGTTTTGGTTTAAAAGCCAGCCAAGCCCCCTATTGAAAGGGTGGGGGTTTACGAAATTTATCTGCGCTTTCTTTTCCCTTTTTGAGCCGTTTCCCCAGTTTTTTTTTTAGAAGACCAAATTCTTCTGTAAAGACGGATTCTTTCCCCCATGTGGTAAAGGCGTTTCTATGGGAAATGTGGTAGAATTTAGGATAAAAACCTAGATTAGAGTAAAAAGGAGACTGTTTTTTGGAGGCACTCTGGGTTGTTTTCGGAATCGCTAATGGAATAGATCCACCCCTCACCCCGTAGGTGGAAGATAAGCAGCGGAGTACTGCCCGGGTTTGATTAGTTCGTTGGGGTTTTCCCCTTGTCTGGGGATAAAAAACGAAGAAAAGGGTTTTCTTTTTGCCCCAAAGCGCACAAAATTTTTCCAAAAAAATAGAAGTAATTGACCCCGACCCCAAAAAAAACCCATCCGGTACCCCATTAAAACGAAACACATCTTTTAAACACAAATCTGATGTCTGTTTTCAGGGGTAAGCCCCCAAAGGATAAAAAAAGCTGCCCCTTTTAGACGGTAACCACCCCCAGAAAAGGGGTTCTTCCCCTGAGAGGTTGGTAACCCAAGAAGTCCCCAGGGGAAAGGATCCCCCGGGGGGGGGTGGGTGGGAAAGGCTTTAAAAGACCCCTTGGTGAGGGCGAGGGTTTTGACTTGCAAGACCTCAAGAAGGACATAATTCAAAAATCCCCTTCCCCCAATGGGCCCCAAAAGAACAGAAAGAAATTCCCGTGTCTTTAGAAATTTTTTCCCATGCCCGCTATCTTGGAATGTGAATGAGTTGCAATATCTTAAAATATGTTTCAGGAAAACGCGTTGCCTGAATCCCCACCTTTTTTTAAAACAAGATTCGTCCCGGGGGTTTGGGGCCAAAAAGGAATCCCTTTTGGGTTGCTTCCCCTTATGTCCTTAATAGGGGTTGATTATGAATTACTCCTAGGAACTAGGTCGGGGAAAAAAAGTTTAGGAGGGGGAATTGGACGTGCTCGCTGAAAATCCTAGAGAGTGCATCACCCCTTTATTTTGCGATCCGGTCTATAAGAATGATAAATAAATTGGGGTTTAAAAAAAGATTCCCCCGAGCCTGGCGAGGAGTAGGCACTAGCCGACCCCTAACTCAGGTTCGTGGGGTGTCAGGAACTTTTGTGGCAGACCGAAGAGGGGGCTCCATTCTTTGAAGGCGGCAATAATGGCCAAAACTCTCTTTGCCCACACTTTTTCCCCCTCCCGAAGACAACTGGGGGAAAAAAAGGCACAGGGATGCAAGCATTCTTCTCCCCTGTTCTCTAGGAGATAGTCCAACGGACAGTCTGAAACTCACCTTATTTTGAAGGCAAAGGGGGGTTGGATGTAAGGGGTAGGTGCAGGGGTAAATTTTTCTTTTAGAGGGGGGGAAAGCTTCCGGGTTGGGGAGTAGAAAACTAGATTTTCCCCGGGAATTTTAGTGAAGGTGACACAACCCCAGAGAAAAATTTTAATGAAACGTTAAAGTTGGCAAAAACCCATTGAAGCGCTTTACCCCTTACATTTTTGGACTTGGCCAACCTTGTGGGGTTTGGGGTTTTTCTTCCATCCAAAAAATTTTTTGGTAGACAGTCATACCCCCCAAAAAAAAATTTTGGTCCTATGGAATTCCCCTTTTCAAGTTTGATGTAAAAAAGATTTTGTTTAGCGTTCAAACCATTCTCAATGTCCATGATGTTCCTTGTGGGTTGAAAAAAATTAGAATATCATCCAAAAAATTCCCCCAATGTATCTAGAGATCCGAAGAGTCTTCACCAAGGTTGGAAGTGGCTGGGGCGGTACCAGACCAAAGGATAATGTATTAAAAAGTCCATGCGTGACCTGAATGCAGTTTCCATTACCCCCCGGTCTAATAAGGAAATTATGGGGCCCCAAAAACTAGTTAGAAAAAATTTTGGATGTCCACTCTCCCCAAAAAATGGGGGGAAAGGCAATAAAACTTTTAAATGTAACCTTATTGAGTTCCCATAGTTCGCTGGTCTCGAGATCCATCTTTCTTCTTTACAAAGAAAAGGGGGGCCCCTCAGGAGATAAAAAAAGGGGGGTATGAAGCCCTTGGCAAATTTTTTTTTGTATCCTTTAAGCCTTTAGCCGGGCCCCCCCCAGGGGGAATTTTTAAAAAAAGGGATCTCTGCCCCGGGGAAAAATTAATTGGAAATCATATGGACGGTGGGGGGAAAACTGGTCAGGTTCTTTTGTCACAAAATTCCACTGTCCGGAAACAGTTGGTAGTTTCAGGGATACATTTTTCCTTAGGAACAGAGAAGCTGAATTTTTTGGCTCATCTTTCTCTGGAAAGGAATTTCCCCTTGGCCCCAGTTAATGGTAGGTTTTGGGCCCGCAGCCGGGTTTTTTAAACCCCCCCCCCCTAAAAAAAACCCCCTAAAAAGCCCCCCCCTTTCTTTTCTTTCCCCAAAGAACCCCCCCCCCCCCCCACCTTTCCCTTCCACCCCCCCCCCCCCCCCCCCAGAAAAGGTCAGCAAGCCCCCCCCAGTTTCCCCCCCCCCCATCTGAAACTGGAGTGCCTTCTTCATGAACTTTTTAATCCCTGTTTCAGAGCAAAGGAGACATCCATAAATTTCCACTTGCCCCTGAGTCGATCATGAGAGCTAGGGACACCCAAGCTGAGTCAACCGAGTTTGATGGAAAGAAAGCAATGAGAATTGTTTTTCTTACAACTCGCTGGGACAACCGCTGAGGAAACTTGAAAAATGGCGCGTTTACACAGTCAACGTCTCGAGGTAACAGAGTTTAAGTCCAGAAAATCAAGATCTGTTGTGCAGATCTTTGGAGCCTGAGGTGGACCTGCAGATCCCTCCGAACACTCACAAGAAGAGTGCTGCAGTAGTTAGAGAACGGCTGGGGCGGTTTATAATGAAGTGCCCTGAATTACCCAATAAAACATAGATTCTCCTTAAAACGATGTTCCTTGCGTGCATCATAACCGTCGTTGTAAAGAGTCTACCTGATGGGTTCAGGTTCAGGTTCCCCGTGAATCCTATCAAAGGTTCCTTAGCTGGAGAGGAAGGTGGAAAAGGTTGTACATTGTTTTTCGAAATCTCTCTTGCTGCGTTCAGTCGACGAGTTCAATACGGATGCAGTAGTTATAAAGTCACCTAACGAGTGGGAGGGTCGGCACGGCGTTCTCCTTAATCGTGGAGATAACCCCTTTCAAAAATAGATTTTTTGGGGGGGAAATGTCCCAGGGGTATAAGGGCCCATCTCCTGAAACCAAGGATTTCGCTACCCCGGTGTTTTTCCTTGGCGCAAGTAAAATGGCTGTTCAGTGTTGCACCTCGATTGGGGTCATCAAAACACCTGCCCCCCGGCTGAAATAAAACTTCAAGGTGATTCAAAACAATAATCCTCAGTTCAACAAGGGTTTTTCCCACATCAAGCCTTATTATAAGAACTGATTATGTAACACTTTGGTTTCAGGGGAAATTGTGAAGCATTGAGAGAAAAAAAATTGCATTGATTAATAAAATCCCCTGAATTTCTCCGTTCACCGCCAAAAGAAAAGGGGGCAACTTGGGAATCCCAGCATCGGGGTCGGCAGGGCCTGGACTCGCCCCTCTAGAACCTCAACCTGGCTCGCAAATCCGGGTAGTCTGTCCAACCACTTGCAAATTGTGATTATTGAGGCCTGAGATTTGTAAAACGGGTCTTTAATTCTGCAATCTGCAAGGATATTTCGTCATCCGCAAAGTTCTTTTGCGGGCCTCCATTTTCCAGTCTTTTAAGACGGTTTCTGGAAAAGAGGAGAGAAAAAAAACAATAGTGTTCACCTGTGGCAACCCTGAAGAGAAAAAAAAAATTAAGGGAACTGCTCACCTGGAATGGTTGTGAGAAGTCACAACCACTATCATCACAGACATCGCTGAGGAAACTTGAAATTGCAGCGTTATACCTCACGTCCCCCGAACTAACAGAGTTTAAAGTCCGAGAATCAAATCTCTTGCAGCAGATCTCTCTGGAGCCTGAGGCTCGGACATGACAGGCTCCTCTCGCAACACTCACAGTGAAGATGGCAGAGTCTTACGAGAACGGCTGGGGCAGTTTATAATGAAGTGCCCTGACTTACACTAGTAGTAAACATAGATTTTTCTTTATACGATGTTCTTTGCGTGCATCACTAACCCGTCTTTGTAAAGAGTCCACCTGCATGGGTTCAGGTTCTGGTTCCCTTGTGATCCTACTCAAGGTTCCTTAGCTGAGGAGGGAGGTTTAAAAAGGTTAGTGCGATTATTTTCGAACCATCTCTCTTGTCTGCGTTCAGTCAGACGGCATCATACGAATACAATAGTTAATAAAGTCCCTAACGCAGGGAGAGGGTCGGCACGAGCAAGTTCATCCTTAATCAGTGGAGACAACCCTTTCCAAAAATAGATTTCTTAGCGGAAGTGTCCCAAGTGGTATCAAGAGCCCTCTCCTGAAATCCAGGGCATATTCGGCTACTGAACACTTACCTTGGCGCAAAGTTAACATGGCTGCTTCAGCTGTTGCACCTCGATTGGGGTCATCAAACACCTGCCCCATGGCTGAAATAAAAGCATCAAGGTGATTCAAACAATCATCCTCAGTCTCATCAGAGGGTTTGCCCACATCAAAGCCTTATTAGTAAGCAACATGATTATAGTAAGCACTTTGGATCGTTCAGTGGGAAATTGTGAAGCATGTGCAGAGAAAAATAAATTGCATTGATTAATAATCCCCTGAATTTCTCACGTTCACCGCCCAAAACGAAAAGGAGGTAATTTGGGGATCCCAGAACTCGGGGTTATGGCAGGAGCCTGGGCTCGTTCCTCTAGAGCTAAATCCTGGCTCGCAATTCCTGGGTAGTCTGTCTAAACATTTGTAAATTATGATTAGTGAGGTCGTAGGCTTGCAAACGGGTTTTTTTAAAGTCTGTACATCTGAAAGGATTGTATCAGCACTCCGCAAAGTTCCTTTATGCGGGCCTCCATCTTCCAGATCTTTTAAGGCAGAAGTGCTGGAAGGAGAAGAGGAAAGGAAAAAAAAAAAACAATAGTGTTTACCTGTGGTAACACTGCAGAGTAAAATTTTAAGGGAATGCGCTCACCTGGAATGGTTGTGAGAAGTCAAAAACCACTGTCATAAACATAAGGTATTTAAACGGACATCTGATATCCACAGTCACAGCCGACACGGCTTTCCCCAGACCCAGCAGACACTAAACATTGGCTCCTGAATCTTGTCATGTATAGTGTAACAGTTCTATACGTCTTGTGCTTGGGTGCGAGGAAAACACAGGAGACATAGGTTGAAATGAAATGATTGTATTACTTCATACAAGCATGCTGAAAAGTTCACACAGTTTGCAGGACAGAGTCAGGAGACACAGCAGGCCAGAGTAATTTCAAGCACTACAATAAATCTCCAAAGCAGGTTCAGGATCTCTTCTCTGTACCGTAATTCCTCTGCAAACATGGATTCACCAAACAGCAGTTCCAGAGTCCAAAATGTTCAAAGGTTCCTCAGTAGGGAAAGCTGGAGTACAAGTTCAAGGTTTCCAGGAGTCAGGTCACAGACTGACTGAGGCTTGATTCAGGAGCACTGATTGTTCAGCTGAGGCTGCTTAAGAAGCAAGAGGGAAGAATCAGGGCGGGAACATGAAAACTGGAACTCCATATAACTGAGGGCAAGAGCTGCAGAAAGACAGAAAGCAAAATGGCCGACGGAAAACTGAGTTTCAAGGAACATGTCAACAGAGACAAAGAACCTACAGTAGTCAACCGTGTGCAGGTATCTGTGATGATTGCCCCAGTGGCACTGAAAACACGCTCTGACATCACACTAGCAGCAGGGCAGGGCATATAAGAAGAGGTCTGGCAACTAGCAGCTTGGATATCCAGTAATTAAACGGAAAAGAAGCGTCATGAAGGACGCAGGTATTGTCACTTAGATAGTCATTGACCATCTGTTCAACTTCTCCCCTTGACATTGTTACTGGTCCGCTAAAGCCTTGTTGGAAGCAACATAATTATAGTAAGCACCTTAGATCGTTCAGTGGGAAATTGTGAAGCATGTGCAGAAAAAAAAAGATTGCATTGATTAATAAATCCCTGAATTTCTCACGTTCACCGCCAAAACGAAAAGGGGGGAACTTGGAATCCCAGCACTCGGGCTACGGCAGGAGCTGGACTCGCTCCTCTAGAACCTCAATCCTGGCTCGCAAATCCTGGGTAGTCTGTCCAACCACTTGCAAATTGTGATTATTGAGGTCCCGTAGATTTGTAAAACGGGTTTTTTTATATTCTGCAAATCTGCAAGGATATTATCATCACTCCGCAAAGTTCCTTTATGCGGGCCTCCATTTTCCAAGATCTTTTAAGACAGGATTACTGGAAGAAGAGGACAGAAAAAAAACAATAGTGTTCACCTGTGGCAACACTGCAGAGAGAAAAAAAAATTAAGGGAACTGCTCACCTGGAATGGTTGTGAGAAGTCACAACCCTATCATCACAGAAAGTTTCAACCAGAATCTGATACCAGAGTTACAGCAGACAAAAAAGAGAAAAGAAAGGAAAAAAAAAAAAAACGATAGTGTTTACCTGTGGTAACACTGCAAAAAGAAAAAACTTAAGGGAATTGCTCACCTGGAATGGTTGTGAGAAGTCACAACCACTGTCATCACAGAAAGTACAACCGGACTCTGATATCCACAGTACAGCAGACACAGCCTTCCAGACCCAGCAGACACTAACGTTTTGGCTTCAGAATCTTGTAATGTATGTAGTACAGTTCATATAGCGTCTTGTGTTGGGTTGCGATGAAAACACAGGAGTCACAGGTTGATATAGAAAAGGTCCTGTATTACTTCATACAAGTTGGCAGAAATAGTCACACAGTTTGCAGACACAGAAACAGGAGACACAGCAGGCCAGAGTAATCCAAGTCAGCAATCACTCTCCAATACAGATTCAGGATCTTCTTCTCTGTTACCGTAAGTCCATGCAAACGTGGGTCTTTTCAAAGAGCAGGGTTCAGAGTCCACAAGTGCTTCAGAGTTCCTCAGTAGGAATAGCTGGAGTACAAGGTCCAAGGCTTTACAGGAGTCAAGTCACAGGTTTCACTGCAGGCTAGATTCTGAAGCACTGATTGCTCAGCTGTGGCTGCTTAAGAAGCAAAGGAGAGAATCAGGGCGGGAAACATGCAAGCTGGAAACTCCATTTTGACTGAGGGCAAGATAGTGCAGCAAGACAGAAAGTAAAATGGTGACGAACAAACTGAGTTTCAGGAATATAACATAGAACCTTACAGCACGCTTTAGATTGTATAAGACGTGCTGGTGTAACTCAGGGATGGCACACTGGGAAAAATAGTCCAGCTGGGAACCAAGTATCGTGGGGCAGCAACAGTCAACAGATCACGGAAAGACTGTGTCCCCACAAGCCTAAACGGCAACATCTCCACGGCTAGCAATTGGCAATGTGCGCGTTCATATTTGTGCTTGTGGGTGCGTGGTTGGTAATTTATGCCTCCTTTCATACATCTGGGGCATGCACAACTGGACGCTGGCTGGGACAACAAGTGGATGAGCTTGTTGTGTCCTGTGTCTGTGCAACCGTAGCTTGTGAGCAAGAGGTATGATGATCATCTGCTTCCTGCCCAGCAGATTGGGAAGGACGGATCACAGGCGACATGGCAGTGGTTTGAACCGCAGACCCAATTTGGTACCCTGTTGTTCCGCCCCCCGACTAGGGTGCTTGGCTGCCATGTGTTTCCGCATACTGGTGGTGCTTTGGTTGCCTTTGACCGGGCCCTCTGCTCAGCTTCGTATGGCAGATGCTACAGATGACAACATTTGGTTCAGAAAGACTATCTGAAAAAAATTTCCAGACAGTGGCTGAACGCACCCTTGCCTTGACTTGGGGCACAGAGGGATTGCTCTTGGCAACAGTTGACACACTTCGCGCTCTGCTCAAACCATAGCCCTTGGTGCCTTTGTTGGTGCTCGTATCCACCTTCTTCCTCTGTGCTGCTGTGCTGGCTATGCGTGCCAACGGTCCAGGTTGGATCGGTGGGTCTCATTATTCGACCACCTCGTCGTCCATCTCATCCTCCTTCCATGTTGATATTGTCGACTGGCCAGATGGCAACTATGTGTCATCACCATCAGCCTCCCCCTTTTTTCACCCGGTATATCATGTGGATGAGAGTGCTTTCTTCTGTGCCGTGGGATTCAAATATTTGGCCATCATCAACAGACGATACCTCCTCACGTTCCTCTTCAATGTCGCTCGGTGAGAGGCCAGAGGCAATGAAAGGAAATGGACCAAACAGATCCTCGGAGTGGCCAAGGTTGGGTCAAATGTTCCCTGTGACTCCTGGAACAGGTTGAGAAGAGGATGACCCAGCGTTCTCTGTATGGACAGGAGACTGTTTTGTCATGGACGATTTGGTGCTGCTAGAAAAATTTCGTTGAGGCCTTATCAGCCATCAAAGACAGTATCTGCTCTTGTTCTTCTGGCTTCCAGACCCGTTTACGTTCCAGATCGGGAAATTTCCCCGGGAAACCCTAGATGCATCAACCTTTTTTGGTCTCCCAGACTCTGTGTCTTGTTGGAAAACAATGAAAAACCCCACGTCCACATCCACGTCCTTTCCCTTCATAACAGCCTTTTTAGGAATTTTGATTTTTCTGCCATAGTTGCAGATGTTCAGATGCAGATATTGGGGAACAAGGAGCAGTTAGTGCTTTGGGGAGGTAGCACTACAGCCTAGTACTGCTTTGTGTTTTACAAACAGCACTGCAACGGCACAAAAAAATTGCCGAGGTTTAAGGCGAGATTACGCACCCCAGTCACCACACAAGACAGCGGTGCTGCCACAAAAAAATGCTCTAAGGTTTAAGGCGAGATTACGCACCCCAGTCACCACACAAGACAGCGGTGCTGCCACAAAAAATTGCCCTGAGGTTTAAGGGCGAGATTACGCACCCCAGTCACCACACAAGACAGCGGTGTTGCCACAAAAAAATTGCCCTGAGGTTTAAGGGGGAGATTACGCACCCCAGTCACTAACACAAGACAGTAGTGCTGCCACAAAAAAAATTGCCCTGACGTTTAAGGTGAGATTACGCACCCCAGCCACCACACAAGGCAGTGTGGTAGCTGGGGTGCGTAATCTCGCCTTAAATGTCACTTTGCTGCCACTAAAAAATTGCCCTGATGTTTAAGGCGAGATTATTCACCCCAGTCACCACACAAGACAGTGGTGCTGGTGCGTGTCAGTTGTGCAGTACCATGCGTCCTATTCGCTGTGAACACAGCACCCCAACAGCACAAAAAATTGCCCTACAGGGGTAAATGTGACCCCAAAAATAGCTGGGAAAACTGTCACTACTCAGTCCCTGACCTTATACTTTCAGCTCTGAAAAAGAGCTTTCGGATTTTACTGAGAATTTCTGGACGATTTGCACAAACAAACACAACTCTCCCTAGCAGTGGCTTACACTCTCCTACACTAGCTGTGTTCTGCATGCAATGTGAGAAAATGGCGGCAGCAGGGATAATATAGAGCCTATGAGTCATAGGCTATGAATCATGTATAACGCTGGGCGGCCTGCCAATCATAGTAATGCCACAACCAAGAAGGCTGCAGCATTACGTGATTGGCAAATGCTGGTGCGGGAGATCCGAATATTGCGAGGCAAGTAGTGTTTCGAGTACCGCGAGTACTTCATTACTCGCTGAGTACCGAAATTTCTCTCGATTATACGCGCTCATCCCTACTGGGCACCAGTGTTAATCTGCTAGAGTTCTGGCTTGGTGCTTTGATAGCTTTCTGTGTTTGAATTGTGCAGTTCTGGATAACTAGTTCTGCCTGCTTTGTTTTTTGTTTTTCTTTCTTCTGCAACTCCCTCTATTTTCCTACTAGGAGGCAGGGCCGGCGTCAGCACCCGGCACACCGGGCAAGTGCCCGGGGGCCCGAGCAGGCAGGGGGGCCCCTTGCCGTCTGGCACCCCCACGCCCGTTAGCGGAGGAGAGCGGTGTCAGCGCCCCCACTGGGCCCCCCACGCTTGCTCAGGGCCCCGGCATCAGCTGGCACAATACTTACCTCTCCCGTGCCTCCGCTGCCGCAGCTCCGGGCTCCAGGGGGCGCCGGTGCTTCCTCTCACAGCAGCGCCGCTGAATGACGTCATCATTCAGCGGCCGGCTGTGGCAGAGAGCGCGGACCTGGACAGGTAAGACGTGTGTTGTGTGTATGTAGTGCGGTGCTTTGTGTGTGTGTGTGTGTGTGTATGTGTGTGTATGTATGTGAGAGAGTGCTTGTGTGCTGTGGTGCTGTCTGTGTGTGATGATGGGCAGGCATTGCTGATAATGGGGAGGCATTGATGATGATGGGGAGAAGATGATGATAATGGGCAGGCATTGATGATAATGGGCAGGCATTGATGATGGGGATGAAGATGATGATGGGCAGGCATTGATGATGATGGGGAGGAGATGATGATGGGCAGGCATTGCTGATAATGGGGAGGCATTGATAATGATGGGGAGAAAGATGATGATATGGGCAGGCATTGATGATAATGGGCAGGCATTGATGATGGGGAGAAGATGATGATGAGGAGGAGATGATGATGATGGGCAGGCATTGATGATAATGGGGAGGCCATGATGATGATGGGGAGGCAATGATGATGATAAGGAGGCAATGATGATGATGGGGAGGCAATCATGATGATAATGGGGAGTCTTTCCACAGCGCCCTTTCCTGAGCCGTAACAGTGCAGAACGCAGTACAGCTGTCACGCTGTCTAATGATATGTATACAATGTCAGTAAACTATTAATACAGGAACAACACTCTATACAACAACTAGTATAGCAACATCAGCATGTAAGTATAGAATAGATTTACCTGACACGATATCTGCTGAACTCAGGGTTAATCTTGAGGACTTGATGAGCTGAAACAGGAAAGAGGTGGACCGGGATCTAACCTGACCCTAAACTGGGGTCCTAACTAATCCCTCACCTTGGAGGTACTGATAATGGTTCAGAGGTCCAAGTCTCCAACCTAACCCTGTCTCCTATCAGACCCTGAACCCTGTAATCAGTCCCTAAGAAGGATCCTGACTACCACCAAAGGGATATGGGCTGATCTTAGCTAAATACACAGATTAGACATATAAGACAGACAGCATAACACTCGCTTGCATACACACTCAAACACCAAAGGAACATAAATGGTCTGGGAAATAAACTCTAACCAAGTTGAGCTTAGAACAACTAAGGAGCTCACAACTAAAGTCTATACAGATTCATTCCTATCTGTGGTCTGCATGAAGGTTTCACTGGCAACTCCCCAAGCAGACAACCAGGAATTTAAAGGAAACCAATCAACAAATAATCAATTGCAGCCGGGAGAAACTGCACCCAGTCCCAGCACCGAGCACAGACAGAATTAACTCCCTAGCTGCCAAACACAAAGAAACAGCAGCTCAGCTGTGAGAAGTCAAAATGTGCAACCGCGACGATCTTCGTGGCAATGCACACATGACAGTACCCCCCCTTCTACGAGGGGCCTCCCGGGCCCTCAGGGCCAGGCCTGCCTGGGTGAGTTCTGTGGAAGGTCCGAACCAAACGATCTGCGTTAACATCAGACGCAGGGACCCACGTCCTCTCCTCTGGACCATACCCCTTCCAATGCACCAAGTACTGAAGGGACCGGCGATTCAGACGTGAGTCAATGATCTTTGATACTTGAAATTCCAAGTTACCATTGACCAACACAGGAGGAGGAGGTAGAGGTGACGGTATGACTGGTGCCACATACCTTTTAAGTAATGACTTGTGGAACACATTATGAATTTTAAACGTAGGAGGGAGGTCCAGACAAAATGACACAGGATTAATTATGGAACTGATCCTGTACGGCCCGATGAATCTGGGACCCAGTTTCCAGGAGGGCACTTTAAGTTTTATATTCCTGGTAGACAACCATACCAGATCGTTCACATTCAGATCTGGACCAGAAACTCTCCTCCTATCAGCCATACGTTTGTAAAAGGTTCCCCATCGCACTCAGATTATTCAATACACCTCTCCACACAGAAGCAAGTGACGACGAGAAACGCTCCTCCTCAGGAACCCCAGAAGGGCCCCCCCATTGAAAGTACAAAACTGGGGATGAAAACCATATGCCCAAAAAACGGGGGACTTACCAGTGGACTCGCTCCGCCTGTTGTTAAGAGCGAAACTCTGCCAGAGGCAAGAAAGAAGACCAGTCCTCTTGGTTCTCTGAGACAAAACACCGGAGATATGTCTCTAAGCTCTGATTCAGACGCTCTGTCTGACCATTGGTCTGCGGATGAAAAGCCGAGGAAAATGACAATTGCATCCCCTGACGTAAACAAAATGCCCTCCAAAATTTGGACACAAACTGAGACCCCCTATCTGACACCACATCAGAAGGCAACCCATGAAGTCTAACGATCTCCCTAATGAACACCTGCGCCAGAGTTTTAGCATTAGGGAGTGCAGGAAGAGCAACGAAATGTGCCATCTTACTGAACCTGTCAACAACCACCAGTATGACAGTATTCCCTGACGACGGAGGAAGGTCCCTAATGAAGTCCATAGATAAATGAGTCCATGGACGCTCCGGAAGTTTCAAGGGTAAAAGGGTCCCAGATGGACGGGTATGAGGGGTTTTAGAGCGAGCACACACCCCACATGACGCGACAAAAGTTATAACATCTTTATTAGCATTAGGCCACCAAAACGGCGAGAAAGGAGATCTAAAGTAGCCTTACTCCCTGGATGTCCTGCTAGAGCAGAATTATGATGTGCCTCAATAACCTTTTGTCTCAACAGATTTGGGGCAAACAGTCTCCCTGGGGTCCTGCAGGGCGTCCCCCTGAGCCCCTAACACCTCCTCCTCAAGCTCAGAAAATACAGCCGACACTACCACCCCCTCCTGAAGGATAGGACTCGGGTCATCCGTTTTCCGGCCCCTGGGAAACTGCGAGACAAGGCATCAGCCTTTACATTCTTAGACCCCGGGCGATAAGTGACGACAAAATTAAACCTGGTAAAAAACAACGACCATCGAGCTTGTCTGGAATTCAGACGCTTAGCGGATTCCAAATACAACAGGTTCTTGTGATCAGTAATAACGGTAACCGGGTGGACTGCCCCCTCCAAAAAGTGACGCCATTCTTCAAAAGCTAACTTAATGGCCAAAAGTTCCCCATTGCCGATATCATAATTCCTTTCGGCGGACGACAATTTCTTAGAAAAGAAAGCGCACGGATGCCATTTACCAGGGGACGGACCCTGGGACAATATAGCACCCACCCCTACGTCAGACGCATCCACCTCCACAATGAACGGCTGAGATGCATCTGGTTGGATGAGAACGGGTGCCGAAGCAAAACATTTCTTCAAAGAGGAAAAGGCTTGGCAAGCTTTGTCCGACCATTTAGAAAAATCCGTCCCTTTTCTTGTCATGTCAGTGAGAGGTTTGACGACAGATGAGAAATTACAAATAAATTTCCGGTAGTAGTTAGCAAACCCCAAAAAAACGCTGCAGAGCCTTAAGATCCCCTGGCTGATCCCATTCAAGCACTGCTCTCACCTTTTCAGGGTCCATACGGAAACCGGAGGCTGACACCAAAAAACCCAAAAACTGAAGTTCCTGTACGGCAAATACACACTTCTCCAGTTTGGCGTATAATTTATTGTCTCGCAAGATCTGCAACACCTGTCTCACATGCTCCTGATGAGACACAAGATCTGGCGAGTAAATTAAAATGTCCAAATATACAACCACAAACAGCCCCACAAGGTGACGAAAAATGTCATTAACAAAATGTTGGAATACTGCTGGTGCAGTAGTCAGACCAAAAGGCATGACTAGGTTCTCATAATGTCCCTCCGGCGTGTTAAACGCCGTTTTCCACTCATCCCCTCTTTTATCCTAATCAGATTATACGCCCCCCTGAGATCCAATTTAGAAAACCATTTGGCGCCAACAATTTGATTGAAGAGATCAGGAATAAGAGGGAGTGGATACGGATCTCGAACAGTAATCCGATTAAGTTCGCGGAAATCCAAGCAAGGGCGTAGGCCTCCATATTTCTTCTTCACAAAGAAGAACCCCGCGGCTACTGGGGAAGATGAAGGTCTAATATGCCCTTTGGCCAGACTTTCAGAAATATAATCTTTCATAGCCTGCCTCTCAGGACCAGAAAGATTATACAACCTAGCTTTAGGCAACTTAGCATCAGGAAGGAGATTAATAGAGCAGTCATACACGCGATGAGGAGGCAACTCCTGACACCCCTCCTCAGAGAAAACATCCCCAAAATCCTCCAAAAAAGGAGGCAATGTACTAGGCACGACCGCACTGATGACTGTGTTCATGCAGTTGCTTTTGCAAAACTCACCCCATTGGCTTATTTCTCTGGACTGCCAATTAATCACAGGGTTATGTTTAACCAACCAAGGAAGTCCCAACACAATGGGAGTAGGTAGACCCTCCAACACATAACAAGATAATTGTTCCCTATGTATTGCCCCTACCCGAAGGTCAATGTTATGAACCTCATGAACAAAGCTACCTTGGCCGAGAGGCCTGGCGTCAATGGAGAATATAGGGATCGGTTTGACCAATACACTCAGATGCATACCTTGAGCCTGAGCAAACTGAGCGTCAACCAGATTAGCCCCGGAACCACTATCAAGAAGAACAGACAATCTCTCCACTCTCGTACCAACTACCACCTCCACTGGTACAAGGAACTGAGAAGAACTGGCGGATGAAATACATACTCCCAGGTTGTTGTCCACCACACAACCTGGGATTAACAGTTTTCCGGCGACTTTTGGCTCAACAAGGCACGGGATGGACATTCTCCAACAAAATGTCCCTCTTTCCCGCAGAAAAAACATCTTCTAGTCCTGCGGCGTACCGCCAATCCCTCCTACGAAATGATGTCCCTCCCAACTGCATAGGCTCATCCGAACAGACAAGGGGAACCTCAACATAAGGGACTTTAGTGGTAGGTGGAGAAACAACAGGGAGTGGGGTTACCTCACCCTCTCCCGAAGCCGTCTATCAGTACGGATAGCTAAGGTCATAGCAGCCTCCAGAGAAGGAGGAGACTCATACTGAGCCAAAACGTCATTTAATTTATCAGAAAGCCATGACAAAACTGGCTCCTAAGAGCTGGGTCATTCCACTGAGTATCTGTGGCCCATCTACGAAACTCAGAAGCAAATTCCTCTGCCGGACGATCTCCCTCCTGTATCTTACGTAATTTTGTCTCAGCAAGAGAGACCCGATCTGGGTCATCATATACCAATCCCAGGGCAGTAAAAAATTGATCTACAGACAGTAGAGCGGGGATCCCGGAGGAAGGGAAAATGCCCAGGATTGAGGGTCCCCTTGCAGAAGTGAGATAACAATTCCCACTCTCTGCTCCTCACTCCCTGATGATCGAGGCCGAAGCCGAAAATACAATTTACATGCCTCCCGGAAGGTGAAAAATTTGTCTCGCCCACCAGTGAACCTGTCCAGGAGAGCAACCTTAGGTTCAACTCTGGTTTGCTCCAGGGGAGACAAAACTTTGGACTTAATGTCCGTCAGCTCCATGGATAATCCCTGCAACTGCAGAGCCAGCTGGGCTACTGGATCCATGGTAACTGGAGATAATTTTTAGGGCCAGTGAAAATGTCACGCTGTCTAATGATATGTATACAATGTCAGTAAACTATTAATACAGGAACAACACTCTATACAACAACTAGTATAGCAACATCAGCATGTAAGTATAGAATAGATTTACCTGACACGATATCTGCTGAACTCAGGGTTAATCTTGAGGACTTGATGAGCTGAAACAGGAAAGAGGTGGACCGGGATCTAACCTGACCCTAAACTGGGGTCCTAACTAATCCCTCACCTTGGAGGTACTGATAATGGTTCAGAGGTCCAAGTCTCCAACCTAACCCTGTCTCCTATCAGACCCTGAACCCTGTAATCAGTCCTAAGAAGGATCCTGACTACCACCAAAGGGATATGGGCTGATCTTAGCTAAATACACAGATTAGACATATAAGACAGACAGGATAACACTCGCTTGCATACACACTCAAACACCAAAGGAACATAAATGGTCTGGGAAATAAACTCTAACCAAGCTGAGCTTAGAACAACTAAGGAGCTCACAACTAAAGTCTATACAGATTCATTCCTATCTGTGGTCTGCATGAAGGTTTCACTGGCAACTCCCCAAGCAGACAACCAGGAATTTAAAGGAAACCAATCAACAAATAATCAATTGCAGCCGGGAGAAACTGCACCCAGTCCCAGCACCGAGCACAGACAGAATTAACTCCCTAGCTGCCAAACACAAAGAAACAGCAGCTCAGCTGTGAGAAGTCAAAATGTGCAACCGCGACGATCTTCGTGGCAATGCACACATGACAACAGCACAGAGGAGAGCTCCATATTTGTATGGAGCATTATATGGGGACCAGTATCCTGTATGGAGCATTATATGGGGACCAGTATCCTGTATGGAGCATTATATTGGGTCCAGTATTCTGTATGGAGCATTATTTTGGGTCCAGTATTCTGTGTTATGTTACGGTAGCTGAGGAGTGCAGGTAAAAAAGGCAATACACCAGAGCAGTTGGAATCTATGAGATTGCAGTACCCTGACTAACCACCTAAATTAGTTCTCTGGTGTAACAAAAACAGCAGCCACTGAAAAAACTGCAAAAAGCAAAAGTACAAAACACAGTGGCTGGACTAAACTGAGAGGGCAAAAAGCCCCGGAGGGGACCCAGAAGGCCCCCACAGAAGTGCAGGACAAAATGCAAAAATATAGCAAAAACACAAAATAAGAAATTGTCTTATCTGATAGCAGGAGATGCAGACACGACACAGCAGGCTACAAGGGAAACTGGAAAGAAGGATTCAGACCAGAACAATTGATCACCGGCAACCCTGATGGGAAAATGATTCCCTTAAATAAGACCAATCAGTAACACCTGATTCCCAATCCTCACTAGCACCGCTTGTAACCACCAGAGGGAGCCTCTGCTCAGAACTCATCTCAAACCCATTCACAACAGTACCCCCCCCTTGAGGAGGGGTCACCGAACCCTCATTTGAGCAACCAGGTCGGTCAGGATGAGTTCTATGATACGCACGGATAAGTCTCCTAGCATGGATGTCCGAAGCAAACAGCCAAGAATTATCTTCCTGACCATAACCTCTCCATTTAACCAAATACTGGAGTCTTCGTCTAGAAAAACGAGAATCCAATATTTTCTCAACCACATACTCCAGATTGCCCTCAACCAAAACAGGGTCAGGAGGCACAGCAGCAGGAACCACTGGCTCAACAAACCTCTTCAACAAGGACTTGTGGAACACGTTATGGATCTTAAATGTCCCTGGAAGAAGCAAACGAAAAGAAACAGGATTAATAATCTCCATGATCTTATAAGGTCCAATGAACCTAGGCTTAAATTTAGGAGATGCTACTCTCATAGGAATATTCTTTGAGGACAACCAGACCAAGTCCCCCACTTTAAACCGAGGACCATCAGTCCTATGCCGGTTAGCAAACCGCTGGGCCCTCTCCTGAGAGAGGGACAACCTCTCCACTACCTGGTCCCAAATCTGCTGCATACGCTCAACAACAGAGTCAACACCTGGACAGACAGAAGCCTCCGTCTGTCCTGAAGAAAATCGAGGGTGAAACCCAGAATTACAGAAAAACGGAGACATCAAAGTGGCAGAGCTAGCCCTATTATTAAGAGCAAACTCAGCCAAAGGCAAAAAAGAGACCCAGTCATCCTGATCAGCAGACACAAAGCATCTTAGATAAGTCTCCAATGTCTGGTTTGTTCTCTCAGTTTGACCATTGGTCTGAGGATGAAATGCCGAGGAGAAAGACAATTGAACACCCAGTTTAGAACAAAAAGTCCTCCAAAATCTGGAAACAAACTGGACTCCTCTGTCAGACACAATGTTCTCAGGAATGCCGTGTAAACGAACCACGTGCTGAAGGAACAACGGCACCAATTCAGAGGAGGAAGGCAACTTAGGTAATGGCACAAGATGTATCATTTTGGAAAACCTATCACAAATTACCCAGATGGTGGTCATTCTCTGAGAAACAGGAAGATCGGAAATGAAATCCATAGAGATATGGGTCCATGGTCTCTTGGGCACAGGCAATGGCATCAACAAACCACTAGAGCGAGAGCAAGGCTTGGAGCGAGAGCAAGTCCCGCAGGACTGCACAAATTCCCTGACATCGCGAGACAAGGTAGGCCACCAAAAGGACCGACTAACCAAGTCTCTGGTACCAAAAATTCCGGGATGCCCAGCCAATGCGGAACAATGAATCTCAGACATCACACTCTTTTTCCATTGGTCCGGGACAAACAATTTTCCAACAGGGCAGCGCTCGGGCCTATCCTCCTGACACCCCTCCAGAGCAAGTCTCAAATTAGGCGAGATGGCGGAAAGAACTACACCCTCCTTCAAAATAACAGAGGGATCAGATAGCTCAGGAGAGTCCGCAAGGAAACTCCTCGAGAGGGCATCCGCCTTAACATTCTTAGTGCCAGGAAGAAAGGAAACCACAAAATTAAAACGTGTGAAAAACAAGGCCCACCTGGCCTGTCTAGGATTGAGTCGCTTGGCAGATTCCAGATAGACCAGATTCTTATGGTCCGTAAGGACCACCACCTGATGTTTGGCTCCCTCCAGCCAATGTCTCCACTCTTCAAAAGCCCACTTCATGGCCAATAACTCCCGATTACCCACGTCATAATTACGTTCAGTAGGAGAAAATTTTCGAGAGAAAAAGGCACAAGGGTTACTTTTAGAGGTCTCTGGATCTTTTTGGGACAAAACGGCACCTGCCCCAATTTCAGAGGCATCAACCTCCACCTGAAATGGCAGAGAAACATCAGGCTGCCGTAGAACAGGAGCAGAAGTGAATCTCTGCTTAAGTTCCTGAAACGCAGAGACTGCCTCAGGAGGCCAATTCACCACATCAGAACCCTTTCTGGTCAAATCAGTTAATGGTTTAACAATAACAGAGAAATTACCAATAAATTTACGATAAAAATTGGCAAAACCAAAAATCTCTGAAGAGCCTTTAATGAAGTAGGTTGGACCCAATCACAGATGGCCTGAACCTTGACCGGGTCCATTTCAATAACAGATGGGGACAAAATGAATCCCAGAAATGAGATCTTCTGTACGCCAAAAAGACACTTTGATCCCTTCACATACAGAGCATTCTGTCTCAAAATCTGGAATACAGTTCGAACATGTTTCACATGAGAGTCCCAGTCATTAGAAAAAATCAAGATATCATCCAAATAAACAATCAGAAACTTGTCCACAAAATCCCTGAAAATGTCATTCATGAAGGACTGGAAGACGGAAGGAGCATTAGTGAGCCCAAAGGGCATCACAAGGTACTCAAAATGCCCTTCAGGGGTGTTAAATGCCGTCTTCCATTCATCCCCGTGCTTAATGCGAATAAGGTTATACGCCCCCCTGAGGTCAAGCTTGGTAAACCAAGTAGCGTTTTTCACCCTGGAAAACAGGTCAGAAATCAAGGGTAACGGGTATTGATATTTCACAGTAATATTGTTCAAGAGACGATAATCAATACACGGCCTTAATGAACCATCTTTTTTGGCCACAAAGAAAAAACCGGCACCTAAGGGTGAAGAGGATGGTCTGATATGACCCTTCTCCAATGATTCCTTGATATAAGACCGCATAGCGTCATGTTCAGGTATAGACAAGTTAAAGAGGCGACCTTAGGGAATTTACTACCTGGCACTAATTCAATAGCGCAGTCATAGCTCCTATGGGGAGGTAAGGATGCAGATTTACTTTCGCTAAACACATCAGAAAAATCAAACAAAAAGTCAGGAACATCCTCAGCCTGGGGGGAGGCAGAAAAAACAGGAGTGTTGGTATTAACACATTGGCAGCCCCAACTGGTTACAGACACAGATTTCCAATCCAAAACAGGATTATGAGACTGTAACCAAGGGAAACCCAGCACGATAATGTCATGCAGATTATATAGAACCAAAAATTTGCAGCACTCCTGGTGATCAGGTTCAACCCTCATTATCACCTGAGTAGAAAACTGGGGTTTATTCTCAGCCAAAGGGGTAGAATCGATCCCCAGTAGGGGAATAGACTTCTGTAGGGGTATCAAGGGAAATCCACAACGTTTAGCAAAATCATAATCCATCAGGTTAATAGCTGCTCCAGAATCAACGAAAGCCTGAGCAGAAAATGAGGACAGAGAGCATATCAGAGTGACAGTTAATAAAAACTTAGTCTGAACACTACCCAAGACAACTGAGCGTGCAAAACGTCTTCCCCGCTTAGGGCAGACTGAAATAGCATGAGAGGCATCACCACAGTAGAAACATAACCCATTGCGCTTTCGAAACTCATGACGCTGTGCCCCAGACACCACTCCATCACACTGCATGGGCTCAGCAGCTGGCTCACAAGGCAACACCACTCCACGCATACTTCTCCGCTCACGCAAACGTCTGTCAATTTGAATCGCTAATGACATAGAATCATTGAGACCAGAGGGGACAGGGAATCCCACCATAACATCCTTTACATTATCCGACAGACCCTTCCGGAAAAGGGCCGCCAAAGCGTCGTCATTCCATTTGGTCAGGACTGCCCACCTACGGAATCTCTGACAGTATAACTCAGCGTCATCAAGCCCCTGATTTAATGCCAACAAGGCTTTTTCAGCTTGATCAGTGATATTAGGCTCATCGTACAATAACCCCAAAGCCTGAAAAAATACATCAACATCACTCAAAACAGGATCCCCAGGTGTCAGGGAAAAAGCCCAATCCTGAGGATCGCCGCGCAGGAGAGAGATGACAATTTGAACCTGCTGCGCTGCGTTTCCTGAGGACTTAGATTTTAAGGCAAGAAACAATTTACAATTATTTTTGAAATTCTGAAACTTAGCTCGATCCCCTGAAAACAAATCTGGCATGGGGATCCTAGGTTCCACAACAGGCAACCTAGCAAGATATGCAGCAATACTCTGAACCTCAGTGGCAAGCTGATCCACACGGCCAGACAACTGTGCAAACTCCATTGGGAGAAAAGATCCTCCCCAGCACCCAGAGATACAGAGGGAAAAAAAAAAAAAAATGCAACAAACAGAAAAATATCTCTGACAACTTTTCTTCCTTCAAAATATTTTTTTTTTTCCCTTCTGTGAGTACCATACAATTTTTATGGCCGGTGATACTGTTATGTTACGGTAGCTGAGGAGTGCAGGTAAAAAAGGCAATACACCAGAGCAGTTGGAATCTATGAGATTGCAGTACCCTGACTAACCACCTAAATTAGTTCTCTGGTGTAACAAAAACAGCAGCCACTGAAAAAACTGCAAAAAGCAAAAGTACAAAACACAGTGGCTGGACTAAACTGAGAGGGCAAAAAGCCCCGGAGGGGACCCAGAAGGCCCCCACAGAAGTGCAGGACAAAATGCAAAAATATAGCAAAAACACAAAATAAGAAATTGTCTTATCTGATAGCAGGAGATGCAGACACGACACAGCAGGCTACAAGGGAAACTGGAAAGAAGGATTCAGACCAGAACAATTGATCACCGGCAACCCTGATGGGAAAATGATTCCCTTAAATAAGACCAATCAGTAACACCTGATTCCCAATCCTCACTAGCACCGCTTGTAACCACCAGAGGGAGCCTCTGCTCAGAACTCATCTCAAACCCATTCACAACAATTCTGTATGGAGCATTATATGGGGGGTGACATCCTGCATGGGGTATTATATGGGTGATGAGGGGGAGACTGTGGTGCCCATAATATTGTATGGAGGACTGTACTGTCCGGTCTGTTCTGTGCGCTGTGAGGATTTGGCGGTTTTTGAGCTATTGTACAATTTACAATAGATATCACTCATGTAATGGAAGAAGTGAAGTATTTGGCATTGTACTGTACCCATATTTCTCTGCTGTATCTGTGCATCATGAATCGTGGTCTGTGTTAAAGGGGCCCACTGAGGCTCTTTCGCCCGGGGCCCATAAAAACCTGGAGCCGGCCCTGCTAGGAGGTTACCTGTTTTTATCCCCAGTCCCTAGATCGTTCAGGGATACCCTTCCCCCTACCTTTAGGTCTTCTTTTGAGTTTAGCCTAGGAAACATCGGTGGGTCTATTCACAAGGAACAGGTCGCCTGCTCCATCGTAGGGTTTCAGCCTAGTCCTAGTATAGGGTCAGTTTCTTCCCCATCTGCCCTAGTCCTGAGTTGCAGATCCGTAACAGTGTGTCCAGCCGCACATAAAAAAAAAATCCTCTTCCGGATTCCTTCAATATGAATAGCGTCCAACAACTTGCTCAACGGTTGCGAGGGTTAACTTTGGAAGTAGCCAGCCTGCAACAGCACATGAGTAATTGCCCTGAAGCATGCTCTGAAGAACCAAAGGTAGGATTACCTGAGTTTTTTTTCTGGTAAACGGCAGAAATTTTATTCGTTTAAAAATGTATGTTTACTATATTTTTGGCTTAGACCTGGATCCTCAGGGAGTGAATTACAGCGTGTAGGGATTATTATGTCTTTATTGCGAAGTGAACCCCAAATCTGGGCATCTTCATTACATCCTGATGATCCTTGTTTGATGTCAGTAGAAGCATTCTTTACTGCTATGGGGTTGTTATATGATGATCCTGATCGGGTCACATCAGCTGAGGCTGAGCTCAGACGACTTAAACAGGGTTCTGGTGATGCTGAGAGGTATTGCACCCTGTTCAGACGATGGTTCGCAGAGGTCAGGTGGAATGACCCAGCGCTCGAGTCAGTTTTTAGCAGGTTTGAGTTAAAGGGTTAAAGATTTGCGCATTGCATATCCTGCACCTGCTACTTTGGAAACTGCTATGCAGTTAGCTATCCATGTGGATACAAGATTGAGAGGCAGGCAGAATGAAGAGAAGGCTCTAATAATGCTGGACGCAGTCTCTTAGGATAGCCCCGTCGACAGCGGGGAACCGATGCAACTTGGGGCGATGTCCTCTCGTTCCCAGGAGAGGAAGAGCAGGTTCTCTGAGGGGCTATGCTTGTATTGTGGTAAGGCTGACCATTTTATTAAGCAATGCGAGGTTCGCATAAGGAAGGAAAGAAAAAAAAGGACAGTAGGAGCAACACTCCAGTTCGTATTGCATTTTTACATTCTGCAGGAGTTTTTTTTTCTGGTAATACCACCTATTGTGGTCATTCCATTGATTTTCAGGTAATGGTGGATTGTGGTTGTGCACTTAATTTGATTGATCAACAATTTCTAGACAAATATGTTTGATTCTGAACCATTGTCATCTCCTTTTCCTGTTATGGCGATTGATAACACTCCCCTGGAACATGGGTTCATTTCTCGAAAGGTCACCCGGTTCCCACTATTGTGAATATGGAGCATCAGGAGTGTATAGACTTGTTTGTACTTGCTAATTTGCCTTTTCCAGTCGTCCTGGGTTTACCCAGGTTAAAAATGCACAATCCTTTGCTGGACTGGTCGTCTAGTACTATAAGGTCCAGGGGTCAGGGGTGTTATGGTAAATGTTGTAATGTTCACATTGCTGCTGTTGTTAAGAGAGAGCTACCTGATTCAGGATTTCTGGAAGGTATTTTCGGAAGTTGAGTCGCAAGCTCTACCACCCCATAGAGATTACGATTGCGCTATTGAGTTCGTCCCAGGTGCTACACTCACTAAGAGTTGTTTATTTAATCTGACGATTCCGAGAGGGAGGCTTTAAAGGAATACCTACAGACTAGTTTAGCTGCAGGTCATATAAGACCCTCTAAGTCCCCTGTGGCTGTAGGATTTTTTTTTGTCAAAAAGAAGGATGGGGGCCTTAGGCCATGTCTGGATTTTTGGGAGATCAATAAGATCAATAAGATCACTGTGCGCAATCCTTTCCCGTTGCCGCTAATTCCCGATTTGTTTAACCAACTAACCGGAGCTAAGTGGTTCTCTAAGATTGACCTTCGTGGGGCATATAATTTGCTGCGGGTAAAGGAAGGCGATGAGTGGAAGACAGCCTTTAATACCCCGATCATTTTGAGTGTCTGGTGACGCCTTTTGGCATTACTAATGCGCCTGCATTTTTTCAAAATTTCATTAATGACATTCTGAGGTCGTTGATCAGTAGGAGTGAGTGTTATTGTTTATTTGGATGATATTTTGATCTATTCTCCTGATCTGGAGTCGCATTGTCAGAGAGTCTGCGAAGTTCTACAGATTTTGAGCAAAAACACACTCTTTGCTAAATTGGAGAAGTTTGAGATGGACCCAGTGAAGGTTCAGGCAGTATTGGAGTGAATGTTTAAATTCTGTTTTATTGCCTGAATGTTTAAAGTCGGTTCAAAGATTTTTATGGTTTGCTAATTATAGAAAATTCATAAAGAATTCTCTGTTATCGCGAACCCTATAACTGATCTCACCAAGAAGGGTTCTAATACTGTCCAATGGTCCACTGAGGCTGTCAAGGCTTTTGAGCATGTCAAGGAGAGGTTTAGCTCTGCTGCTTTTTGATCCAGACAGATGAGACCAAGCCATTTCTGGTAGAGCTTGAGGGAGAGGATGGGGTGCATCCCTGTGCTTTCTTTTCTAAAAATTTTTCAGAGACTGGGCTCAACTGTGATATTGGGAACCGAGAGTTGCTGGCTATTAAACTCGAGTTTGAGCATTAGCGACATTTTTTGAAGGGGCTAGACATACAGGTTTTTACTGATCATAAGAATCATAAGAATCTGATATATCTGGATGCTGCTAAACGTTTGAATGCCCGTCAAGCTAGATGGGCACTGTTTTTTGCCCGGTTCCATTTCTCCGTAACATATATCCCTGGGACAAAGAATGTTAAGGCGGATTCTTTGTCTCGTAGTTTCTCTCCAGCAGAGAGTTGGAGAATAGCATCTAGAGGACCAGAATGCTCACCAACAAACACTCCGAATGGTAAATTATTTGTGCCTAGAGCCTTGAGGAGAGCTTTGTTTGCTGAATCTCATCAGTCTCGGTTGGCGGGTCATCCAGGGATTTTGGAAACTAGAAAGTCGATCGGTAAAAATTTCTGGTGGCCAGGGTGGCAAAGAGAAGTCATCAAGTGGGTGCGTCAGTGTACTGTGTGCGCTAGGTCGAAGGCCTCTGCCTGGCAGGGTGCCCTTTGGAGGTTCCTAGTTCGCCATGGACGCATCTTGCTATGGATTTTATCACCGATCTGCCGGTTTCTGAAGGTTTTTCTGTCATCTGGGTTGTTGTGGACCTGTTTAATAAGATGTGTCATCTGGTCCCGTTCAATAAATTACCCTATGCCAAGACTCTAGCTAACGCTTTTGTGAAAGAGATTGTCAGGCTCTATGGAGTCCCCACAGACATTATTTCCGATAGAGGACCACAGTTTGTGGCTCGCTTTTAGCATGCTTTTTGTGACAGATTAAAGGTTCATTTGTCATTTTCGTCAGGTTATCATCCGGAGTCCAATGGACAGACAGAAAGGAAGAACCAGGACGTCGAGCAATTTTTGAGATGTTTTGTAGCAATCAGAAGATGTGGTCGGAATATCTACCACCAGCTGAGTTTGCTCTTAATAATCCTACGTCTTCCTCGACTGGGTGTTCTCCTTTTTTTTGCTGTACAGGGAGGCATCCATCTTTCGGTCTATTTTCAAAGACTGGGGGCGGCGGTGCCTGAGGAGAGTTTTTCTGGACAGTTGGAAAGGGTTTGAACCAGTGTACACCACAATCTGAAAGAGGTGAATAGGAGGTCAAAGAAATATTTTGACAAGAAAAGAAGGGAGGCTTTGTTTGCAGTTGGGGACATGGTCTGGTTGTCCACTAGGAATCTGTGTTTGAAGATCCCTTCTAAAAAACTGGGGCCTAAGTTTGTAGGACTCTTCAAAGTGGTTCAGGTTGTCAACTCGGCAGCGGTGAGATTAGACATCCCCTCGTCCTGGAGAATTAATTCAGTTTTTCATGCATCTTTACTGAAGAAAGCTGACACGTCAGATAAAGAGGCGATGCCGACTGTTCCTCCAGTTGATGAGGACGGCGAGTTTGAAATTTCATGCATTTTAAATTCCAGCTGGCACAGATGAAGGTTGCAGTATCTCGAGTCCTGGAAGGGTTTCGGTCCCGAGGATAATTCCTAGGTGAAAGCTGAGGAAGTCTCGGCCTCAAGGCTGATTAAGGCCAACACAGGAGATTTCCGAGTGAGGCTTGGCCAAGAGGATCTCCGTAAAAGGGGAGGTACTGTTAGAATCTATTTCGTTTTGACCATCCGCCATCTTGTTGTGGTTTTCTGGCTGCTGGTCTTTTTCCCCTTGTGCTGGGTTTGTCTAAGGTCAGGTGATCGTATCCCCCTTTATTACCCAGCAACTGCCTCTCAGTCCTTGCTGGACTCCAGTGTTAATCCGCTAGAGTTCTGGCTTGGTGCTTTGATAGCTTTCTGTGTTTGATATTTTGCAGTTCTGGGACAACTAGTTCTGCCTGCTTTGTTTTTTGGCTTTTCCTTTCGTTTCTGCAACTCCCTCTATTTTCCTACTAGGAGGTTACCCGTTTTTGTTCCCAGGCCCTAGTTCGTTCAGGGATACACTTCCCCTACCTTTAGGTCTTCATTTGAGTTTAGCCTAGGAATGTTGGGTGGGTCTATTCACAAGGAATAGTTCGCCCACTCCATCGTAGGGTTTCAGCCTAGTCGTAGTATAGGGTCAGTTTCTTCCCCATCTGTCCTAGTCCTGAGTTGCAGATCCGTAACAATACCAGGCCGCAGCAGTCTGCTTACCTTGGATGGTTAGCAAAAATAGTGGGATCCCCTCAAAAAAAAATAGCGTGAGGTTCCCCTATTTTTGTTAACCAGCCAAGAAAAAAGCAGACAGCTGCGGCCTGGTATTCTCAGGCTGGCGAGGCCCATGGATTTTAGCTCTCACCAGCCTAAAAATAGCAGCCCGCAGCCACCCCACAATTGGCTCATCCAAAGATGCACCAATTGTGGCAGTTTACCCAGCTCTTCCCACTTGCCCTGCTGCGGTGGCAAGTGGGGTAATATTTGTGGGGTTGATGTCACCTTTGTATTGTCAGGTAACATCAAGCCCACAGATTAGTAATGGAGAGGTGTCTATATAGTTACATGTTAAATAAAGACACAGCAAGCATAAAGTCCTTTAATTGAAATAATGACACGGACTCCTTTAATAGATCTAATTAAACCATAATTGTTATGAATGTGCTAGAGATGGTTTCTGAGCAGAGGCTCCCTCTGGTGGTTACAGACAGTACTGAACCTTTCAGCGAGGAGTGGCAATCTGGGTTCACTGACTGGTCTGATATAAGGGAGATTCTCTCCCATGATGGTTGCCGGTGATCAATTGATCTTGTCTCAATTGTGGTTCCTGGTTCATTTGGAAGTTTGCTGGAGTCTTGCCTGCATCTCCTGCTTTCAGATAAGATATTTTTTGCTTTTCTTTTTGTGCTTGCTTTTTGCATTGTTTTCTGCACTTTTGTGGAGGTCAGCCAGGTCCCTCCTGGGCCCTGAGCTCCTCACAGTTTATCTGCAGCCACTGTTATTTGCTCATTTGCTTTTTCCTGTTTTTTCAGCAGCTGCGGCTTGGTTTTTGTTCACACTGAGAACTGATTTAGTGGGTGGCGAGATCGTGTGATCTCAGTATTTTTGTAATCAGAATTGTTGGATTTTTGTAGGGTTTTCTGGGTTGCAGAAAGTAATCTCTCCTGTCCTATCCTATTTAGTCAGCTTGTGGCCCCAGCGTTTGCTCAGTCTATTTTCTGCCTATGTTTGTATTTTCATCTTGTCTAACCGCCATTATATGTTTGGGGGCTTCCTATTTTCTTTGGGGATCTGCTCCGGGGCAGATAGCTTTCATCTTTCTGCCTTTAGGTGTAGTTATCTCTCAGGCTGTGACGAGGCGTCTAGGATCAACGTAGGAACGCTCCACGGCTACCTCTAGTTGTGTCGTTAGTTTAGGAATCTGCAACCCATCAGTAACCAACATCTCAGGTGTTCGGCTGCCCTGCTGTTGTTCCTGTCCTCCTCAGCTACCAAAACATAACAGTATCACTGGCCACCATCATGGGAGGGAACCTCCCTTATATCAGACCAGTCAGTGAACCCAGATTGCCACTCCTCGCTGAAAGGTTCAGTACTGTCTGTAACCACCAGAGGGAGCCTCTGCTCAGAAACCATCTCTAGCACATTTATAACAGTTGACAAAGGTTCAGTACTGTCTGTAACCACTAGAGGGAGCCTCTGCTAAGAAACCATCTCTAGCACATTCATAACAGTACCCCCCTTGAGGAGGGGTCACCGAACCCTCACTTGTGCAACCAGGCTGATCAGGATGAGCTCGGTGATAGGCACGGATCAGTCTCCTAGCATGGATGTCCGAAGCAAACACCCAAGAATTGGCCTCCTGACCCTGTTTTGGTTGAGGGCAATCTGGAGTATGTGGTTGAGAAAATATTGGATTCTCGTTTTTCTAGACAGAAACTCCAGTATTTGGTTAAGTGGAGAGGTTATGGTCAGGAGGACAATTCTTGGGTGTTTGCTTCGGACATCCATGCTAGGAGACTGATCCGTGCCTATCACCGAGCTCATCCTGATTGGCCTGGTTGCACAAGTGAGGGTTCGGTGACCCCTCCTCAAGGGGGGGTACTGTTATGAATGTGCTAATATGGTTTCTGAGCAGAGGCTCCCTCTGGTGGTTACAGACAGTACTGAACCTTTCAGTGAGGAGTGGCAATCTGGGTTCACTGACTGGTCTGATATAAGGGAGGTTCCCTCACATGATGGTTGCCGGTGATCAATTGTTCTTGTCTCAATTGTGGTTCCTGGTTCATTTGGAAGTTTGCTGGAGTCTTGCCTGTATCTCCTGCTTTCAGATAAGCTATTTTTTGCTTTTCTTTTTGTGCTTGCTTTTTGCATTGTTTTCTGCACTTTTGTGGAGGTCAGCCAGGTCCCCTCCTGGGGCCTGAGCTCCTCACAGTTTATCTGCAGCCACTGTTATTTGCTCATTTGCTTTTTCTGTTTTTTCAGCGGCTGCGGCTTGGTTTTTGTTCACACTGAGAACTGATTTAGTGGGTGGCGAGATCGTGTGATCTCAGTATTTTTGTAATCAGAATTGTTGATTTTTGTAGGGTTTTCTGGGTTGCAGAAAGTAATCTCTCCTGTCCTATCCTATTTAGTCAGCTTGTGGCCCCAGCGTTTGCTCAGTCTATTTTCTGCCTATGTTTGTATTTTCATCTTGTCTAACCGCCATTATATGTTTGGGGGCTTCCTATTTTCTTTGGGGATCTGCTCCGGGGCAGATAGCTTTCATCTTTCTGCCTTTAGGTGTAGTTATCTCTCAGGCTGTGACGAGGCGTTTAGGATCAACGTAGGAACGCTCCACGGCTACCTCTAGTTGTGTCATTAGTTTAGGAATCTGCAACCCATCAGTTACCAACATCTCAGGTGTTCGGCTGCCCTGCTGTTGTTCCTGTCCTCCTCAGCTACCGAAACATAACACATAATTACTGCATCGCCTATTCCACCGACGCCCTCGTCTCCTGGAAGAGAATTAAAATAAAAAAGCAACAATATCCTTACCTGTCCGCCAAGAAGATATACATATTGTCCCACAACGAGTCCAGCTCTACTACATCTGGATGCCTTTGGCTGAACGGTGGCATTATGCAAATTAAAGGACTTTATTCTGGGTGTCTGTGTTTTCATACAATGTGACTATGGGGTTAGTAATGGGGGCGTCTAATTGACGCCTCTCCATTACTAACCTCGGGGCTTGATGTCACCTGACAATAAGGTGACATCAACATCAAGCCAACTATCATCCCATGTACATGTACAGTAAGCTGCGCACACACTGTACTAATTGTATATGTCACTGACATCTATATATCTATTCTATGTGTATTTACTGTATGTATCTATTCTATCCCGTCAGCTCCTGCTGTGATTTTACACTACGGAGCTACTGAATTTCCATCTTTTATTCTATCTATTCTATATATATTGTGGTACACCAAAGGGGGTCTTGATGGATGGGAGATATATTTCTCCTAGCAGACTAAAGTTTGGTCAGGATTTTACCTGATCACAAGGGCCTGTGATGAGGTAATAGTCACGGGATCGGGTCAGCTGATGTGTACCTCACCTGAGGGTGTGGACTAGGCCTATTTAACAAGGAGCTGTTGTAGTATGTGGGTGTGGAAGGAAGGAGTTTGGCTGGAGTCAGCCTGGAAGAGTGTTTTTTGTTACAGTGTGTCAGTGTGCACCAAGAAGCAAATTCCAGTCCACCCGGAATGGCACCTGGCGGTCTCTGCTGACCTGCAGCCGCTTAGTTAAGCCCGTCCCAAGCAAGGGTGAGTCTGGGACCAGTGGTTCTCTAAACTGGAGTGATTTATGTTCTGTTTTGATTTTGTTATCTGGACTTTTGTTGAACCCGTCATTAAAACCACTGGACTTTGAACTGAAAGCCTGTGTGTTTGCCTCATTACTGCGGCCTGGCCCCTGCCTACCAGAGCGGATCCCTACAATTGGTGGCTTGAATGCGGGCAACGCAGTGAGGTCAGGCTGTTTTTTCTCTGCATGACAGTAAATGTCCTGGGTGAAGAAAGTGACGCAAAACCCGGTGGATAACTGTCCGGAGATGGAGAGCACAGTAAAAATGCTTGTGGAGGCCATGCGACAGCAGCAGCTGGCTATACAGCAGCAGCAGCAGGCTATGCAGCAGCAGCAGGCTATACAGCAGCAACAGCAGGCTATACAGCAGCAGGCTATACAGCAGCAGCAGGCTATGGAGCGGCAGCAGGCTATACAGCAGCAGGCTATGCAGCGGCAGCAGGCTATACAGCAGCAGGCTATGGAGCGGCAGCAGGCTATACAGCAGCAGGCTATGGAGCAGCAGCAGATATTTAATCGACAGCAACAGGAAACCAACAGTCTACTGATGCAGCACATCACAGCGCCGCAGACAGTAAGCTGCCCCGGGACGTCAGGAGGTCCGGAAAGCGGTACGCACAGCGATTCCGAAAATGGAAAAGTCAGATGACGTCGAGGTGTACCTGGAGATGTTTGAAGGTGTGGCTGAGAGGGAGAGACTACCCCGGGACCAGTGGGCAGAAATCGTGGCTCTGTTTTTGGCTCCAGGACCCGCGAAAGCCTATAGGGACCTACCCCCGAGCAACAGAGAGACTATGAGAGCGTCAAGGGTGAGATACTTGCACGTCTTGGGGTAAATGTTTTGGTCCGGGCCCAGCGGGTACACCAGTGGAAGTTTTCCCCTTCCGAGCCAGCTCGGTCCCAGTACTATGATTTGATACACCTGGTAGGAAAATGGTTGCAGCCGGAGGTGTTGTCACCCAGCACTATGCTGGATAGGCTAGTAACTGATAAATTCTGGAGAACTTTGCCCCACACCCTGCAAACCTGGGTTGGACAGGCAGCCCCTACTGATGGCCTCCAGATGGTAGACCTCATTGAAAGATATGGGGCTACCAAGGAGATACAGGGAGAGACTACCCGGAAGGTACCGAGTAAATTCCCCAAACCTTCACCCACAGCTCGGCGAGCAGAGACCCGGAAGGCTGCCCAGGACGGGTTGGGGGACGAAAGGGGCCCCATAATCTGTTGGCGGTGCCAAGAACCAGGACATGTGAGAGCTGATTGCCCCTACCTGACTGAGCCCATGACACCAACTTTGGGTACTATCAGTCACACTATGCAGAACACATGTGTGCAGTGGGCAAACCAGAGGGACCCAGTATGAACCATTTGTGTAAAGTGGAGGTGGAGGGTAACCCTGCTGTGGCTCTACTGGACTCAGGGAGTCTCGTGACCCTAATACGAGCCAGCTACGTCCAAATTAGCGAGTATACTGGTCGGAAAATGGGTGTGTTGTGTATACATGGGGACCTAAAACATTATCCTACCGCCCTGGTGATGATAAACACGCCAGCGGGGAGGAGGTGCCACGAGGTGGGGGTGGTGGTTAATTTGCATTATGAGGTAATAATGGGGAGAGATTTTCCGTTATTTTCTGTGCTTTGGCCTGTAATTACCCCTCCCACAGAACAGTCGTCGGCACCAGTGGCAACCAGGTTGCATTCTCCAGAAATCGGGCATGAACCTGGTGGCCCAGAGGAAGATGTGCTGGCGGTAGGAGTACCTGTGCCTTCGGTGGAGGAGGAAAACCCCTCTCCTATAGAAGTGTTAGCTGGGGAGATGGAAGATTTGCCACCGGGACCAGAATTGTCAGACTTAAATGTGGCAGGTGACAATTTTGGTACGGCGCAACTCCGGGACCCTACGTTGGCTCGAGCCCGGGAAAATGTACTGGTTGTCAATGGGAAACCCCAACACCCCGGGGCAGCTACAGTATTTCCCCGATTCGAGCTGAACCAAGATTTGCTGTATCGGGTTGAGAAAATACATTGGGAAATTGTCGAGCAATTGCTGGTACCGCAGTCCTATCGGAGGTTGGTAATGGACTTAGCGCATGCGCATGTACTAGGGGGTCATTTGGGCCAAAAGAAAACCCTAGACAGAATTCTACAACGGTTTTACTGGTTAGGGGTCTATGAAGAAGTTAAACGGTATTGTAACCCTTGTCCCGTGTGCCAGGTAACCAGTCCGCAGCCTCATTTTCGGAGTCCCTTGGTGCCATTACCAATTATAGAGGTCCCGTTTGAGAGAATAGCCATGGATCTGGTGGGCCGGTTAATAAATCAGCAAGGGGTCACCAACACATCCTCGTAGTTCTAGATTACGCTACCAGGTACCCTGAGGCTATTCCCCTGCGCCACACCTCTGCCAAACTGATCGCAAAAGAACTCATGGGTATGTTCTCTCGGGTGGGAATCCCTCAAGAAATCTTAACAGACCAGGGCACCCCCTTTATGTCAAAAATCATGAAGGAACTCTGCCACTTGTTAAGTGTTAAACAGTTGCGCACATCGGTCTATCATCCCCAAACAGACGGTTTGGTAGAAAGGTTCAATAAAACCCTGAAGAATATGTTGAAAAAAGCAGTCTCTAAAGATGGTAAGGACTGGGATCTCTTGTTGCCATACCTGATGTTTGCAGGGCGGGAGTGCCCCAGGCATCTACGGGGTTCTCGCCCTTTGAACTATTATATGGCAGACATCCCCGTGGCTTACTCGATATAGCTAAAGAGGCCTGGGAAAACAAACCAACTCCCCACAAAAGTGTGATAGAACATGTGGCCAAAATGCAAGAGAGAATGGAGACAGTCCTACCATTAGTCCGAGAACATATGGAAGCAGCACAAAGGTCACAGAGGCAGGTCTATAACCGGGAGGCATGGGTAAGGTCCTTTAACCCTGGGATCGGGTGTTGGTACTTGTGCCTACAGTGGATAGTAAGTTCCTTGCAAGGTGGCAGGGACCCTACGTGATCATGGAGAAGGTGGGTCCCGTAAACTATAAAGTACACCAACCAGGGCGGAGAAAGCCAGAACAGGTATACCATGTGAATCTGCTCAAACCATGGAAAGACAGAGGCCCACTTGGTGAGGATTGTCCACAGCCTGTATTTCCAGTAGAGAAGGCTCCCTTGCCTCAGGAGAAGGCAAGAGAAGTCCTCTCCGCCGTCAAAATAGCAGACACTTTGTCGCCCAGACAAGTTCAGGAAGTCTGAGAGTTTATTAGCCGAAATACCGATGTTTTTTCGGAGCTCCCTGGCCGTACCGCCCTAATCCAACATGACATTGTCACAGAGCCGCAGGCCAAAGTCCAATTAAAGCCATATCGGGTGCCTGAGGCCCGGCGACAAGCCATTCGGAAGAGGTAAAAAAGATGCTGCAGTTAGGAGTCATTCAAGAATCCCAGAGTGAGTGGGCCAGCCCAATAGTCCTAATACCAAAACCAGATGGGACACTAAGGTTCTGTAATGACTTCAGAAAACTGAATGAAATTTCTAAATTTGACGCCTACCCCATGCCCCGGGTCGATGAGTTAATAGAGCGGTTTGGGCAGGCCCGGTATTTTTCAGTCATTGACCTCACAAAAGGTTATTGGCAGGTGCCCCTAACAAAAACAGCGAGAGAGAAAACGGCTTTTGTAACACCCGAGGGACTGTTCCAGTATATAGTCCTACCCTTCGGGTTGCATGGCGCTCCAGTGACATTCCAGAGGTTAATGGACGTTGTTCTTCGTCCTCATCGCCGATATGCCGCGGCCTATCTGGATGATATAGTGGTGTACAGTACAGACTGGGAAAGTCACTTAGCCAAGGTACAGGCGGTGATAGATTCTCTGAGACAAGCAGGGCTAACTGCCAACCCAAAGAAGTGTTCCATAGGGTTGGAGGAAGCTCAGTACCTGGGGTATGTGATTGGGAGAGGAGTTATCAAACCCCAAATAAACAAAGTGGAGGCAATCCAAAACTGGCCCCGTCCCCTCACCACAAAACAAGTGAAAGGGTTTCTGGGGTTAGTGAGATATTACCGGCGGTTTATTCCCAATTTTGCAACACTGTCGGCGCCGTTAACTGACTGCCTGAAAGGGAGGAAGTCAGTAATGGTGCGCTGGAATGATCAGATTGAAGAAGCGTTTGTAAAACTAAAAGGGGCACTGTGTGGGTCACCAGTTCTGATCACACCCGACTTCAAAGAGAATTCATTGTCCAGACTGATGCGTCAGATGTAGGTCTTGGTGCCGTGTTGTCTCAGGAGGTTAACGGGGAGGAGCAGCCCATTAGTTTCCTGAGTCGAAAGCTTACTCCAGCTGAAACCAGATACAGCATTGTAGAGAGAGAGTGCCTGGCCATCAAGTGGGCACTGGAGTCATTGCGCTACTATCTGTTGGGGAGAACGTTTCGGTTGGCAACTGATCATTCCCCTCTGACTTGGATGAGTCAAGCCAAAGAGAGAAATGCACGAGTCACCAGATGGTTTCTGTACCTGCAAAATTTCAAATTTTGAGTAGAACATCGGGCAGGCAAATTACAGGGGAACGCAGATGCACTGTCCAGAGTTCACTGTATGTCATGTGTCCACCCTCCTAAGGTTGAACAAAGGGGGGAGGTATGTGGTACACCAAAGGGGGTCTTGATGGATGGGAGATATATTTCTCCTAGCAGACTAAAGTTTGGTCAGGATTTTCCCTGATCACAAGGACCTGTGATGAGGTCATAGTCACGTGATCAGGTCAGCTGATGTGTATGTATTGACCCGCCACCACAATTGTGGGTTACCAGGGCAATGGGGTACCCAGAGCCGAGCCCATGGAAGTCTATGGGGGTTGTCACAGGTAGCGGTGGCTCGGTCTGTGGCCCTGGCGGTCAGGCGTATGTTGGGGGGTATATTTACAGGGGATAGATTTATATACAGTTCGTGACGCCACCTGTAGTCTCTGGTAATTTGTACCAGCGCTGCTGTAGATCTCTGAGGGATGGTGAGGCAGCTAGATGTCGGGTCCCCTACAGGTGGGACTCTTCCCTCAGGTCGATAGTTATGGTGGGGGTTGTGCAGGATATAATCAAATAACTCAGTCTCACACCGTCAGCGTCTTTCCATACCTTTTACTTGTAAGATGGTCAAGCAGGTCCCAGGGAGGCTGGTCCAATGGAGAATGTGCTTTGAGGTAGCAGCTGAACAAGTTAGGGGCCTCCTTTACTTTCACAATGGTAATGAGTCCAACCAGCATAAAGCGTAGTTCACTCCAATAAACTCCAGCTTCTCCAAGCTGTACTGCCCGGTCAGTTTTGTGGTTGGAGCCTTCCTATGAGAGAGCTGAGTTCCTACTCTTGTCCTGCAGAGACTCAAGGTTCTCACACTTCCTGACCCCAGTTACGTACCGACACTCCAAGGGCTGCTTTCTGCTACCTAAGGTCCAGTAAGCCTCTGGTTTTCCTATCACTATGCCTGGAGCAATAGTGATGCTTCGGTCCCAGTGACCGGTGACAATGTGCAGGACACTCTAATCCTATTGCACTTCTAAGAATCCTTCCACTATGCCCTTCGCCTTGTCCGCGCTTGTAGCATAAGCACTCCACACTTCCAAAGGTCATATAAATCAGTCCCTTCTTGCTTCTTTCCAGAGCTTGTTGCCAGAATCTCAGTATTCCTCTAGGCAGGAGCACGTCTCTGAACCTTCACTGTCCTTGGGACAGGAGACTGAAGTATCTGCAAAAACTCTTCTTTCTCAAAAGATGTCTCCGTCTGTCTTCTAGCGGGGCACAGCTCTGACTAGGCTGAGGTGAACTGGCTCACCCTTACTAGCCTCCACTTTAAGAACTGCTGACAGGATCTGGCTGAACTTCTTCCTCCCTCCACGTCCAGGCTAGACTACTTCTCCTGTCTTCCGACAGAAAACCGACTGACTCCCCTCAAGCTGGCTAGATCTGACCAGCTATATATCCTGTGGGTGTGTCTAAGTGTGTGTTGGAGTGAATGGTTATAGAGCATTAAACTGCTAACTCTCCACACATCCTCCAGGGTACTGCGTGTGCCTTCACACCAGGGCTACACATGTACCTCACCTGAGGGTGTGGACTAGGCCTATTTAACAAGGAGCTGTTGTAGTATGTGGGTGTGGAAGGAAGGAGTTTGGCTGGAGTCAGCCTGGAAGAGTTTTTTTGTTACAGTGTGTCAGTGTGCACCAAGAAGCAAATTCCAGTCCACCCGGAATGGCACCTGGCGGTCTCTGCTGACCTGCAGCCGCTTAGTTAAGCCCGTCCCAAGCAAGGGTGAGTCTGGGACCAGTGGTTCTCCAAACTGGAGTGATTTATGTTCTGTTTTGATTTTGTTATCTGGACTTTTGTTGAACCTGTCATTAAAACCACTGAACTTTGAACTGAAAGCCTGTGTGTTTGCCTCATTACTGCGGCCCGGCCCCTGCCTACCAGAGCGGATCCCTACAATATTTATGTTTTGAAGAATTTCTCTGTGTAAAAGCTCATGTTAAAAAATCGCATTGCAGTCGGATAGCAATCACACTGCATTCGGGTGTAAATTGGATGCTATGTGTGAAAAACCGGATTGTTAATCACATGAAAACCTCATGACACTTGCATTACTCTCGTCCGACTTTTCAGGAACAAAACAACCTCTATTTGCACATAACCCTAATATGTGTAATTTTTTGCAAATTCCACAGTGAGCATCTGCCGAATAAATTGACATGGTCGATGCAATTTACGTTGCAGAATATCTCCATTTTTTTTTGTACATGAGAATTTGTGTAAATTTTGTACAATTAGCTGGTATTATATGTACATTGCGGATTTACTCATAGACAATCTGTACATTTACCCTTATTTTTCTCTTATTTCCTATCCATTTTGAATCCACTCCTGACTGCACCATTCTTTACATTCTTGTTTCTGATGCCTACAAATGTTCTTATGAATTCCACTCATGATTAGATATGTGTAGAGCAAGATGAAAGCCAAACACAACATATAGTTAATGTTTTTTTATTGCACCATTAAAACAGTCACCAAACCCTTCCAACATTCTGCATTCTAATGTATTAGAGAAATTGCATTGCTTTGAAATATTCTATGGTTACAACATTTTTTTATGTGACTTGACATTGATAATGAATAACTTCTTGTACTGATTAGAAAGACAGGAATGTGTCTACCACTGTGGTCTACTAAGGACATCACAAAAAGGTCATAACTGTTCCCTTTTTCCAATCTGCCAAGGCTCCAGAGGGTAAAAGAGTAGTAAAACCCAAATAGAACAAACAATTAAGATAATGGTTAGATAAAATGCTTGGGTTAACTTCTGAACAATTCCAGAATGACACATTGCTTTTCTTAGAATTTCACTGCTCTATTACTCAAGTACCAAACACTTCCATAAATCTATATGACGGTCACCCATGATTCATGCAGCCAGGTTGCTAGCCATACTTTATTCTCACACAAGAAACCACATCAGTTGGGCATGCTGTAATGCGGTGGTCAGTTTGGTGCTGCTTATCACTGATTAGCCCTGACGGGGGTATGATCACAGTTTATTAATATAAAAAACTGAACCAGTTTCATGGTGATTAGCCTGAAAGGCAAAGTCCAGAGTGGTTAGCAAAACCCAGGGATAGCGTTGCTGCATATCGTTTGTAATTCTCATTGGGAGGCCATCGAGTCCCAGGTACATTATTCAGCGCCATATCAAGAACAGCCAATTGTAATTAATTAATGGTAAAGGCAGTTTCTAACATGTCCAAATTCTCATGGACGGGGTAAGGAGTGGAATATCTGCCAGGGATTCGAGTACCTCATCTACAGAATTACGGTTGTAGACCTATGTAAGGCAGAATAATTGTCTCCTTAACCTGGAAGTAACTGGATGTAATAGCCACCCACTTCTCTAATTAGGCCGGATCCACACACAACCACAAAAAATCGGTCCGTTTTAGACGGTCGACCAATCGGATCAAAATAAAAACATCACACATCCTTCTGGCATCCGATTTTTCCTTCAAAGATGCGTTTTAAAATCGCATGTGTGTGTACTTGTAACATCCGATTTTCATCCGACTTGCGAGATTTTCTCGCAGGCTTGCAAAACTGACATATAATGGATCCAAAAGAATAGTATTATAAATGCCAAAAGAAAGAATAGATAAAATACACATAGAGCACAAAATATATATATATATACATGTCATTGTGACAGAAATATATATACATATATTTTTAAGTTCTTACACTTCACATACTGTTATAGCCGCTAATTCAATTGCCGGCTTCAGTGAAATCACAGAAGCCGACATGAAATGATACATTGTTTCCACACATTTAACCATGTAATTTCATGTATTTTTTATATATGTTTGAAACATACAATTACATGAGAAATATGTGTGCTAAATTAGGGGTTAATTAAAGGTGTAAATTCGTTGAAAAAAAATGCGTGGCTCCCGCTGTATTTTCTCCACCAACAGACAAAGCAAAGCAGTGGGGGCAGATAATAATAGCCTAGGAGGGTACATTTTTTTTGTGTCCCCCCTGCTACTAACATCTGCCCCCAGACACCCCAAAAGGGCAAATCTAAAAATTAGATTCGCCCTTCTATTCCCCATTCCCCTGTAGCGGTGGCGAATGGGTTAATAAGGGGTTAAAATGACCTTGCAATTGAAAGGTCACTTTAAGCCAGGTTAATAATTGATAGCTGTCAATTAGAAACTATCAATTTTTAATCCTATGTATGAAAGAAAAAATCAAACACACACAGTTTAATAAAAAATAAGTTTAATTAAATAATCACACAGTTTTGACCATATTTTATTTTCCTGCTAAAACCATTTCCTGTAAAAAAAATAAATAAAAAAGCAAAATTATACTTACCAATCCGATGTACAGTCAGTCCCACGGTGTAATCCATCAAAAGGGTTAAACAGGTTACAGGTCGCAGAGAGCTAATAATGCTGTCTCAGACCTGTATTCCCCTGAATTAATAACTTCCTCTCCCAGCGAAAGTAAGGAATAGATTCATGAATGGAGCTTAATTGATTTATTGCCAATTTAACTTTAGTGACCTGACCTAAAGGGAAAGTGGACACAATCAATTAAGCTTCATTCATGAAACACATCCTCTCCTGTCGCCAGGAGAGGAACTTATTCATTCAGAGCTTTGACTGGCATGCAGGATTACTTGCAGTGCTTGGCTCAAAGCTAGTTAACCCTTTGTGAAGGATTACAGCGTGGGACGTGACAGATCAGCGGAATAGGTAAGAATAATGTTTGTTTTATTTTTTTTCTTTATTTTAGGAGATCAATGGCTTCGCACGGATTAAGTTAAAATAAAATATGGTCAAAAAAATGTGTTTTTATTTCATTAAAATTATTATTCTTAAAGTGTGTGTGTTTTTTTATTTACTTCAATAGGATTAATAATTGATAGTTGTTCTAATTGACAGCTATCAATTATTAACCTGCCTAAGGTCACCTTTCAATAGCAAGGTGACAGTAAGGTGAGTTAACCCATTCGCCACCGCTACAGGGCAATGGGAATAGACGGGCAAAGTGCCAGAAAGGGCGAATCTAATTATAATTTGCCCTTTCTGGGGTTCTGGGGGCAGATGTTAGTAGCCAGGGGGGCACAAAAAAAATGTACCCTCCCTAGGCTATTATTATCTGCCCCCCCTCGCTTTGCTTTGTCTGTCTGGTGGAGAAAATACAGCGGGAGCCCAGCATTTTTTTTCAACGAAATTACACCTTTAATTAACCCCTACATGTCTGAAATTTTGCACAAATACACTCATGAAATTGTATGTTTCAAACATATATAAAAAATACATGAAATTACATGGTTAAATGTGTGGAAACAATGTATCATTTCATGTCGGCTTCTGTGATTTCACAAAACCCGGCAATTGAATTAGCGGCTATTACAGTATTAGAAGTCTAGGAACTAAAAATATATGTATATGTAATGTCACAATGACATGTATATATATATATATGTGTTCAATGTGTATTATCTATTCTTTCTATTTTATTAAAGCTGTCAGTGTGCTTTTACAGTAAGCCGGGATGAATTGCCGCTTTTCTAAAGGACACCGATGCGATTCATCGCAAGTCACACAGTGTGGTCCGTTTGTAATCAGATTTTTCATCGCTCCCATAGACTTGCATTGGCGATTGTCGACCGACAATCGGTGACAATCGCAGCATGCTGCGATTGCACACGGACGTTAAAACGGACCACAAAAAATCTGATACTGGGAGCCGCTCCATAGATTAACATAGGTCCGACTGCAATGCGATTTTTCATTCGCATTGCAGTCGTCCGATTCTGTCGCCAGTGTGACGCCGGCCTTATTGTGCAATCGGTATCTTGCATCTTACAAATTGAATTAGACGAGTTGTTCTGTCTAACCAAAAGGTGACTGCATTGATTGCCCACCTCATTAATATGTTTGCTTAGTATAAAAGAGTTTACATTTGACTTTAAAGGCTATTTCCCATCTCCACGATCCTATCCCATTATGTAGTAGGTGTAATAATAATAAATATCAGAAAATGTACAAATAGAAATGTAGTATAGTTTATTCTGATTCGCTTTGTCTCTTTCTCATACCAGACATTGCAGTAGCTTATCATCCATGGTTACAACCACTCATATTGTGACAGTCAGTTAGTTAGCTATTTGCTAGTGGTCATAACCATGGATACCAAAGCTACTGCAATGTCTGCATATGAGGAAAGACATAGCAAGTCAGAAGAACTATTCTACATTTCTAATTGGATGGGTATTTGCGAATTTTATTTCACAAACTACATGTTGAGATGGGAATACCCCTTTAAGGCCATACTCACGTCTTATTACCCCTAAGTACCTAGTCGATTTTGCCTATTAGGGTCAGAGGAGTTATCACTATATTGTTGCTCAGCTTCTCTAATTTTGGACTGCAGAATCTTCTCCCTCCTGCACCATTGTTCACTTATTAAAATAAATATGCTATAAAGGAACCTGTTCACCAATTTTTCCCATATAACCTATGGTCACCACCTTTCAGCCCTGTGTTACACCATCTGGAATGCTTTTCTAAGTCTCCTAAGTTGCCCTGCAAAACAAAAGAGACCTTTCATTGTACTCACCAACGGTGGTCTGGTCTGATGGGCGTCACTGGTCTAGGTCCAGCATTTACTCTTCCTGTGATCGCTGTCCTTCTTGCTTTGTGTGGATGGCACAGGCATACTTCTCTCTGCCCTGCTGAGGGCAGAGCAAGTACTGTATTGCACATGCCCGGCGCTCTTTAACCTTTCCCAGCGCATGCGCAGAACATACTTTGTTATGCCCTCACTAGGGCAGAGAGAAGTATGCCTGCGCAGTATGCGTGATGGGGAACACGGGGATGACGTAGGGACGCTTCATCCACACAAACCTAGAAGGAGGACGGCGATAGCAAGAAAAGAGGAGGCACCGAACCAAGACCAGCTACACCCATTGGACCAAACCCGCCCCGTAGTGTGTATAATAACATCATTCCAAATGCTGCCACATGGGGCTTAAAGGTGGTGGCTGTAGGTCATGCGGGAAAAAATGGTGACAGGTTACCTTTAAGTGGAGATTAAATTTCATATCCATTAACTGCCAGGAAACAGGGTAGTAGATGATCTGGGGAATTTTATCTTTCAATTCAGTAGTTTAAGTAAAAAAGTGTGGATTTTCCAGGGTTTTATAGATAGGTAAGTAAACTGTAAGGAGCAGAATAACTGGTCCATGATCAGAGGCCCATGAGAACCATGGAAGATAGAGAAGTTAAAAAAAAAGAACATTTAGAAATCCAAATATTAGTATATTCTAGATGGCAACTGCCACCTGGTGAATAAGGTCAATATCATACGATGCTAAGTACAGGTTACGTAGCATACGCGTGTCCTCTGCTTGTGTTCTCCTATTAACAGATTAACAGCCCTAATCTGGAGTACTCCATGGAGCATGCATCGCCCACTTTTTCTGTCAGATTCATATAAAACCTCATAACTTCAAGAAATCTAAAGTTATATAGAGGTACAACAGAGGGATCCTGCGCTTCTATACCGTCCTATTACTGTTTCTACATAAACAAGTGACATAATAGCGTTGAATACATGAGGCCAAACGGTTTATTATAATTTAATTTTTTTCAAAGATGTACCTTCTGTTCCAGTTTAGTTCTTTAGTTAAAAACTCAAGAACTTTGCACTGTGCTCCTTGTTCTGCTCGGCTGTGTCCTACAACTCCAATGGAAGAGATTGCCAGTTAGCACAAGGAGCGGATGAGCCACCTATCACCATTGACAATCCACTCTTCACAGTTGCATTGACTCCTGGGAACAAATAAATGTGTGTTGTATGTCAAGAACATACTCTTTCTACACATAGCTTTTTTAAAGGAAACTTCATAAGGATCAACCCTTCCAAGCTGTCTTAGGCCATGTAGGTTTAGAAGCTAAAAATAATGTTTACCTTTAAACTGCTATCCCATTCTTATCCAAGAAACCACCTTTTTCTTACACGTGAAATGCTGTTAAGATCTATGGGCCAGACATAGACTTCTTGAGAACTAAAAGCTTATTATAAATGTTTAGGGAAGTTTCCAGTGTGATGTGTGGGTGGCCCCTTGCTCCCTGATCTCCTGCAGGCGTGTTATTATAACTGACACTCTTCAGTTCCTCTCACTTAAATTCACAGCAGACAGGGCTGCAATACAGCAAGCTCAGCAAATGTTTTGTAATACTGACAGCCTGACTGACAGCCTCATCAAGCAAACAGAGGTATAGGAGGGCTAAGGTGTGGTTACAACCGCCGCTCGTATACCGAGCAATGACTGAACTGTGCCGGCACAGCCCCCATGACTGAAACCAGACACTTAGGGGGGAAAAAAAAATTAATTTACCCCCCACATGTAGGGGAATACAGGCGCTGGCACATTTAAATGCATTTCCCGGGGGATTAAACCCCCATCTGCGGGGAATAAGTTTTTTCGGGAACAGGTTTTAATTTTAAAATAATCTCTAAAGGCAATTCTCAGGGATCATCAGGTCCGGCCCCTAGTCCAAAAACTCATTTCAAATAAGACATCAATTGCAGATATCAAGGCATCATGTTATTTAGTTTCTATAACCAAGCCCATATAGACTGATTAAGATGGTTAACCCCACTGACAGTTCCCCCTTTAAATCTTTCCATATGGCCAAAGGCCTTTTTTGGGGCCCCATAACTTCAAAGCCCAGGGTAATGCAACCCCTGCCCTCTATAGTTTCGCCCCGGTTGCAAAAGTCTCACGTAAATCTGCCACTCTCCAAAGGGAGAACTGGTGCACCGTTTAAAAAATTTTCACCTGTTTTTTTTCCTATTTGTTAAAAAAAAAAAAAAAAAAAGGGCGCTCAATCTTTTTTACGGGGGGCTGACCGGAAACCCCAAATATGTCTGTCCTCCCCAAAAAGCCCTACCCCTTTTCTTTTCAAGTACAAATGACAATTCAGTTATTTTGCGAAAGGGGCCTGTCTTGGAAAGGGGATCTGATCTCGGCCGGATGTAAACAGCAGGAGGAGCTGATCAACTGATACATTTTTGTAAAAAAAATTTCAGTAAACCTTTAATTTTTTATTGATATCCCTTTTTATGCAAGTTTTTTTTCCAGTGGGCGGTCCTAATCGTGATGACAGTATAACTGTGCATGCAGATTAGCTGCATCACTGGTAGGACCCCCACTGGACCTTTGCCTAAAAACCGGGATTTCAATGAACCCCATTTGGGGGATGTCCCTTTGGGGTCTGAACCGGCAGCCCCTTGGACACCCCCAAATGTCCGCCCGCCAAAGTGCTGCGGCTTTTGAACCAGGTGATTTCCCCTGTGTTCATTGAACCGTCGAATCACCGCACCAATACATTTTACGGGCGAGTTTAGCTACGGAGAATAGTTCCCGTAAATAAACGCCCCGCTGGGGTTGGGGAAAACCCCCCATGTCTGTCTCTGCGGGGAAGCAGCTGTCCTGCATCTAAGGAGAGGGGGGTTCTTAAACCCACCACTTTTTTTTAACTAGGGGCCCCGCAGGTTGGTGCTCTGAGTCCATGCCAAAAACCCCCGGTTTTCGTTTTTTGGGAAAAACCCTTTAAGGCTGGGTCCACAAAGCCCCTACACCACACCCACAACTCAGGATCGCTGGTGTATCGCTATTTTATCGCTGCTCTGCCAAACCAGCTCAGGGAGCATCAGCACAAGGACACTGGGGGTAAACACGCTTTACCCGCATGTCCTTTATCCAGCCCCGATGCAGGGACTGAAAAAAAGGGGCACTTGGTTTTCCAGGTGCGCCGGGGGCCCGGGGGAAAACCCCTGTGTCCTTTATACCAGCTCCCTCATCGGCCTGGTTCCCCCAATAACAGCGGGGGTTTTTTGGGGCAGCCCCCGCCGGAAACCCCCTTTTACCTTGGTTCCACGGGGCGCTGGGCTCCCGCCCCCCCACGCACGATGGTGCCGTCCGGGGAGACCACGATCAAAAAATGTCCAGACATTTTTGCGTCGATCACGATACCCACAGGGGGGCATCGCGTGAAAAAAAAAAACACCCGTATCCGGGGGGATCGCTGTTTTTCACAAAACAGTCTCACACCATCTCCTAGCGAATCCAAGTGAGACGGGGGCTTTACAAAAACCCCATCACATTAGACAATGTTGGCCGACCCCCCTGAATCGATGGGGTTCACTACAGTTAATGTGTGAGGGGGCCCCCACGGTGATCGGCGGGGGGTTGTTTTTGGCAAGTCGGTTTCAACTATTGTAATTTCTCCCAGAGATAAGCCCAGGCAGAATATCTGTCAGAGGCTTTCCAAAGAACACAGGAGCCCTTGGCCAAACGGCGTGCAGTGTCAGACGGGGTGCCAAGGGCCCCCCCCCCATGCATTTACTTTGGGGGGGCCCCCTTTTTTCCCCCCATATAAATTTTACACCCCCCAACACAAATTTCCCCATACTCTATATAATAATAAAAAAAGGGGGGTTTGTTTTTAAAGATGAGATGCGCTTTTTTTTGAACAGAGTAATTTGGGGAATTATGCAGTACGCTCAACAGTAGGTTGGGGGGCCCGATTTGCCGGGGGGCCCCAAAGGGCGATTCCCTTTCCCATTGGCCAGCCCCCGCCTGGTGCGGTATAGAACATGCTGAGATTATGGTATACCGGGGATCATACTGAATCTTTTTCCAACAAATTGCCACTTCTGCTCCACCCAGGCCGGTCGGACTGAGTAAAGCAATATGGGGAAAAAGAAGGCCTGTGCAGGATTGGTACTTCTAGGAATATTGTCAAATCATTGTGAGAAAAGCTGTTACAAAAATTATAGGAACAAAAACACTTTAAAAAATAAAACCTAAATCAGTGTTTTCCAATCAAAAAACTAAAATCTTCGGCCCAATGCAGCTTGTGTAAGGACGCTCACAATGGCCCCCACTGCTCAGCCCTCACCTCCTTTTGGGTTTGCCAGAATTGATGCAGACAGAACAAAGCTTCTGACGAACTCCTCGGGGGGCACTGGCGGGGAAGATTTTGGATCGAAATCCAAAAAGGCGAGGACTTGGGGGCCACAGCAGGGAAAGGGTGGTGCCCCCTTCAGCAGCACAGGACAATGGGGGGCATCAAAAGGGGGGTCCGCCGCCCTCAGTCCCTGCATGTTCCCTTTTAAAGGGCGGCACATGGTAAGGGGGGCCCTTTGTCACAGACAAAAATAAAATGTTAAAAAATACAATACAAATGCCATATGTACAGCATTATTTTGAATGGGCAGATGGCGCACTACGTTACGCGACTAAGATAAAAAAAAATGCTAGAAACCTACTGTACCTCTAAAAGACCATGAAAGCGGGAAAAAAAACCCGTTTTCGTTAATACACTCATTTTTTAAAAATGTAATTTACGGATCACACAGGGGGGTTTAAAAGTAGCCAGGGGCCCCGAAATTTTTAGAGACGGGCCCCCCGCACCCAATATCACATGACAGCCACATGAATTCCTTGAGAGTCACGTGATTAACCCGGGGGTGTCGGTGCACATCTGAGACAAAAAATGACATATTGTTTCCCTTACGTACTAAGCGCATCATAATAGAGGAACAATGCAAAATAAATATAAAAAAGGCCTATATAATCAGCCAATAAAAAAAAAAAAGGAATGTATTAATAAGGGGGGCGCTGTTACTGTAAACAGGGGAGCTATATACAGAGGGGGTTTTCCCCAACCCAACCCCAAAGGGGGCCCCTAACAGATCATGTTTTCGGGGTTTCTTTATTGCTCAAGTGATAATTGCATCACCTTTCAAAACATTGGAAACCGAAAACATGCCTGTTGGTGGGCCTTAGGCGGATTTGGGGGAAACCCCCGCCATATTGTAGGGGCCAGATCATCTGTGGTTTTTAATACCTGTTTAAACACGACCACAGAAAAAGAGGAGCCCGCTGCTCTTGGGCCACGATCCTAAAGGGTGCATTAAAGGATCATCCACAAGACCCTCGAGAATACACAATTTTTTCCCTACTCGACCAAAGAGGGGCCGAAAAGGGAGAAAAAAAGGGGGGGAGGGGGGGGGAAGTTAAACAGAACACTCTGGGAAAAGACACTCTAAAGAACACCCCGGGAATTTGCCCAAAAAAAACAAAAAGTCGGAAAAGGAGTCAGGACTGGAGTCAAAGGACTGAGACACAAAAGGGGTCAGTCGCGGGTGACCCCAATTAGCCAATCAGCGACTAGGGCGGCCAACGCCAAGAGCGCAGAAGAGGCCCCAAAACTGCCAGTGTTCCCTTTTTGGGGGGGCCCGATGATGAGGCTAAGGAAGAGGGGGGGGGGGCGGGAGCCTTACCAGCCACCCAAAAGCACATCCGGGGACCCGGGGGCCCGACTAGGGGGATCTCCCCCCCATAGGAGACAACCGAACCCGGAGGCTACGGCCCAAGACCCAAAGGCTGATACGTAACAGACCAAAAGGGGCATGGAGACCCACAAGCAGGGGTGTCCCAGGAAAGGGGCCCCACCATAAAGTCAGGGGGGCAGGAAAGGGGAAAGTTAGGCCTAGCTACAGGCAGGTCAAAGCTTACACAGAGGCAAGAAAAAAAGGGGGCCCAACCTGCTCAAGGGGGGAAACCGGGGGTGCACGCTTCACCCACAGTGCTCCGGGATGTTCCTGCCTAACTCCATAAAGGACAGAAGTGACTGGGGGGTGCTCCCCTTTTGTTCTTCCCCCCTGGGTCCCCTCCGTCCGCATCCCACTTTTTTGCTGCCCTGCAGGCCCCCTCCACCGTGGGGGCGATACCATCTAAGCGCCACAACACCGGCCCCCCCGTGGACGCTGCAGCGCTGGGATCCTCACCAGCACCACAGTGGCGTCACGAACATGACATTTCCCCGTAAAATAACCCCTTTTTTGGGGGACGCCCGGGGGCCCCGGACCGAGCGTGGCCCCGTGACATCCCCATAGAAAAAAACGGTTGGGGGCCAGTACCCCAAGCCCTGGGGGGCCCCATAAACAATCCGATAAGTAAGGGAAAATTTTTGGATGCTTTTTGGGTTTGGTTGGGTCGGTAAATATCCCCCCAGCAGAATAAATTTTTAACCGAAAATTCCGCTGCGCTATCGGTTATAGCCTTTTTACTTCATCTTTTAAACCTTTATGATGAGTTTTTACGCACATGGGGAAAAAAACCAAGTAACAAAAGGGAAATGGGGAAGGGCCCCCCAAACTGGGGGGGGGATTTGGAGCCCCCCCGGGTAACTAATCTCCCCCAAAACCCCCGGTTTCTATACGGGGTTCCTCACCATCGCCGAGCGGAAAACCCCGGGGCCCTGAACCCCCTGAGCCAAATCCTGAATAGGAACGGGAGGAGATCGCGCTTGGGATCCCCGCTAAACTAAAGACGGTAAGGTAGAAAAACGGGAAACACTTGCTAATCCCAGATAGGATCCCCCATGAGAGTTTTTGACCCCAAACGGAAACATGAATTTTCAAACACTCTAGAAGACTAGGGAAAAGAGCTATTACCCCCACTGGGGACAGCTGAGCCACTAACAAGGGGGACTTTTTCATTGCGTTTTTTGCGCTGCGTTTCGACGCACATAAGCGCATTAAAAAAAACGCATGCAAAGCTTTTTAAAGCTGCATATTTGCGATGTTATCCTTTCGTCCTAATGTCTAATCTGGTATTTAGCAAAAAATCACCCTATCCCTTTTGGGGGATCAGGCCTTTTAGGATGTTTTTAGGGTTCGGGGTGATGGAACGGGGTTTGGTTGGTGATTGGACCTCTGAACCATAACAGACCCAAGGTGAGGATTAGTTAGGACCCCATTTAGGGTCAGTTACCCGGTCCACCTCTTCCTTTTTCAACTCATCAGTCCTCAAATTTAAACCCTGAGTTCGCAGAAATCTTTCAGAAATTTTTTTTAAACTTACATGCTGATGTTGAAAACTATTGTTGATGAGTGTTGTTCCTGTATTAATAGTTTACTGACATTTATACAATTTTTAGACAGCGTGACATTTTCACGGCCCTAAAATTATCCCATTTACCGGGGATCCGTAGCCCAGTGGCTCTGCAGTTGGGGGGTTTAACCGGACGACGGACATTAAGTCCAAATTTTTTTCCCCCCCTGGAGCAAACCAAGTTGAACCAAGTTGCTCTCCCGACGGTTTTCACTGTGGGCGAAAAAAATTTTTTCACCTTCTGGGGGCATGTAAATTTTTTTTTTGGCTTCGGCCTCGATCATGGGAGTGGGGACAGAGAGTGGGAATTGTTATTCATTCTGCGGGGCCCCTCAACCGGGGTTTTTTCCTTCCTCCGGGACCCCCCGCTCTACTGTCTGTAATCATTTTTACTGCCCTGGGTTGGGGAATAGATGACCCAGAGGGGGTCTCTCTTGCTGAGACAAAATTAGAAGATACACAGGGAATCGGGGCGGGGGAATTTTGCTTCGGAGTTTGTAGATGGGCCCAATACCGGGGGAAGACCCGCCTTAGACCAGTTTGTCAGGGGCTTTCTGAAAAATTAAAAACGTTTGGCTCAGTATAGTCTCCCCTTCTCTGGAGGCTGCTAGGGCCCCTTGCATCCGTCGATAGACGGTTCGGGGGAGGGGGGGGGGGAACCCCACCCCGTTGTTTCCCCCCTACCACTAAAGCCCTATGTTATTTCCCCCCTGTTGTTCGGAGGGGCCATGCGTTGGGGGGAATCATTTCGAGGAGGGATTGGGGGTACGCCGCAGGACTAAAGATTTTTTTTCGGGAAAAGGGACATTTTTTGGAGAATGCCATCCCGTCCTTTTGACCAAACGCCGGAAAAAAGAACCCCGGTTTGGGGTGGACACAACCTGGGAGTATGTATTTCATCCCCAGTTCTTCTCGTTCCTTTGTACCAGGGAGTGGATTGGTACAAGGGAGAGATTTCTGTTCTTCTTGAAGTGGTTCGGGGGTTTAAATCTTTGACGCCAGTTTGCCGGCCCAAGGTATGCATCTGGTTTTTTGGTAAACCGACCCTATATTCTCCATTGACGCCGGCCTCGGGGGGCCAAAGGGGTTAGCTTTGTTCATGAGGTTAAAAACATTGCCTTTGGGGTAGGGGCAAACAGGGGAAATTATCTTGTTATTGTTGGGGTCCCCCTACTCCCCTTGTTTGGGTTCCTTTTGGGTTTGGGTTAAAAAAAACCGGATTTTTTGGCAGCCAGGAAAAACCAAGGGGGGAGTTTTGCAAAAGCAAATGCATGAACACAGTCATCAGTGGGGTCGTGCCTGTACATTGCCTCCTTTTTTTGGGGGTTTTTTGGGGGTGTTTTTTTGAGGGGGGGGGCAGGGTTCCTCCTCATCGCGTTATGACGCTCTTTTAATCTCCTTCGATGCAATTGCCTAAAGGGGGGGTTGTAAATCTTTCGGGGCCCGAGAGCGGGATGAAAGATTATTTTCTGAAAGTCGGGGGCCAAAGGGGGATATTAGCCTTCATTTTCCCCCCGTACCCGGGGGGCTTCTTTGTAAAAAAGAAAAGGGGGCCTACCCCTTGTTTTATTTCCGCAACTTAATTTTGGATTACTTTCGAGACCGATCCCTTCCTCTTATTCCTGATCCTTCAAAAAAAATTTTTGGGCCAAATGGTTTTCAAATTGGATCCAGGGGGGGTATAATTATTAGGATAAAAGGGGGGATGAGGGGAAAAAAGGGGTTTAAACCCGGGGGGACATTAGGAAAACCCAGTCATGCCTTTTGGTTGACTACTGCACCACAGTTTCCAACATTTTTTTAATGACTTTTTTTGTCCCTTGTGGGGGTGTTTGTGGTTGTATTTTTGGACGACATTTTTAATTTCTCGCCAGATCTGTGTTCAAGGGGGGATGTGGGGGCGGGGTTTGGGGAGATCTTTCGAGACAAAAAATAAAAACCCAAACTGGAGAATTGTATTTGCCGTACGAAATTCATTTTTTTTTTTTGGTTCAGCCCCGGGGTTCCCCCTTGACCCTGAAAAGGTGAAGCATGTTTTAATGGGACACCGGGGGGGTTTAAGCTTTTCAGCGTTTTTGGGGGTTTCTAACTACTCCGGGGAAAATTTTTTTAATTCTCATTTTCGTCAAACCCCACGACGACAAAAAAAGGGAGGGGGTTTTTTTAAATGGTCGACAAATTTGCCAAGCCTTTTCCTCTTTGAAGAAATGTTTTGCTTGGGGACCCTTCTCATCCAAACCCAGATGCATCTCAGCCGTTCATTGTGGAGGGGATCTCTGACGGGGGTGGGTGCATATTGCCCAGGGTCCCCCCTGAAAAGGGGATCCGTGCGTTTTTTTTTTCTAAAAATTTTGTCGCCGCCAAAGGAATTTTAAGATAGGGAAAGGGAATTTTTGGGGCCTTAAGTTACTTTTGAAGAATGGGCGTACTTTTGGGGGGGGAGTCCACCCTTTTACCCCTATTTGATCACAAGAAAGTTAAAAAGGGGGAACCGCAAAACGTCTAATTCCGACAAGCTCGGGGGCTTTTTTTTACCGGTTTAATTTGTCTCACTTACCCCGGGTTAAAAATTTTTAAAGGGTGATGCCTTGTCTCGCGTTTCCCGGGGCCCCCGGGAAAACGGATGACCCGAGCCATTTTAGGAGGGGGGTAGTGTGGCTGTATTTTCTGATTTTGAGAGGAGGTTTAGAGGCCAGGGGACGCCCCTGAGACCTCCAGGGAGACGTTTGCCCAAATCTTTGAACAAAAGGTTTTTGAGCACATCTAATTTGCCTAGAGGCATCCAGGAGTAAGGCTACTTTAGATCCCTTTTTTCCCCGGGGTTTTGGGGGCCTAATGCAAATAAAGATGTTAAAATTTTTTGTCGCGTCATGGGGGTGTGTGCCGCTCAAAACCCCTCATACCCCCGTCTGGACCCTTTTTTCCCTTGAAATTCCGGAGCGTCCGGGGACCATTTATCTATGGACTTCATTCGGCCTTCCCCGTCGTGGGGAATACTGCATACTGGGGGTGTTGACTTTCATAAGGGGCACTTCGTTCTCTTCCTGACTCCCTAAGCAAAACTCGGCGCAGGTGTTCATTAGGGAGATCGTAACTTCAGGGTTGCTTTTGGGTTAGAGGGGGGGTCTCATTTGGCCAAATTTTGGGGGCATTTTGTTTACTCGGGGGATGAAATTTTGTCATTTTCCTCGGTTTTTTTCATCCGAACCCCAATGGTCAACAGAGCGTCTGAATCAGACTTAGAGACAATCCCGGTGTTTTGTCTCAGAAACCCAAGAGGAGGGTCTCTTTCTTGCCCTGGCAAGTTCGCTCTTAACAACGGGGGGCGACCCGGGTAAGCCCCTTTTTTGGGGGATAGGGTTTTTCCCCCGTTTGTACTTCAAGGGGGGGGGGCCCTTTTGGGGGCCCGAGGAGGGGGTTTCTCTTTTTTACTTGCTTGTGGGGAGGGTATTGATAATCTGAGTGCAAAAGGGAACCTTTTTAAAAAAGAATGGCGATAGGGGGGGGGTTTTGGTCCAGACTAAGTGAACGATCTGGTAGGTTGTTACCGGAATATAAAACTTAAAGTGCCCCCCGGGGAAAGGGGGCCCCGATTCATCGGCCGACAGATCAGTTCCAAATAATCCGGGGCATTTCGTCGGACCCCCTCCACTTAAAAAAAAAAATTCATAAGTGTTCCCAAGTCTTTACTTAAAAGGTATGTGGCACCAGTCATACCGTCACCTCTACCTCCCCCCCTTTTTTTGGAAAAGGGAACTTGGATTTCAATATCAAAATCTTGACTCAGTGAATCGCCGTCCCTTCAGTACTTGGGCTTGGAAGGGTATGGTAAGGGGGGGGGACGTGGGTCCCTGCTCTGTGTTAACGCAGTGTTTGGTTCGGCCTTTCCCCAAACTCACCCGGGCGGGGCCGGGGCCCCGGGGTCCGGGGCCCCTCTAAAGGGGGGGGACTGTATGTGTGCATTGCCACAAGATCGCGCGGTTGCACTTTTTACTTTCACAGCTGACTGCGTTTCTTTTGTTTGGCAGCTAGGATTAATTTTGTCTGTGCTCGGGCTAGACTGGGGCAGTTTCCCCGGTCAATTGATATTTTTGTTTTGGTTTCCTTTAAATTTCCCGGTTGTCTGTTGGGGGGTTGCCGGGGGAACCCCTTTATGCAGCCACAATGGAAGAATCTGTATAGATTTTTGTTGTGACCCTTTTTTTTGTTCTAAGCTCAGTTGGTAGAGTTTATTTTCCCAGACCATTTAGTTCCTTGTGTTTGAGTGTGTTCAAGCGAGTGTTATCCTGCTGCTTATTTCAATCGGTATTTAGCTAAGAACGCCATATCCCTTTGGTGTAGTCAGGTCCTTCTTTGGCTGATTACAGGGTTCAGGTTGATAGGAGACGGGGAGGTTGGGACTTGGACCCCGAACCTTATCAACCTCCAAGGTGAGGATTTTAGGACCCCATTTGGGGGAGGGGTTGTCCCGTCCACCTCTTTCCTGTTTCAACCTCAATCCCAAGTTAACCCTGAGTTCACAATATCGTGTCAGGAAATCTTTTTTACTACATGCTGATGTTGCTATAAAAGTTTTTGTAAGAGTGTTGTTCCTGTATTAAAGTTTTTCATTTTATCAAACAAAACAGCGTGACACGTACAACACCGGACCAGTCACTGCAGTTTTTCCCACTTTCCACCGCGCCTCCGAAAATAAAAAAGGTACATTTCTACTTTGCTTTTCGGGGAAAAAATCCCCCACACGTGCCCTGGAAACAGACATGCACCCCCCTTTAATATATAATTGGCTATTAAAACAATCCAACATTCTGGACGGTTTTAGACAAAATGGGGGGAGGGCAAAAGTTTAAAGTGGGGGGCCCCCCCCGCTCACATATTGCTCCAACCATAAACATTTTGGCATTAACCCCGCTGAGTTCGGCCTTAAAAATTATTGCAAAAAAGAAGCTTCGACGCTTGTTTTTTTTTCCCCCTTTTTACCGGCTGAGGGGAAGAATAAAGGGGCCCGAACGATCACTAGTAAACAGTAGTCCTCATACTTATCATGTTATCGCGCAATCTGCAGTTTTCACCTGCAAGTGCTGCTGAAACAATGATTTTTGTTCCGGCACAAACAACCAATCACTCGATGAAGGAGTTTTTGCTTTTTTATGAAAAAATAGACAAAATGGAGGGCCCCCCAAAAAATGGGGTAAACCCCGCAGGATTCTAATTAAATGATACCACCAAAGACAAAAGGAACATCTAGAAAAGCAAGGTCACCATACAAATAAAAAATTTAAATTTCAAGAGTAGCCAAAAACCCAACAAAAATTAAAAACATTTAAAATGCACAAAAAAGGGGTTCCAAAAAAAACAAAATTAAAAAAGGGCAACATTAGTAAAAAACATAACGGGGGTTTTAAAAAAAACCCATATGACAAATTAACTATGCACAAATTTTATACAAAACCAAAAAGTTTGGACAAACCTTCTCATTCAAAGATTTTTCTGTTTTTTCATCTATGAAAATTGAAATTTTACACAAAAGGGAACAAAACATGATTAACACCATAAATTTTTAAATTTAAAACAAAAAATGTGAAACAAATGAAAAAATGTCTTAATTCATTTCTAAAAGAGCCACCTTTTTGCTTTGATACTTTTTTGACACTCTTGAATTTCGAGGTGTCCCGGAAATGGTTTTTTCACTTCACGGTTGCCCTGTGAGACTTAAATGTGATTTCTGCTTAAAAATGGGGTTGGGACCATCATTTGTTGGCAAATCTGGGGATACACAGCTAAAGTCCAGAAAACTTTAGAATTTTTTTATGGAAAAAAAAAAGCAGCTAAGTAAAGAAAAACAAGGGGCCGTCTTTTTTAAGAAATGAAGGTCAGCATCCGAAAAATTGGAAAATTTTTGAAAGTGTCCCCAAGTGCAGTTAAAAAAACCATCAAGCGCTACAAAAAACGGCTCCATGAGGACCGCCCCAGAAAAACCCCAAGAGTCACCTCTGTTCTGAGGATAATTTTAAAACCGAGTCCCAGCCTCAAAAATCGCGGTTTTAACAGCAGCTCAATTAGAGACCGGTCAATCCCACAAGAGTTCTAGCAGCAGACACATCTCACAACAAGTTAAGAGGAACTTTTGCAGCGGGGCCCATGGTAAAATAGCGCTAGGAAACCACTGCAAAGGCAGGCAACAAGCGAAGAACTTGTTTGGGCAAAGAACCAAAAAAGGACATTAACCAGTGAAATCTGTGCTTTGGTCTGATGAGTCCAAATTTGAGATCTTTGGTTCCAAGACCGGTCTTTGGGACCAAAAAAGGGAAAAAGGGTGGACCACATCCCGGGGGTTCCCCCCGTGAAGCAGGGAGGGGAGGTGTATGGTGTGGGGGGCTTTGCGGGACACTTTTGAGATTTATTCAAAAAAAAGGGGATACGAACACGGCTCCACAGCACTTGCAGGGGGATCTATTCCACCTTTTTTTCTTTTTTGTTGGACCTCTTTTATTTTTTAAAGGGGGCAAGCCCCCAAAACCCCCCCCGGTTTTAAAGGGGTATTTACCAAAAAAGGGAGGAGGGTGCTACGCCAGAGACCGGGGCCTCCCATCACCAGACCACCCAAACGAGATGGTTTGGGGTGACGGGGCCGCACAGAAAAGGGGAAAAGGGCCAAAAAATGCAAGCAGTCCCTTCTTTAAATTTTGTAGGGAATAAAAATCATTACAAAAATTATACGGCGGGAAATTTCAAAGTCTCACTGCCTACAGTAAAACTGCGTCTGTGATTTGACTAAACCTTCTTTCTCCAACGTAGAGGATCCCCCCTTGCCCCTTCCAGGCTAAGGTAAAAAATCATTAAAAGTCTTTGTACTGCCCCTCTATTTATACTTGTAATAAATCACCCTTAGGTTATTTTTGGACTGAGGAGGCAGGAAAAAAAAGGGATACACCAAAAGTGAATCTAAGATTGCGACCCCGCTAACCACCAAAACTAGGGCACCGTGGACGTTCCACGGGCCTAGACGCCTCGGCACAGCCTGAGAAACTAACTACACCTAAAAATAAAAAGGAAACTATCGCCCCGGAGCAGATCCCCCAAGAACAAAAAAACCCCCAACATGTAATGGCGGTTAGACAAGATGAAAAACTGACACAGACAGAAAAAGTATACAAACGTTGGGGCCCCCAAATACCTAAAAGAAAGGGGAGAAGGGCACTTACTGCAATCCCAAAAAAAAAACCGAAAGCAAACTCACTAATTTTTTAAAAAAACCTGAATCACACGACCTTTACCACCAAATTTTTCTCTGGTGTAAAAAACAAAACAGCACCACTGAAAAAAAAGGGGAAAAACAAAAGTACAAAATATGGCTAACAAACTGAGAGGCAAACCCCCGGAGGAGACCCTGAAGGCCCCACAAAGTGCGGCAAAATGCAAAAACAAGCACAAAAACAAAAAAGAAAAATGTCTTTTCTGTTTTCAAGTCAGACCACACACAGGTAAAAGGAAAAAACCAAGATTGAGACCAAACAATTGTCACCGGCAACCCTGATGGGAAGCACTCCCTTTATAAGACCAGTCAGTAACACCTGATTCCCACTCCCACAATCTTCACGGGACCCCCATCCGCTGAACCCCCAGAGGGCCCTCGCCAAACCATTTCAACCATTCACAACAGTCCCCCCCCTTGAGGAGGGGTCACAACCCCCTCACTTGAGCAACCAGGGGGTCAATAGTTCTATGATACCACGGATGATTCCTAGCGGGGATGCCGAAAAACACCCAAAAATTTGTCTTCCTGACCAAACCTCCACTTAAAAAAAAATACTGGATTTCCGTCTAAAAAACGAAATTTTAAATATTTTCTCAACCAAAAACCCCCATCACGCAGTCATAGCCCTATGGGGGCAAGGATGCAGATTTTTTTTTCCTAAACACATCAAAAAATCAAAAAAAAAAGTCAGGAACATCCTGACCGGGGAGAGGCAAAAAAAAGGGAGTTTGGGGTTTTAAACATTTTGGCACCCCAACTGGTTACAGACACAGATTTCCAATCCAAAACAGAATTATGAACTGCCCCAAGGGAAGCCCAGTACGAAAAATATCATGAATTTTAAACAGAACCAAAAATTTACAGCACCCTGATGATCAGGTTCAACCCTCATTTTCACCTGGAAGAAAGGGGTTTTTCTCACCAAAGGGAAAACGATCCCCGAGGGGAAAGACTTCTGTGGGGGGATAAAGGGAAAAACCCCAAAAAGTTAAAAAAACAAATCCATCAGGGTTTTACGCCCAAATCAACGAAACCTGACAAAAAAAGGGGGCAGAGACAAAAAGATGACAGTTAAAAAAAACTTAGTCTGAACACTACCCAAACAACTGAGGTGAAAAACGTCTTTCCCCCTTAGGGAGACTGAAATACAAAAAGGATCACCACAGTAGAAACTAACCCTTGCGCTTTCGAAACTCATCGCGTCCCCAAACACCACTCTATCACACTGCGGGGGTAGAACATTTTCCCAACAACACCATTCCACGCATCTTTCCGCTCACGCAAACTCGTAAATTTTGAATCGTAATGAATGATCATTGAGACCAGAGGGGAAAGACCCCACATAATATCCTACATTATCTGACGACCCTCCGAAAAGGGGCCCCAAAGCGTCGCACCACTTTGGCAGGACTGCCCACCTACGGAATCTCGACATATAACCACTCATCAAGCCCCTTTTTTTTAATGCCAACGGGTTTTTTCTTTTGATCATGACATTGGGGCTCACGAAAAATACCCCAAAAACCAAAAAAAAATCATCAACATCACAAAAAACGGACCCCAGGTGTGGGGGAAAAACCCAAACCCCTGAGATCGCCGGCAGGAAGAGATACAATTTGCCCTGCTGCCTGCTTCCCCCCTGAGGACTTTTTTTAAGGAAAAAAAAACAATTTACAATATTTTTGAAATTCTGAAACTTAGCTCACCCCCAAAAAAAAAAACGGCAGGGGAACCGGGCCACAAAAGGAACCTAGCAAATAGCACATATCCGAACCAGGGCAACGATCCACACGGCCAGACAACTGTGCAAACTTTTTTAGAAAAAAAAAAACCCCCCCCAGCACCCAGAGAACAGAAAAAAAAAAAAAAAATGCAAAAAAACAAAAAAATACCTGACAACTCTGACAAACCTTTTTTTTTTCACAATATTTTTTCCCGCGTGAGTACCATACAATTTTAATTTTTAGGGCCGGGGATACGTTATGTTTGGGGAGCTGAGGAGGAGGTAAAAAAGGCAATACACCGAGAATTTTGGAATCTTGAATTGCAGCCCGACTAACCCCCACAACAAAGGGGACCGGGGCTTTCCTACTTGGCCTAGACGCCTGTCACAGCCTGAGAAACTAAAACACCTAAAGATAAAAAGAGGGAAACTATCTCCCCCGGGGCAACCCCCCAAAAAACATAGAAAGCCCCCAAACATGAATGGGGGTTTAGAAAAAGAAAAACTGACACGACAGAAAATAGTAGAGCAAACGTTGGGGGGCCCCAAACTACCTAAATAGAAAAAAGGATAGAGGGGACTACTGCAACCCAAAAAACCCCCAAAAACCACCATAATTTCAAAAATCCCCGGAACACACACCCTACCCCCCCAAATTAGTTTCGGTGTAACAAAATCAAACACAGCCACGAAAAAAATGGAAAAAGCAAAAGTACAAACATCATGGGGAATAACTGAGGGGCAAAGCCCCCCGGAGGGAACCCCCAAGGCCCCCCAGAAGGAGGGGAAAACAAAAACAAGCACAAAAAAAAAAGAAAAAAAAAGTTTATCTGTTACAGGAAGAGACACGACACAGAGGCACAAAGGAAACGGGACCAGGATTGAGACCAGAACAATGATCACCCGGCAACCCTGAGGGAAGGGGGACCCCTTATATAAGACCAGTCTTTAAAACCCCATTCCCACTTCCTCACAATCTTCATGACGCCAGTCCCCCCTTGTAACCCCCCAAGGGAGCCTCTGCTCAAAAATCATTTCAAGTCCATTCAAAACTTTTAAACCTTTGTTTTTTCCCAAAATAAATAAACCCCCAAATGTAAAAACCTTTTGGTATTTGGGGGCCCCCGTTCCTAATAACCGGGGGTCTTTTCTGCACCCGCTCCATTCAGCTATTCTTTCTTTAAAACCCGGGGGACCAAATGCACCAGTTTTAAGTGGGGTCGCACTTTGACTTTTTTAGAGGTAAAATTTTTCCCTCATGAGATCTATGCCTCTTTAATGCACCCATTTTTTTATTGTTTTTTGCAGCATCTGTCTGACACGGCCACAAATGTTTTTTGTCACCACCCAACACCCAGGTCTTTTTCAGTGACATTTTTCCCCAATTTTTTAAAATTTAAAGCACATAATTATACATCTTGTTTTTTCCCAAGTGCATGCCCTTTAAAATTTCCCCCCTTTAAAGCTCATTTGCCATTTATCACCCCAATCTTCTAGTTTAATAAATCCCCTGTAATAAAAAAAATTGTCCTCCTCTTATTGATTACTCTGCGAGTTTAGTGCTCTGCAAATATTAAAATACTACCTGTAGGCCCCCACAAGTTCATTAATAAATATGTTAAAAAGAACAGCCCCATTAAAACCCCCCCTTTTTTTCCTATCCCTGACTTCTTAACCCATTACACATATTTTCCCTATTTCCATTGTTCTCATTTTTGTATCAACCTTTTGTGTGGCACCGTATCAAAATTTTTGAAAGTCCAAAACCCCACGTCCACAGCTTTCCCCCTTGGTCCTGTCCGGAACTTACCTTTTCTAAAAACTCATCAGTTTAGCTGACGGAACAGTCTCTCATAAACCCTGTTAAATTTTGGGGTCATGGGTATATTTCTTAAATACTCCAATATAGTATTCTTAAAAAACCTCCAGGATTTTCCCACAGTAGATGTTAAGCTCACGGGCCTAAATTTCCAGGTTTCATTTTTTGTCCCCTTTTTGAATATTGGCACCACTTTGCTAACCCAGTCCTGGGTACAGACCCCTTATTAGGAACAAAAAAGATAAAAATAATGGTCTACATACTGTACTTTTTTCTGCAGACCGGGTGACCCATTGGGGCCCGGGGATTTTTCAATTTTAGTGATTTTTAAAAAGCCGCCCCACTTCCTGCTGGGTTAAGCCGGTGACATTTAAGGGGAAATTTTTTTACACGACATGTGTCTGTCATTTGGGATTTTCTTTTGTAATTTCTGTTGAAAAAAAAATACCGAAAAATCATTATAAGCTACCCTGTATAAGCCACCCCCCAATTTTGCCACAAAAAACCCCGGAAAAATTATTTCTCGGTTAAAAAGCCTAGGGGGGAAAATGATTATGCCCCCCAAAGCTCCCAAAATTAAAGCCCTCAAGATCTCAACAGATTATTTTCCCCATTGCTCACAATTATGCCCCCCCATGATGCACAATTAGCCCATATGCTGCACGATTATGCCCCATATCTGCACAGATTATCCCATATGCTGCACAGATTATGCCCATAGCGAACACAATCCCCAAAGCCCACAATTATGCCCCCATTAAAACTGCACAATTATGCCCCTATGCTGCACAGATTAGCCCATATCGCACAATTATGCCCCATATGTTCCAAAAATTATGCCCCATATGCTGCACAATTAGCCCTATGCTCCCCAGATTAGCCCCCTATGCGCACAGATTATGCCCCCATATGCTGCACAGATTTGCCCCCAAAGCTGCACAGATTTTGCCCCAATGTTCCACACAAATTTTTGCCCCATATGCGCACAGATTATGCACCATATGCTGCACAAATTTAAAAAGCCCCCCCAAAGTTCCAAAATTAGCCCCATAGTTCCACAGATTTTGCCCCATATGTTCCACAAATTTTGCCCCATATGCTCCCTAATTATGCCCCTTTTTTAGGTCCCTTATGCTGCCGCTGCCGCGCAAAAAAAAAAAAAAAAAAGACATACTCACCTCTCGTCGCTGGGGGCAAAGGGGCCGGGGTCCTGAGCAGGGGGTGACACCGTCGCGTATGGGGGACAGG
>JARQOD010000001.1:772476896-772582750 GCA_033576555.1 Oophaga sylvatica | reverse complement strand
TTTCTGCCTATTTTGTATTTTCATCTTTCTAACCCCATTATATTTTTGGGGGCTTCCTATTTTCTTTGGGGATCTGCTCCGGGGCAATAGCTTTCATCTTTCTGCCTTTAGGTTATTATTCTTCAGGCTTACGACTCTAGGATAACTAGGAACGCTGCACGGCTACCTAATTGTTCGTTAGTTTAGGAATCTGCAACCCATCATACCAACATCTCAGGTTTCGGCTGCCCTGCTTTTTGTTCCTGCCCCCTCACTCCAAAACTTTAACAATCACTGGCTAACCATCATGGAGGGAACCTCCTTATACAGACCATCTAACCCAGATTGCCACTCCTCGCTGAAAGGGTTTCAGTACTGTCTAACCACCAGAGGGAGCCCGCTCAGAAACCATCTCTAGCACATTTATAACAGTTGACAAAGGTTCAGTACTGTCTGTAACCACTAGAGGAGCCTCTGCTAAGAAACCATCTCTAGCACATTCATAACATACCCCCCTTGAGAGGGTCACCGAACCCTCACTGTGCAACCAGGCGATCAGATGAGCTCGGTGATAGGCCGGATCAGTCTCCTACAGGAATGTCCGAACAAACACCCAAAATTGGCCTCCTGACCCTGTTTTGGGTTGAGGGCAATCTGGAGTATGTGGTTAGAAAATATTGATTCTCGTTTTTCTAGACAGAAACTCCAGTATTTGGTTAAGTGGAGAGGTTATGGTCAGGAGGACAATTCTTGGGTGTTTGCTTCGACATCCATGCAGGAGACGGATCCGTGCCTATCACCGAGCTCATCCTGATTGGCCTGGTTTGCACAAGTAGGGTTCGTGACCCCTCCTCAAGGTACTGTAATGAAGTGCTAGAGATGGTTTCTGAGCAGAGCTCCCCTGGTGGTTACAGACCAGTACTGAACCTTCAGTGAGGGTGGCAATCTGGTTCACTGACTGGTCTGATATAAGGGAGTTCCCTCCCATGATGGTGCCGGATCAATTGTTCTTGTCTCAAATTGTGGTTCCTGGTTCATTTGGAAGTTGCTGAGTCTTGCCTGTATCTCCTGCTTTCAGATACCTATTTTTGCTTTTTCTTTTTGTGCTTGCTTTTTGCCATTGTTTTCTGCACTTTGTGGAGGTCAAGCCAGGTCCCCTCCAGGGCCTAGCTCCTCACAGTTTATCTCACCACGTTATTTGCTCATTTTGCTTTTACTGTTTTTTCACAGCTGCGGCTTGGTTTTTGTTCACACTGAGAACTGATTTAGTGGGTGGCGAGATCGTGTGATCTCAGTATTTTTGTTAATCAGAATTGTTGAATTTTTGTAGGGTTTTCTGGGTTGCAGAAAGATCTCTCCTGTCCTATCCTATTTAGTCAGCTTGTGGCCCCAGCGTTTGCCTCATCTATTTCTGCCTATGTTTGTATTTTCATCTTGTCTAACCCGCCATTTATGTTGGGGCTTCCTATTTTCTTGGGATCTCTCCGGGCAGATAGCTTTCATCTTTCTTGCCTTTAGTGTAGTTATCCCTCTCAGGCTGTGACGAGGCGTTTTAGGATCAACGTAGGAACCTCCACGCTACCTCTAGTTGTGTCGTTAGTTTAGGAATCTGCAACCCATCAGTTACCAACATCTCAGGTGTTTCGGTGCCCTGCTGTTGTTCCTGTCCTCCTCACTACCGAAACATAACACATAATTACTGCATCGCCTATTCCCCACCGACGGCCTCGTCCTCCTGGAAGAGAATTAAAATAAAAAAGCAACAATATCCTTACCTGTCCCCAAGAAGATATACATATTGTCCCACCAACGAGTCCAGCTCTACTACATCTGGATGCCTTTGCTGAACGGTGGCATTATGCAAATTAAAGGACTTTATCTGGGTGTTTGTGTTTTCAACAATGTGACTATGGGGTTATAATGGGGGCGTCTAATTTGACGCCTCTCCATTACTAACCTCGGGGCTTGATGTCACCTGACAATAAGGTGACATCAACATCAACCCAACATATCATCCCATGTCATGTACATAAGCTGCGCACACACTGTACTAATTGTATATGTCACTGACATCTATATATCTATTCTAGTGTATTTACTGTATGTTTCTATTCTATCCCCGTCAGCTCCTGCTGTGATTTTACACTACGGAGCTACTGAATTCCATCTTTTTATTCTATCTATTCATATATATTGTGGTACAAACCAAAGGGGTCTTGATGGATGGGAGATATAATTTCTCCTACAGACTAAATTTTGGTCAGATTTTACCTGATCACAAGGGCCTGTGATGAGGTAAAAGTCACGGATCGGGTCAGCTGATGTGTACCTTACCTGAGGGTGTGGACTAGGCCTATTTAACAAGGAGCTGTTGTAGTATTGGGTGTGAAGGAAGATTTGGCTGGTCAGCCTGGAAGAGTGTTTTTTTGTTACAGTGTGTCCAGTGTGCACCAAGAAGCAAATTCCAGTCCACCCGGAAATGGCACCTGGCGGTCTCTGCTGACCTGCAGCCGCTTAGTTAAGCCCGTCCCAAGCAAGGGTGAGTCTGGGACCAGTGGTTCTCCAAACTGGAGTGATTATGTTCTGTTTTGATTTTGTTATCTGGACTTTTTTTTTGAACCCTCATTAAAACCACTGGACTTTGAACTGAAAGCCTGTGTGTTTGCTCATTACTGCGGCTGGCCCCTGCCTACCAGAGTGGATCCCTACAATTGGTGGCTTGAATGCAGGCAACGCATGAGTCAAGCTGTTTTTTCTCTGCATGACAGTAAATGTCCTGGGTGAAAAAGTGACGCAAAACCCGTGGATAACTGTCCGAGATGGAGAGCACAGTAAAAATGCTTGTGAGGCCATGCACAGCAGCAGCTGGCTATACAGCAGCAGCAGCAGGCTATGCAGCAGCAGCGGCATACAGCAGCAACAGCAGCTAACAGCAGCAGGCTATACAGCAGCAGCAGGCTATGAGCGGCAGCAGGCTATACAGCAGCAGCTATGCAGCGCAGCAGGCTATACAGCAGCAGGCTATGGAGCGGCAGCAGCTATACAGCAGCAGGCTATGGAGTCAGCAGCAGATATTTTATCGACAGCAACAGAAACCAACAGTCTACTGATGCCAGCACATCACAGCGCCGCAGACAGTAAGCTGCCCCGGGACGTCAGAGTCCGGAAAGCGGTACGCACAGCGATTCTGAAAATGGAAAAGTCAGATGACGTCGAGGTGTACCTGGAGGTGTTTGAAGGTGTGGCTGAGAGGGAGAGACTACCCCGGGACCAGTGGGCAGAAATCGTGGCTCTGTTTTTGGCTCCAGGACCCGCGAAAGCCTATAGGGACCTACCCCCCGAGCAACAGAGAGACTATGAGAGCGTCAAGGGTGAGATACTTGCACGTCTTGGGGTAAATGTTTTGGTCCGGGCCCAGCGGGTACACCAGTGGAAGTTTTCCCCTTCCGAGCCAGCTCGTCCCAGTACTATGATTTGATACACCTGGTAGAAAATGGTTGCAGCCGGAGGTGTTGTCACCCAGCACTATGCTGGATAGGCTAAGTAACTGATAAATTCTGGAGAACTTTGCCCCACACCCTGCAAACCTGGGTTGGACAGGCAGCCCCTACTGATGGCCTCCAGATGGTAGACCTCATTGAAAGATATGGGGCTACAAGGAGATACAGGGAGAGACTACCCGGAAGGTACCGAGTAAATTCCCCAAACCTTCACCCACAGCTCGGCGAGCAGAGACCCGGAAGGCTGCCCAGGACGGGTTGGGGGACGAAAGGGGCCCCATAATCTGTTGGCGGTGCCAAGAACCAGGACATGTGAGAGCTGATTGCCCCTACCTGACTGAGCCCATGGACACCAACTTTGGGTACTATCAGTCACACTATGCAGAACACATGTGTGCAGTGGGCAAACCAGAGGGACCCAGTATGAACCATTTGTGTAAAGTGGAGGTGGAGGGTAACCCTGCTGTGGCTCTACTGGACTCAGGGAGTCTCGTGACCCTAATACGAGCCAGCTACGTCCAAATTAGCGAGTATACTGGTCGGAAAATGGGTGTGTTGTGTATACATGGGGACCTAAAACATTATCCTACCGCCCTGGTGATGATAAACACGCCAGCGGGGAGGAGGTGCCACGAGGTGGGGGTGGTGGTTAATTTGCATTATGAGGTAATAATGGGGAGAGATTTTCCGTTATTTTCTGTGCTTTGGCCTGTAATTACCCCTCCCACAGAACAGTCGTCCGGCACCAGTGGCAACCAGGTTGCATTCTCCAGAAATCGGGCATGAACCTGGTGGCCCAGAGGAAGATGTGCTGGCGGTAGGAGTACCTGTGCCTTCGGTGGAGGAGGAAAACCCCTCTCCTATAGAAGTGTTAGCTGGGGAGATGGAAGATTTGCCACCGGGACCAGAATTGTCAGACTTAAATGTGGCAGGTGACAATTTTGGTACGGCGCAACTCCGGGACCCTACGTTGGCTCGAGCCCGGGAAAATGTACTGGTTGTCAATGGGAAACCCCAACACCCGGGGCAGCTACAGTATTTCCCCGATTCGAGCTGAACCAAGATTTGCTGTATCGGGTTGAGAAAATACATGGGAAATTGTCGAGCAATTTGCTGGTACCGCAGTCCTATCGGAGGTTGGTAATGGACTTAGTGCATGCGCATGTACTAGGGGGTCATTTGGGCCAAAAGAAAACCCTAGACAGAATCTACAACGGTTTTACTGGTTAGGGGTCTATGAAGAAGTTAAACGGTATTGTAACTCTTGTCCCGTGTGCCAGGTAACCAGTCCGCAGCCTCATTTTCGGAGTCCCTTGGTGCCATTACCAATTATAGAGGTCCCGTTTGAGAGAATAGCCATGGATCTGGTGGGGCCGGTTAATAAATCAGCAAGGGGTCACCAACACATCCTCGTAGTTCTAGATTACGCTACCAGGTACCCTGAGGCTATTCCCCTGCGCCACACCTCTGCCAAACTGATCGCAAAAGAACTCATGGGTATGTTCTCTCGGGTGGGAATCCCTCAAGAAATCTTAACAGACCAGGGCACCCCCTTTATGTCAAAAATCATGAAGGAACTCTGCCACTTGTTAAGTGTTAAACAGTTGCGCACATCGGTCTATCATCCCCAAACAGACGGTTTGGTAGAAAGGTTCAATAAAACCCTGAAGAATATGTTGAAAAAAGCAGTCTCTAAAGATGGTAAGGACTGGGATCTCTTGTTGCCATACCTGATGTTTGCAGGGCGGGAGGTGCCCCAGGCATCTACGGGTTCTCGCCCTTTGAACTATTATATGGCAGACATCCCCGTGGCTTACTCGATATAGCTAAAGAGGCCTGGGAAAACAAACCAACTCCCCACAAAAGTGTGATAGAACATGTGACCAAAATGCAAGAGAGAATGGAGACAGTCCTACCATTAGTCCGAGAACATATGGAAGCAGCACAAAGGTCACAGAGGCAGGTCTATAACCGGAGGCATGGGTAAGGTCCTTTAACCCTGGGGATCGGGTGTTGGTACTTGTGCCTACAGTGGATAGTAAGTTCCTTGCAAGGTGGCAGGGACCCTACGAGATCATGGAGAAGGTGGGTCCCGTAAACTATAAAGTACACCAACCAGGGCGGAGAAAGCCAGAACAGGTATACCATGTGAATCTGCTCAAACCATGGAAAGACAGAGGCCCACTTGGTGAGGATTGTCCACGGCCTGTATTTCCAGTAGAGAAGGCTCCCTTGCCTCAGGAGAAGGCAAGAGAAGTCCTCTCCGCCGTCAAAATAGCAGACACTTTGTCGCCCAGACAAGTTCAGGAAGTCTGAGAGTTTATTAGCCGAAATACCGATGTTTTTTTTCGGAGCTCCCTGGCCGTACCCGCCCTAATCCAACATGACATTGTCACAGAGCCGCAGGCCAAAGTCCGATTAAAGCCATATCGGGTGCCTGAGGCCCGGCGACAAGCCATCTCGGAAGAGGTAAAAAAAGATGCTGCAGTTAGGAGTCATTCAAGAATCCCAGAGTGAGTGGGCCAGCCCAATAGTCCTAATACCAAAACCAGATGGGACACTAAGGTTCTGTAATGACTTCAGAAAACTGAATGAAATTTCTAAATTTGACGCCTACCCCATGCCCCGGGTCGATGATTAATAGAGCGGTTTGGGCAGGCCCGGTATTTTTCAGTCATTGACCTCACAAAAGGTTATTGGCAGGTGCCCCTAACAAAAACAGCGAGAGAGAAAACGGCTTTTGTAACACCCGAGGGACTGTTCCAGTATATAGTCCTACCCTTCGGGTTGCATGGCGCTCCAGTGACATTCCAGAGGTTAATGGACGTTGTTCTTCGTCCTCATCGCCGATATGCCGCGGCCTATCTGGACGATATAGTGGTGTACAGTACAGACTGGGAAAGTCACTTAGCCAAGGTACAGGCGGTGATAGATTCTCTGAGACAAGCAGGGCTAACTGCCAACCCAAAGAAGTGTTCCATAGGGTTGGAGGAAGCTCAGTACCTGGGGTATGTGATTGGGAGAGGAGTTATCAAACCCCAAATAAACAAAGCGGAGGCAATCCAAAACTGGCCCCGTCCCCTCACCACAAAACAAGTGAAAGGGTTTCTGGGGTTAGTGGGATATTACCTGCGGTTTATTCCCAATTTTGCAACACTGTCGGCGCCGTTAACTGACTGCCTGAAAGGGAGGAAGTCAGTAATGGTGCGCTGGAATGATCAGATTGAAGAAGCGTTTGTAAAACTAAAAGGGGCACTGTGTGGGTCACCAGTTCTGATCACACCCGACTTCAAAAGAGAATTCATTGTCCAGACTGATGCGTCAGATGTAGGTCTGGGTGCTGTGTTGTCTCAGGAGGTTAACGGGGAGGAGCAGCCCATTAGTTTCCTGAGTCGAAAGCTTACTCCAGCTGAAACCAGATACAGCATTGTAGAGAGAGAGAGTGCCTGGCCATCAAGTGGGCACTGGAGTCATTGCACTACTATCTGTTGGGGAGAACGTTTCGGTTGGCAACTGATCATTCCCCTCTGACTTGGATGAGTCAAGCCAAAGAGAGAAATGCACGAGTCACCAGATGGTTTCTGTACCTGCAAATTTCAAATTTTGAGTAGAACATCGGGCAGGCAAATTACAGGGGAACGCAGATGCACTGTCCAGAGTTCACTGTATGTCATGTGTCCACCCTCCTAAGGTTGAACAAAGGGGGGAGGTATGTGGTACACCAAAGGGGGTCTTGATGGATGGGAGATACATTTCTCCTAGCAGACTAAAGTTTGGTCAGGATTTTCCCTGATCACAAGGACCTGTGATGAGGTCATAGTCACGTGATCAGGTCAGCTGATGTGTACCTCACCTGAGGGTGTGGACTAGGCCTATTTAACAAGGAGCTGTTGTAGTATGTGGGTGTGGAAGGAAGGAGTTTGGCTGGAGTCAGCCTGGAAGAGTGTTTTTTGTTACAGTGTGTCAGTGTGCACCAAGAAGCAAATTCCAGTCCACCCGGAATGGCACCTGGCGGTCTCTGCTGACCTGCAGCCGCTTAGTTAAGCCCGTCCCAAGCAAGGGTGAGTCTGGGACCAGTGGTTCTCCAAACTGGAGTGATTTATGTTCTGTTTTGATTTTGTTATCTGGACTTTTGTTGAACCTGTCATTAAAACCACTGAACTTTGAACTGAAAGCCTGTGTGTTTGCCTCATTACTGCGGCCCGGCCCCTGCCTACCAGAGCGGATCCCTACAATATTTATGTTTTGAAGAATTTCTCTGTGTAAAAGCTCATGTTAAAAATCGCATTGCAGTCGGATAGCAATCACACTGCATTCGGGTGTAAATTGGATGCTATGTGTGAAAAACCGGATTGTAATCACATGAAAACCTCATGACACTCGCATTACACTCGTCCGACTTTTCAGGAACAAAACAACCTCTATTTGCACATACCCTAATATGTGTAATTTTTTGCAAATTCCACAGTGAGCATCTGCCGAATAAATTGACATGGTCGATGCAATTTACGTTGCAGAATATCTCCATTTTTTTTTGTACATGAGATTTGTGTAAATTTTGTACAATTAGCTGGTATTATAGTACATTGCGGATTTTACTCATAGACAATCTGTACATTTACCCTTATTCTTTCTCTTATTTCCTATCCATTTTGAATCCACTCCTGACTGCACCATTCTTTACATTCTTGTTTCTGATGCCTACAAATGTTCTTATGAATTCCACTCATGATTAGATATGTGTAGAGCAGATGAAAGCCAAACACAACATATAGTTAATGTTTTTTTATTGCACCATTATACAGTCACCAAACCCTTCCAACATTCTGCATTATAATGTATTAGAGAAATTGCATTGCTTTGAAATATTCTATGGTTACACATTTTCTTATGTGACTTGACATTGATAATAGATAACTTCTTGTACTTATAAGAGAAGACAGGAATGTGTCTACCACTGTGGTCTACTAAGGACATCACAAAAAGGTCATAACTGTTCCCTTTTTTCCAATCTGCCAAGGCTCCAGAGGGTAAAAGAGTAGTAAAACCCTATAGAACAAGACAATTAAGATAATGGTTAGATAAAATGCTTGGTTAACTTCTGAACAATTCCAGAATGACACATTGCTTTTCTTAGAATTTCACTGCTCTATTACTCAAGTACCAAACACTTCCATAAATCTATATGACGGTCACCCATGATTCATGCAGCCAGGTTGCTAGCCATACTTTATTCTCACACAAGAAACCACATCAGTTGGGCATGCTGTATGCGGTGGTCAGTTTGGTGCTGCTTATCACTGATTAGCCCTGACGGGGGTATGATCACAGTTTATTAATATATAAACTGAACCAGTTTCATGGTGATTAGCCTGAAAGGCAAAGTCCAGAGTGGTTAGCAAAATCAGGGATAGCGTTGCTGCATATCGTTTGTAATTCTCAGTTGGGAGGCCATCGAGTCCAGGCACATTATTCAGCGCCATATCAGAGATAGCCAATTGTAATTAATTAATGGTAAAGGCAGCTTCTAACATGTCCAAATTCTCATGGGACGGGTAAGGAGTGGAATATCTGCCAGGGATTCGACTACCTCATCTACAGAATTACTGGTTGTAGACCTATGTAAGGCAGAATAATTGTCTCTTAACCTGGAAGTAACTGGATGTAATAGCCACCACTTCTCTAATTATTGTGCAATCGGTATCTTGCATCTTACAAATTGAATTAGACGAGTTGTTCTGTCTAACCAAAAGGTGACTGCATTGATTGCCCACCTCATTATATGTTTGCTTAGTATAAAAGAGTTTACATTTGGACTTTAAGCGGTATTCCCATCTCCACGATCCTATCCCATTATGTAGTAGGTGTAATAATAATAATATCAGAAAATGTACAAATTAGAAATGTAGTATAGTTCTTCTGATTCGCTTTGTCTCTTTTCTCATACGCAGACATTGCAGTAGCTTATGCATCCATGGTTACAACCACTCATATTGTGACAGTCAGTTAGCTAGCTATTTGCTAGTGGTCATAACCATGGATACCAAAGCTACTGCAATGTCTGCATATGAGGAAAGAGACATAGCAAGTCAGAAGAACTATTCTACATTTCTAATTGGAGGTATTTGCGAATTTTATTTCACAAACTACATGTTGAGATGGGAATACCCCTTTAAGGCCATACTCACGTCTGTATTACCCCTAAGTACCTAGTCGATTTTGCCTATTAGGGTCAGAGGAGTTATCACTATATTGTTGCTCAGCTTCTCTAACTTGAGACTGCAGAATCTTCTCCTCCTGCACCATTGTTCACTGATTAAAATAAATATGCTATAAAAGGAACCTGTCACCAGATTTTTCCCATATAACCTATGGTCACCACCTTTCAGCCCTGTGTTACACCATTCTGGAATGCTGTTTCTAAGTCTCTAAGTTGCCCTGCAAAACAAAAGAGACCTTTCATTGTACTCACCAACTGGGTGGTCTGGTCTGATGGGCGTCACTGGTCTAGGTCCAGCATTTACTCTTCCTGTGATCGCTGTCCTTCTTGCTTTGTGTGGATGGCGCAGGCATACTTCTCTCTGCCCTGCTGAGGGCAGAGCAAAGTACTGTATTGCGCATGCGCCGGCGCTCTTTAACCTTTCCCAGCGCATGCGCAGAACAGTACTTTGTTATGCCCTCACTAGGGCAGAGAGAAGTATGCCTGCGCAGTAGCGTGATGGGGAACAATGGGGATGACGTAGGGACGCGTCATCCACACAAACCTAGAAGGAGGACGGCGATAGCAAGAAAAGAGGAGGCACCGAACCAAGACCAGCTACACCCATTGGACCAAACCGCCCCGTAGGTGTGTATAATATACATCATTCCAGAATGCTGCCACATGGGGCTTAAAGGTGGTGGCTGTAGGTCATGTGGGAAAAATATGTTGACAGGTTACCTTTAAGTGGAGATTAAATTCATATCCATTAACTGCCAGGAAACAGGGTAGTAGATGATCTGGGGGAATTTTATCTTTCACATTCAGTAGTTTAAGTAAAAAAGTGTGGATTTTCCAGGGTTTTATAGATAGGTAAGTAAACTGTAGGAGCAGAATGACTGGTCCATGATCAGAGGCCCCATGAGAACCATGGAAGATAGAGAAGTTAAAAAAAATAGGAACATTTAGAAATCCAAATATATAGTATATTCTAGATGGCAACTGCCAACCTGGGAATAAGGTCAATATCATACGATGCTAAGTACAGGTTACGGATGTCATACGGCGTGTCCTCTGCTTGTGTTCTCCTATTAACAGATTAACAGTCCCTAATCTGGAGTACTCCATGGAGCATGCATCGCCAGCACTTTTTCTGTCAGATTCATATAAAACCTCATAACTTCAGAGGAAATCTAAAGTTATACAGAGGTACAACAGAGGGATCCTGCGCTTCTATATCCGTCCTATTACTGTTCTACATAAACAAGTGACATAATAGCGTTGAATACATGAGGCCAAACGGTTATAATTTAATTTTTTTCAAAGATGTACCTGTCTTGTTCCAAGTTTAGTTCTTTAGTTAAAAACTCAAAGAACTTTGCACTGTGCTCCTTGTTCTGCTCGGCTGTGCCTACAACTCCAATGGAAGAGATTGCCAGTTGAGCACAAGGAGCGGATGAGCCACCTATCACCATTGACAATCCACTCTTCACAGTTGCATTGACTCTCTGTGGAGACAAATAAATGTGTGTTGTTATGTCATAGAACATACTCTCTTCTACAGCATAGCTTTTTTAAAGGGAATCTGTCAGTAGGATCAACCCTTCCAAGCTGTCTGTATGGCCATGTAGGTTTTAGGAAGCTGAATATAATGTTACCTTTATAACTGCTATCCCATGTCTTATTCCAGAGAAATCCACCTTCTTCTTACACGTGAATGAGCTGTTAAGATCTATGGGCCAGACATAGATCTTCTTGAGAACTAGAGCTTATTATAAATGTCAGGGAATTACCAGTGTGATGCGTGATGGCCGCTCTCTGCTCTCCTGATCTCACTGCAGAGCTGTGTGTGATTATAACTGACACATCTGCAGGTTCCTCTCAGCTTAAATCTCACAGGCAGACAGGGCTGCAATACAGCAGAGCTGCAGCAAATGTGTTTGTAATGACTGACAGCCTGACTGACAGCCGTCATCAATGCAAACAGAGGGTATCAGTGAGGGCTAGAGTGTGGTTACAACCGCCGCTCTGTATACTCAGAGCAATGACTGAACTGGTGCCGGCACAGCCCCCGTGACTGAAACCAGGACACTGTAGAGGGAAAAAAAAGTTAATTTTCCCCCCACAGCGTTAGGCTAAGTACAGGCGCTGAGCACATTAATAATGCTATTTACCTGGCAGATTAAACCCATATCTGCAGGTTAATAGAGTTTTTTCTGGCAACAGGTTAACTTTAAGATAATCTCTAAAGGCAGATTCTCAGGGAGATCATCAGTGTCCGGCCCCTAGTCCTGAACAGCTCATTTACATATAATAAGACATCAGATTGCAGATATCAAGGCATCATGTTATTTAGCTTTCTATGAACCAAGTGCCCATATAGACTGATTAAGATGGTTGAACCCACTGACAGATTCCCTTTAAGTCTTTCCATATAGGCCAAAGGGACCTTTTGGGCCCCCATAGACTTCAAAGCCTAGGTGTGATTGCAACCCCTGCACCTACTATAGTTTCGCCCCTGGTTGCAAAAGTCGTCACGTAAATCTGGCACACTCTCCATAAGGGAGAGATACTGGTGCACCTGTATTAATAAAAGTTCACACGTGTTTTTTTTGCTAGTGTTGTTCAAAAAAAAAAAAAAAAAAGGGCTGCTCAATCTTTTTCTACTGGGGTCTGACCAGGCAGACCAAGATGATGTCTGTGCCTCACCAAAAGGCTCCTAGCCCACTTTTCATTACAAGTACAGAATGAGTCAATTCAGTTATGTTGCGTAAAGGGAACCTGTCTTGTTGAAAATGGTATCTGATCTGCAGGCCGGATGTTAAACAGCAGGAGGAGCTGATCAGACTGATACATTTTTGTAGCAAAAGTTTCAGTAAACCTTGTATTTTTTTTATTGATATCCCTGTTCTATGCAAGCTTGTGTCCAGTGGGCGGTCCTAATCAGTGACTGACAGTATAACTGTGCATGCAGAGTTAGCTGTCAGTCACTGAGTAGGACCGCCCACTGGACTCTTATGCCTACAAACACCAGGGATTTCAATGAAGGCCCCATTTAGGGTATGTTCCCTTGGTCTGCAACCGGCAGCGCCTTGGACACAGCACATGTCCGCTCCGTCCAAAGTGCTGCCGGCTTTTGAACGCAGGTGATTCCGCGTGTGTTCATTGAACCGTGCGGAATCACCGCATCCAATACATTGTACGGGCGAGATTTAGCTTACGGAGAATGAGTGTCTCCATAAGATAAACAGACATGCTGCGGTCTGGAAAGACCCTCCGCATGTCTGTCTCTGCAGGGAAGCAGCGGGTCTCTGCATGCATAGAGGAGATGGGGTGTCTTCAAATCCCATCCACTATGCTGTAACATATGGCCGCTGCAGGTTGGATGCTGCTGATGTACACAGTGTCCAACCCGCAGCGTTTACTGATTGTGGGAACATACCTGTGTCGACCCGCCACCACAATTGTGGGTTACCAGGGCAATGGGGTACTCAGAGCCGAGCCCATGGAAGTCTATGGGGTTTTTGTCACAGGTAGCTGTGGCTCGGTCTGTGGCCCGGGCGGTCTGGCGTATGTTGGGGGAATATTTACAGGGGATAACTATATACAGTTCGTGACGCCACCTGTAGTATTCTGGTAATTAGTACCAGCGCTGCTGTAGATCTCTGAGGGGATGGTGAGGCAGCTAGATGTCGGGTCCCCTACAGGTGGGACTCTTCCCTCAAAGTCTGTTAAGATGGTGAAGTCGGGTGCCGGTAAATAACACAGTCTCACACAGTCAGCGTCTTTCCATACCTTTACTTGCAGAATGATAAGGCAGGTCCCAGGGAGGCTGATCCAAGGGGAGTGTATCTTGAGACGGCAGCTGGACAAGTTAGGGGCCTCCTTTAACTCCAATAAACGAGTACAACCAGCCTGAAGCGTAGTTCCCTCTATGATTCCAGCAAATCTTAGCTGTACCTGCCCAGTCAGCTTAGTGTTAGGGGTCCTCCTGTGAAGGAGCTGAATACTTATGTTTGTCCTGCAGAACTCCAAAGTCTTCACTCCCCCTGACCCCAGCTACGTACCGACTATAAGGGGCTTGTCTGCCGCGACCTAGGGTCCGGTAGATTCCTGGTTTTCCTGTCACCGTGCCTGAAGCAACAGCGACTCTTCGGTCCCCAGTGACCGGTAACAAGGCGCTGGACTTCTGCAATCCTGTAGCACCAATTCTCTAATCCACTTGCCTTTCGCCTTGTCCACGCTGGTAACATAAACACTCTTACTAGCCAGGGGTCGAGCAGTCACTTCCAATCTTTTTCCTTCCAATGAAGCTAACCACAGATGCTCAGTTATCACAGGCAGGAGCACGTCTCTGAACCTGATACTGTCCTTTAGACAGGAATGCTGAAGACTCTCTGGGTTACAACTTGTTCCTTCCTTCAATGTATGCTGAGGAGATGACACAGCTCTGACCAGACTAAGGTGTATTCCAACACCTATACCAGACTCCACTTTCCAAGCTGATGAGATAGCAATCTAGACTCCTTCCTCCCTCCAGATGCAGACTCTCTCACTGTAGTCTAGACGCAGACTCTCCACGTCCTTACTGCCCGAAGACAGGAACTAGACTAACTGACTAAAATCACTCCTACACATACCTTCTTGACCACTCCCTAGAGTATACTCCACTACCCTAAGGGTGTGTCTAGTGTGTGTAGAGTGAATGCATATTGAGCATTAAGCCGCCGTCTCGCCATACACTCCCCAGGGTACTGCGTGTGCCTACCACCAGGGCTACACATTCCCCCATGGTAAACGACAGCACTCCCGGGCTGTGAAATACAAAAGACAGAAAAATTTTGTTTATGCAATAACATTTGGAACAATAACATCTTCCCATCCGGGAGGTAAGAATACTTTGAACGTTACAAACTTTAATACAAATAGTATCAAATAGCATTTTCAATAAATAGATATACAAGATACTTGTGAAGGACCCGCACCAAACCTTCAACGTGGGTCCTGGGTGGGCTGCAGGACATCCAAGTGCAGACCTCACTCAGTGCCACACCACACGGTTTTGTTTTTCAGAGGTAGATATGGATGGTTTATGTAAAACCAAGATAGGGCGCCGAAGCGCAACTATGTACAAAAGAGTTCTGGGTAAGCATAGTCCTTTACCTCAAAAAGTCCATTTATAAAAGAAGACATAATAAATCACAGTGTCAAAGTGCAACTGTTTATCAATTCTCATCTATTATTTACCATTTATCAATTATCAATTATCCATTATCAATTACCAATTACCCAGCCGGGCATTCTATAATTAGGAATATATATTTACTATATATAACATCTGTGCAAACTTTTTCAAAAACATTTTAAACTTTCTGCTTTCTACTTGTGGTAGATCCGATAGGGATCTCACCAACTCTTTACCACTTATTCATCAGCTACTAAGACATTTTCCACCACATCTTCCACCCCGGGGGCTGGAACAACGCAATGGGCCCTTGATCCCAGGACCAGCAAATCATGTGCTGCGATCAGGGTCTGGGTTGCGACAGTTCTGGTTTGAACCTCTAGGGGCGCAACGGGTACACTTTCTTCGCATGACACCGATTGCGTCTCCATTACAGTCAACGATATAGACCGCGTCAGGTTTGCGATTTAGACTGGGTCGCATTTGGCGATGTGGAAGTAACTTTCACTTGCGATGAACTTTGGGTCGCATGTTGCGATGATTTTGAAGGGGGCGATGCTGGGGCACGGCCGGATGCTACTGAAGCTGGAAACGGGGACGCTGCGGTAATGGTGACGGTACCTGCGTCTGAGACGGGGTCGCGGACGATGGCGACGTTCAGGGCATACCACCCCTTCATTCCCCAATGCCGCGTATAGGTGACTATGTCGCCGTTTACTAAGTCCCTCCCGGGATGACCTTGCTGCAGGTGAGATTCCACGTCACGCCTGCTGACGAAGACCGCTGGGTAGAGGCCCGGTTCACGAATAAAGCCCCAGCCCTTCCGGAGCTGGAACTCAGTCACACACCCCTGCCGCCGCGGTTCCCGTAAGGTACCTTTGTCGCGACGGACAGTCTCCTTGTCAGCAATCAGCTCGGCAAACTGTCGCTGGCGGTTCTTCTTGATTTCCCGCGCTTCCTCCTGCTGGCGCCTCTTCGTCTCCTCACGACTCCGCCATTCTTGCTCCCACTGGGCGGTGTAGGCGACGTCATCCAGGCGCGCCATCTCGTCCCAGTCCACATCTGGTAGTGACGGACAGGACCCCTCCGGTGTCCCTGCCGGGGACCGATAATCTGCTGCGGCCTCTTGGCCGGGCGGGCGTTCCGGGATTGGCTGTACCTCCTCAACCTCCTCCGCATCCACCGCTTCACCAGTGGGATCGGGAACGGTAATTTCGGGGGCAGCCTCCGGTTGCTCCTTCGCCTGGGGCAGCAGACTCTTCGGTACTTTGAATCGTGGGGGTTCGTTGAGGGGAGGGGACGCCGTGTTCGTCATTCGCCATTCCAGCAGATTACAGCGGCGCCTCTCAATCTCCTCTAGTCCAGGTTGGAACAACTTCTTTAGGCGTGAGTTCTCCTCCCGAACCTCTAACAACGCCTGTTGCAGGTGCAGGATCGCATAGGCCTCGGATGCCGATGGCAGCTCGGCGGGGGCACGGGGCCTGCCTTCTCCGCTGCCCCGCTCGGCTCCACACGTCCGGCCTCCATCATTTTCCAGAAGACTCTCTCTTTTTGCGGAGACATCCGGTCTCTTCCGTGGAGGTGGGGTTTGCGTCTCCTCCTCCTCGCAGGGAAGGTGAAGAGGAGGCGGACCTCCTTTGCTGTTGGGCAGGACCGCATATTGTAGTAGCACTTTGAGAGGGCAGGCATTTTCTTCGCGCCACAGGGGGGTAGACGCCCACGAAGGTACGCCCACCTTCTTCTCCAGCGCCTGAGGGCGCGAATATGGCGACAAAAATGGCGATTTTGGCGCCAAAAGTGCAAACAGTCCTTTTTACAAAAACAAGTCCTTAGGCACGCAGGGCTCGCAATTTCGCGAGTTTGGTATCCTGTTCGTGACGCCAAGTTTAGTTGTGTCGACCCGCCACCACAATTGTGGGTTACCAGGGCAATGGGGTACTCAGAGCCGAGCCCGTGGAAGTCTATGGGATTTTGTCACAGGTAGCTGTGGCTCGGTCTGTGGCCCGGGCGGTCTGGCGTATGTTGTTGGGGAATATTTACAGGGGATAACTATATACAGTTCGTGACGCCACCTGTAGTATTCTGGTAATTAGTACCAGCGCTGCTGTAGATCTCTGAGGGGATGGTGAGGCAGCTAGATGTCGGGTCCCCTACAGGTGGGACTCTTCCCTCAAAGTCTGTTAAGATGGTGAAGTCGGGTGCCGGTAAATAACACAGTCTCACACAGTCAGCGTCTTTCCATACCTTTACTTGCAGAATGATAAGGCAGGTCCCAGGGAGGCTGATCCAAGGGGAGTGTATCTTGAGACGGCAGCTGGACAAGTTAGGGGCCTCCTTTAACTCCAATAAACGAGTACAACCAGCCTGAAGCGTAGTTCCCTCTATGATTCCAGCAAATCTTAGCTGTACCTGCCCAGTCAGCTTAGTGTTAGGGGTCCTCCTGTGAAGGAGCTGAATACTTATGTTTGTCCTGCAGAACTCCAAAGTCTTCACTCCCCCTGACCCCAGCTACGTACCGACTATAAGGGGCTTGTCTGCCGCGACCTAGGGTCCGGTAGATTCCTGGTTTTCCTGTCACCGTGCCTGAAGCAACAGTGACTCTTCGGTCCCCAGTGACCGGTAACAAGGCGCTGGACTTCTGCAATCCTGTAGCACCAATTCTCTAATCCACTTGCCTTTCGCCTTGTCCACGCTGGTAACATAAACACTCTTACTAGCCAGGGGTCGAGCAGTCACTTCCAATCTTTTTCCTTCCAATGAAGCTAACCACAGATGCTCAGTTATCACAGGCAGGAGCACGTCTCTGTACCTGATACTGTCCTTTAGACAGGAATGCTGAAGACTCTCTGGGTTACAACTTGTTCCTTCCTTCAATGTATGCTGAGGAGATGACACAGCTCTGACCAGACTAAGGTGTATTCCAACACCTATACCAGACTCCACTTTCCAAGCTGATGAGATAGCAATCTAGACTCCTTCCTCCCTCCAGATGCAGACTCTCTCACTGTAGTCTAGACGCAGACTCTCCACGTCCTTACTGCCCGAAGACAGGAACTAGACTAACTGACTAAAATCACTCCTACACATACCTTCTTGACCACTCCCTAGAGTATACTCCACTACCCTAAGGGTGTGTCTAGTGTGTGTAGAGTGAATGCATATTGAGCATTAAGCCGCCGTCTCGCCATACACTCCCCAGGGTACTGCGTGTGCCTACCACCAGGGCTACACATACCCTTAAGGCTGGGTCTCACATAGCGATACACCAGCGATCCCGACAACGATCAGGATCGCTGGTGTATCGCTATATTATCGCTGCTGAGCTGCCAAACAGGCAGCTCAGGCAGCGATCAGCACAAGGACACTGCGGGTAAACATCGCTAGTTACCCGCAGTGTACCTTGGATACCAGCGCCCTGATGCAGGGAGCTGGTAACCAAGGTACACGTCGGGTTTCCAGGTGCTGCGCGGTGCCTGGAAACCCGCTGTGTACCTTGGTTACCAGCTCCCTGCAGCAGGGCGCTGGTATCCAAGGTACACAGCGGGTTTCTAGGCACAGCCCCGCGCCTGGAAACCCGCTGTGTACCTTGGTTACCAGCGGATCGCTGGTCTCCCGCCTGTCACACGCAGCGATGCGTGCCTGTCAGCGGGAGACCAGCGATCAAAAAAATGTCCAGACATTTCAGCGACGATCAGCGATACCCGGCAGGGGGGTTGATCGTCGCTGAATGTCACACACAGCGATATCGCTGGGGAGATCGCTGTTGCGTCACAAAACTAGTGACTCAGCACCGATCTCGCTAGCGAGATCGTTGTGTGAGACGGGCCCTTTACAAAGCCTCACATACACATTAGACTAATGTTGGCCGACCCCGCTGACATCGATGGGTACAGCTGACAGTATAATGTGTGAGGGGGCCCTGGACGGCTGATCGGCGGGGAGTTATCAGGCATGTCTGGTTTCAGACTATTGTAATGTTCTCCCAGAGATAAGCCACAGGCAGAGATATCTGTCAGAGGCTTTCTCATAGAGAACACAGGAGCACTTGGCCAAACGTGCTGTGCAGTGTCAGACTGGGGTGCCAAGGGCCCACCAGTGACATTGACTTTGGGGGCCCACTTTTCACCTTTATATAAATATTACACGACCCTGAATCACAAATTTACCTATATCTCTATATAATAATAATAAACAGGGTAGTTTGATTAATGAATGATGAGATGCTGCTTTTTTTTCTGAACAGAGTGAATTAGGTGAATTATGACAAGTACTGCTCAGACAGTATGGTTGGGGGCCCTGATTTGCACCGGGGGCCCAACGGGCGATTCTCCTGTTCCACCATTGGCCAGTCCCAGCCTGGTGCTGTGTATAGGAGACATGGCTGAGATCTAATGTGTATAGCCGGCATCATACTGAATCTTTTCCAACAAATCTGCTCAGCTTCTGCTCCACACCAGTGTCCGCTGATCGGACTGCATGTATAAGCAAATATTGACATAGTAAGGCCTGTGCAGGATATGGTCACTTCTAGGAATATTGTCAGAATCATTGTGAGAAGAGCTGTTTACAAACATTATAGGACACAAAACACTTTAAAAAATAAAACCTAAATCAGTGTTTTCCAATCAAAAGTCTAAAATGCTTCGTGACCAAGTGCAGCTTGTGTAAGGACAGCTCACAATGGCCCCACTGCTCAGCCTCTCACCTCCTTGGGTTTGCCCAGAATTGATGCAGCAGCAGAACAAAGCTTCTGAGCGAACTCCTCGGGTACACTGTGCTGGGGAAGATTGGTATCGAAATCCAAGAAAGGCATGATGAGACTCTGGCTGCACACAGCAGGGAAAGGGTGGCTGCCCTTACATGCAGCACAGGACAGACTGGCAGCATCTGATTGGCGAGTCCTGCTACGCCTCTCAGTCCCTGCATGCTTCCTCTTAAAGGGACAGGCACATGGCTAAGGGAGCCTTTGTCAGCAGACTATAAATATACATGTGTAACTGTACAATACAACATGCCATATGTACAGCATTATTACTGATATAGGGCAGACTGGCGCACTACGTTACGCAGACGTAAGATAAAAAAAAATGCTAGAAAATCCTACTGATACCTCTAAAAGACACTATGAAATGCAGGATAAAAACAGCCGTTTCGTTAAATACACTCATTTATTTACAATGTAAGTGTACAGGATCACACAGGGGTGGATTAAAAGTAGCCAGGGCCTCCGAAAAGTTTAGAGATCATGGCCCCCCAGCACCCGATGTATCACATGACATGCCACATGAATTCCTTGAGAGATCACGTGATTAACACTCGGGTGCTCTGGTGCACATCTGCAGACGCAAAATGACATATTGTTTCCCTTACGTACGTACAGCGCTATGCATAATAGAGGATACTATGCAATAATGAAATATAATGAAAGGACGCTATATAATACAGCACTATGCAAAAAAAAAGGGAATGCTATGTAATAAGGGACGGCGCTGTATACTGTATAACAGGGGACGCTATATACAGTAGCAGGGTTCCCCAATGCCAGTCCTCAAGGCCCACTAACAGATCATGTTTTCAGGATTTCCTTAGTATTGCTCAAGTGATAATTGCATCACCTGTGCAATACATTGGAAATCCTGAAAACATGACCTGTTGGTGGGCCTTGAGGACTGGAGTTGGGGAACCCTGCCATATTGTATGGACCAGATCACTCTGTGTGTATTGTTTAATAGCCTGTTTAAACACAGACCACAGTAAATGAGGAGCCCAGCTGCTCTTGGTGCCACAGATCCTAGAAGGGTGCATTAAAGGATTCATCCACAAGAGGCCCTCAGAGAATACACACACCTTTACCCTACCTCAGACCACAAGAGGGAGACCGTATAGGGAGATAAAAAGGAGGGAGGAGGCAGGAAGTTAGAACAGAACACTCTAGGGATGACACTCTAAAGAACACTCTCTAGGGAACTGACTCTAGCAAAGAAGTCTGGCAAAGGAGTCTAGAGACTGAGAGTCTAAGAGACTGAGACACAGAAACAGGTCAGTCTGCAGGGTGAGACTCAATTAGCTCAAGTCAGCGAGCTAGGAGCGTGCCAACGCTCTAGAGAGCGGCAGAAGAGGCAGCCCACTAACTGCCAGTGTGTATAGCCTTGTGAGGGCCCGAGTAGACTGAAGGCTAGAGGAGAGAGTAGCAAGGGGGCAGAGGAGCCTTACCAGCTCACCCCAGAAAGCACATACCGGACACCGGGTCCGAGCTTACAGGGATCTCTGCGACCCAGTAGGAGACAACCGGAATTCCTGGAGGACTACAGGTCCCAAGATCACCAAAGAGCTGATACGTAACAGAGCCAAGGGACATGGAGACCCTACAAGCAGGGAGTGTGTACTCCAGGAGAAGGCCCTACCATAAAGTCAGCCGGTGCAGGACAGAGGCAAAGTTAGGCCTAGCTACAGGCAGGTCAGAACTTACTACAGAGGCAAGAAACAGGAGGCCCTACACCTGCTCACTGGGGAGAATCCGGATGTGCACGCTTCACCCTACAGTGCTCCGGGATGTTCCTGCACTAACTCCAGTAAAGGTACAGAAGTGACTGGTGTGTGCTCCCATTCTTGTTCTTACCCGGCTGGGTCCCCTCCGTCCTGCATCCCTACATTTACGCTGCCCTGCAGGCCCGCTCCACCTGTGGGGAGCGATACCATCTAAGCTGCCACAACACCGGCCTCAGTGGACTGCTGCAGCGCTGGTGATCCTCACCAGACACCACAGGTGGCGTCACGAATCACTGACATTATCCCCTGTAAATATATCCCCTTTTTGGGTGAGCGCCCAGGGCCACGGACCGAGTCGTGGCCACCGTGACATCCCTCATAGAAATCAACGGGCTTGGGTCCGAGTACCCCACAGCCCTGGCGGGCGGCTCATAAACAACTGCCGATAAGTAATGGGTAAATTGGTGGATGCATTGTGCTGTTGGTTGGTCTGTGTAAATATACCCCTATGCAGAATAAATATTTACATCCAGTAACTTACCGCTGACGTCTCATCTGGTTATAGCCTTTTTACTTCATCTTGTTAAACCTTTATGATGACGTTGTCACGCACAGTGTGGGAAAACCAAGTGTAACATAAAGGGAAATGGGGAAGAGGCCCAGACACTAGGGAAGGGATTTGGAGACCCCTAGGCTAGATCTAATCTCTCCCTAGAACTCCTACCGAGTTTCTATACTGGTTCCTCACCAGTCGCCGAGCAGGAACCTCAGGCCCTGAATCTCCCTGAGGCCTAAATCCTGAATAGGGAACGGGAGGGAGATGCGCGCTTGGCAGTCTCCGCTAAACTAAAGACGGTAAGGTGAGACAAACAGGTGAACACTTAGCTGAATCGCCAGATACGGATACCAGATGAGAGATTCCAGACACCAAACTGGAGAACACTGAATAGGTCAAACACTCTAGTAAGCACTAGTGGAAATGAGCTATTACCTGCACTGGGTCACAGCTGAGCCACTAACTAAGGCTACTTTCACACTTGCGTTTTTTTGCGCTGCGTTTCGAGCGCACATGAAGCGCATTAAAAAAAACGCATGCAAACGCTTGTAAATGCTGCGATATTTAGCGAGTGTTATCCTGTCTGTCCTATATGTCTAATCTGTGTATTTAGCTAAGATCAGCCCATATCCCTTTGGTGGTAGTCAGGATCCTTCTTAGGACTGATTACAGGGTTCAGGGTCTGATAGGAGACAGGGTTAGGTTGGTGACTTGGACCTCTGAACCATTATCAGTACCTCCAAGGTGAGGGATTAGTTAGGACCCCAGTTTAGGGTCAGGTTAGATCCCGGTCCACCTCTTTCCTGTTTCAACTCATCAAGTCCTCAAGATTAACCCTGAGTTCAGCAGATATCGTGTCAGGTAAATCTATTCTATACTTACATGCTGATGTTGCTATACTAGTTGTTGTATAGAGTGTTGTTCCTGTATTAATAGTTTACTGACATTGTATACATATCATTAGACAGCGTGACATTTTCACTGGCCCTAAAAATTATCTCCAGTTACCATGGATCCAGTAGCCCAGCTGGCTCTGCAGTTGCAGGGATTATCCATGGAGCTGACGGACATTAAGTCCAAAGTTTTGTCTCCCCTGGAGCAAACCAGAGTTGAACCTAAGGTTGCTCTCCCGGACAGGTTCACTGGTGGGCGAGACAAATTTTTCACCTTCTGGGAGGCATGTAAATTGTATTTTCGGCTTCGGCCTCGATCATCAGGGAGTGAGGAGCAGAGAGTGGGAATTGTTATCTCACTTCTGCAAGGGGACCCTCAATCCTGGGCATTTTCCCTTCCTCCGGGATCCCCGGCTCTACTGTCTGTAGATCAATTTTTTACTGCCCTGGGATTGGTATATGATGACCCAGATCGGGTCTCTCTTGCTGAGACAAAATTACGTAAGATACAGCAGGGAGATCGTCCGGCAGAGGAATTTGCTTCTGAGTTTCGTAGATGGGCCACAGATACTCAGTGGAATGACCCAGCTCTTAGGAGCCAGTTTTGTCATGGGCTTTCTGATAAATTAAAAGACGTTTTGGCTCAGTATGAGTCTCCTCCTTCTCTGGAGGCTGCTATGGCCTTAGCTATCCGTACTGATAGACGGCTTCGGGAGAGGGGTGAGGTAACCCCACTCCCTGTTGTTTCTCCACCTACCACTAAAGTCCCTTATGTTGAGGTTCCCCTTGTCTGTTCGGATGAGCCTATGCAGTTGGGAGGGACATCATTTCGTAGGAGGGGATTGGCGGTACGCCGCAGGACTAGAAGATGTTTTTTCTGCGGGAAAGAGGGACATTTTGTTGGAGAATGTCCATCCCGTGCCTTGTTGAGCCAAAAGTCGCCGGAAAACTGTTAATCCCAGGTTGTGTGGTGGACGACAACCTGGGAGTATGTATTTCATCCGCCAGTTCTTCTCAGTTCCTTGTACCAGTGGAGGTGGTAGTTGGTACGAGAGTGGAGAGATTGTCTGTTCTTCTTGATAGTGGTTCTGGGGCTAATCTGGTTGACGCTCAGTTTGCTCAGGCTCAAGGTATGCATCTGAGTGTATTGGTCAAACCGATCCCTATATTCTCCATTGACGCCAGGCCTCTCGGCCAAGGTAGCTTTGTTCATGAGGTTCATAACATTGACCTTCGGGTAGGGGCAATACATAGGGAACAATTATCTTGTTATGTGTTGGAGGGTCTACCTACTCCCATTGTGTTGGGACTTCCTTGGTTGGTTAAACATAACCCTGTGATTAATTGGCAGTCCAGAGAAATAAGCCAATGGGGTGAGTTTTGCAAAAGCAACTGCATGAACACAGTCATCAGTGCGGTCGTGCCTAGTACATTGCCTCCTTTTTTGGAGGATTTTGGGGATGTTTTCTCTGAGGAGGGGTGTCAGGAGTTGCCTCCTCATCGCGTGTATGACTGCTCTATTAATCTCCTTCCTGATGCTAAGTTGCCTAAAGCTAGGTTGTATAATCTTTCTGGTCCTGAGAGGCAGGCTATGAAAGATTATATTTCTGAAAGTCTGGCCAAAGGGCATATTAGACCTTCATCTTCCCCAGTAGCCGCGGGGTTCTTCTTTGTGAAGAAGAAAGATGGAGGCCTACGCCCTTGCTTGGATTTCCGCGAACTTAATCGGATTACTGTTCGAGATCCGTATCCACTTCCTCTTATTCCTGATCTCTTCAACCAAATTGTTGGCGCCAAATGGTTTTCTAAATTGGATCTCAGGGGGCGTATAATCTGATTAGGATAAAAGAGGGGGATGAGTGGAAAAAAGGCGTTTAACACGCCGGAGGGACATTATGAGAACCTAGTCATGCCTTTTGGTCTGACTACTGCACCAGCAGTATTCCAACATTTTGTTAATGACATTTTTCGTCACCTTGTGGGGCTGTTTGTGGTTGTATATTTGGACGACATTTTAATTTACTCGCCAGATCTTGTGTCTCATCAGGAGCATGTGAGACAGGTGTTGCAGATCTTGCGAGACAATAAATTATACGCCAAACTGGAGAAGTGTGTATTTGCCGTACAGGAACTTCAGTTTTTGGGTTTTTTGGTGTCAGCCTCCGGTTTCCGTATGGACCCTGAAAAGGTGAGAGCAGTGCTTGAATGGGATCAGCCAGGGGATCTTAAGGCTCTGCAGCGTTTTTTGGGGTTTGCTAACTACTACCGGAAATTTATTTGTAATTTCTCATCTGTCGTCAAACCTCTCACTGACATGACAAGAAAAGGGACGGATTTTTCTAAATGGTCGGACAAAGCTTGCCAAGCCTTTTCCTCTTTGAAAAAATGTTTTGCTTCGGCACCCGTTCTCATCCAACCAGATGCATCTCAGCCGTTCATTGTGGAGGTGGATGCGTCTGACGTAGGGGTGGGTGCTATATTGTCCCAGGGTCCGTCCCCTGGTAAATGGCATCCGTGCGCTTTCTTTTCTAAGAAATTGTCGTCCGCCGAAAGGAATTATGATATCGGCAATAGGGAACTTTTGGCCATTAAGTTAGCTTTTGAAGAATGGCGTCACTTTTTGGAGGGGGCAGTCCACCCGGTTACCGCTATTACTGATCACAAGAACCTGTTGTATTTGGAATCCGCTAAGCGTCTGAATTCCAGACAAGCTCGATGGTCGTTGTTTTTTACCAGGTTTAATTTTGTCGTCACTTATCGCCCGGGGTCTAAGAATGTAAAGGCTGATGCCTTGTCTCGCAGTTTCCCAGGGGCCGGGAAAACGGATGACCCGAGTCCTATCCTTCAGGAGGGGGTGGTAGTGTCGGCTGTATTTTCTGAGCTTGAGGAGGAGGTGTTAGAGGCTCAGGGGGACGCCCCTGCAGGACCTCCAGGGAGACTGTTTGTCCCAAATCTGTTGAGACAAAAGGTTATTGAGGCACATCATAATTCTGCTCTAGCAGGACATCCAGGGAGTAAGGCTACTTTAGATCTCCTTTCTCGCCGGTTTTGGTGGCCTAATGCTAATAAAGATGTTATAACTTTTGTCGCGTCATGTGGGGTGTGTGCTCGCTCTAAAACCCCTCATACCCGTCCGTCTGGGACCCTTTTACCCTTGAAACTTCCGGAGCGTCCGTGGACTCATTTATCTATGGACTTCATTACGGACCTTCCTCCGTCGTCAGGGAATACTGTCATACTGGTGGTTGTTGACAGGTTCAGTAAGATGGCACATTTCGTTGCTCTTCCTGCACTCCCTAATGCTAAAACTCTGGCGCAGGTGTTCATTAGGGAGATCGTTAGACTTCATGGGTTGCCTTCTGATGTGGTGTCAGATAGGGGGTCTCAGTTTGTGTCCAAATTTTGGAGGGCATTTTGTTTACGTCGGGGGATGCAATTGTCATTTTCCTCGGCTTTTCATCCGCAGACCAATGGTCAGACAGAGCGTCTGAATCAGAGCTTAGAGACATATCTCCGGTGTTTTGTCTCAGAGAACCAAGAGGACTGGTCTTCTTTCTTGCCTCTGGCAGAGTTCGCTCTTAACAACAGGCGGAGCGAGTCCACTGGTAAGTCCCCGTTTTTTGGGGCATATGGTTTTCATCCCCAGTTTTGTACTTTCAATGGGGGGGGCCCTTCTGGGGTTCCTGAGGAGGAGCGTTTCTCGTCGTCACTTGCTTCTGTGTGGAGAGGTGTATTGAATAATCTGAGTGCGATGGGGAACCGTTACAAACGTATGGCTGATAGGAGGAGAGTTTCTGGTCCAGATCTGAATGTGAACGATCTGGTATGGTTGTCTACCAGGAATATAAAACTTAAAGTGCCCTCCTGGAAACTGGGTCCCAGATTCATCGGGCCGTACAGGATCAGTTCCATAATTAATCCTGTGGCATTTCGTCTGGACCTCCCTCCTACGTTTAAAATTCATAATGTGTTCCACAAGTCATTACTTAAAAGGTATGTGGCACCAGTCATACCGTCACCTCTACCTCCTCCTCCTGTGTTGGTCAATGGTAACTTGGAATTTCAAGTATCAAAGATCATTGACTCACGTCTGAATCGCCGGTCCCTTCAGTACTTGGTGCATTGGAAGGGGTATGGTCCAGAGGAGAGGACGTGGGTCCCTGCGTCTGATGTTAACGCAGATCGTTTGGTTCGGACCTTCCACAGAACTCACCCGGGCAGGCCTGGCCCTGAGGGTCCGGAGGCCCCTCGTAGAAGGGGGGGTACTGTCATGTGTGCATTGCCACGAAGATTGTCGCGGTTGCACATTTTGACTTCTCACAGCTGAGCTGCTGTTTCTTTGTGTTTGGCAGCTAGGGAGTTAATTCTGTCTGTGCTCGGTGCTAGGGACTGGGTGCAGTTTCTCCCGGCTGCAATTGATTATTTGTTGATTGGTTTCCTTTAAATTCCTGGTTGTCTGCTTGGGGAGTTGCCAGTGAAACCTTCATGCAGACCACAGATAGGAATGAATCTGTATAGACTTTAAGTTGTGAGCTCCTTAGTTGTTCTAAGCTCAGCTTGGTTAGAGTTTATTTCCCAGACCATTTATGTTCCTTTGGTGTTTGAGTGTGTATGCAAGCGAGTGTTATCCTGTCTGTCTTATATGTCTAATCTGTGTATTTAGCTAAGATCAGCCCATATCCCTTTGGTGGTAGTCAGGATCCTTCTTAGGACTGATTACAGGGTTCAGGGTCTGATAGGAGACAGGGTTAGGTTGGTGACTTGGACCTCTGAACCATTATCAGTACCTCCAAGGTGAGGGATTAGTTAGGACCCCAGTTTAGGGTCAGGTTAGATCCCGGTCCACCTCTTTCCTGTTTCAACTCATCAAGTCCTCAAGATTAACCCTGAGTTCAGCAGATATCGTGTCAGGTAAATCTATTCTATACTTACATGCTGATGTTGCTATACAAGTTGTTGTATAGAGTGTTGTTCCTGTATTAATAGTTTACTGACATTGTATACATATCATTAGACAGCGTGACACGTACTAACACCAGGACTCAGTCACTGCAGTTTGCCGCACTTATCCACCGCGCCTCCTGAAAATAAAAAAGGTCACATTTCTACTTTGCTTTCTCGGTAAGAAATCCCCCACACTGTGCCGCTGGAAACAGACATGCACCCACCTTTAATATATAATTGGCTATTATGCAATCCAACATTCTGGGACGGTTTTAGACAAAGTGGGGCACTGGGCAAAAGTTTAAAGTGGGGTCCCAAGTGCTCACATATTGCTCCATCACACATAAACATTTTGGCTGTATTTACACGTGCTGAGTTCAGGCCGTTAAATGAGTGTGATTGGCAATAATGAAGTCGTTCGACGCTTGTTTCTCCCGCCTCTTTACACCGGCTGAGGAAGAATAAAGGGCCCAGAACGATCACTAGTAGAACAGTATGTCCTCATACATTATCATGTTATCAGCAGCACATCTGCAGTTTTCACCTGGCAATGTGCTGCTGAGAACAATGATTTTTGTTCCGGCACAAACAATCCAATCACTCGATGAATAGGCAGCATTTTGCTTGTTTAGTATGTACAAATAGACAAAATGGAGGGCACCCTCACAAATGAGGGATCAAACCTGCAGGATATCTATAGTTAAATGAGTACCACCAAAGACAAAAGGAGACATACAAGAAAAGCAAGGATCACCATACAAGATAACAATTTTTATTTCAAGAGTATGCACAAAAACCACAACAAAATATTAAAAACATTTAAAATGCACAAAAAATGGTTACCAAAGTAACACAAAATGTACAAAGGAGCAACAGTTGAGTAAATAACATCAATCAAGGGTTTATAAAAAGCCCATATAGACAAATAACTATGCACAATATTGTATACAGTACAACCAAAAGTTTGGACACACCTTCTCATTCAAAGATTTTTCTGTATTTTCATGACTATGAAAATTGTACATTCACACTGAAGGCATCAAAACTATGAATTAACACACATGAAATTATATAATTAACAAAAAAGTGTGAAACAAATGAAAATATGTCTTATATTCTATGTTCTTCAAAGTAGCCACCTTTTGCTTTGATGACTGCTTTGCACACTCTTGATGAGCTTCAAGAGGTAGTCACCGGAAATGGTTTTCACTTCACGGGTTTGCCCTGTGAGACTTAATAAGTGTGATTTCTTGCCTTATAAATGGGGTTGGGACCATCAGTTGTGTTGTGCAGAAGTCTGGTGGATACACAGCTAATAGTCCTACTGAATAGACTGTTAGAATTTGTATTATGGCAAGAAAAAAGCAGCTAAGTAAAGAAAAACAAGTGGCCGTCATTACTTTAAGAAATGAAGGTCAGTCAGTCCGAAAAATTGGGAAAACTTTGAAAGTGTCCCCAAGTGCAGTTGCAAAAACCATCAAGCGCTACAAAGAAACTGGCTCACATGAGGACCGCCCCAGGAAAGGAAGACCAAGAGTCACCTCTGCTTCTGAGGATAAGTTTATCCGAGTCACCAGCCTCAGAAATCGCAGGTTAACAGCAGCTCAGATTAGAGACCAGGTCAATGCCACACAGAGTTCTAGCAGCAGACACATCTCTACAACAACTGTTAAGAGGAGACTTTATGCAGCAGGCCTTCATGGTAAAATAGCTGCTAGGAAACCACTGCTAAGGACAGGCAACAAGCAGAAGAACTTGTTTGGGCTAAAGAACACAAGGAATGGACATTAGACCAGTGGAAATCTGTGCTTTGGTCTGATGAGTCCAAATTTGAGATCTTTGGTTCCAACGACCGTGTCTTTGGGCGACGCAGAAAAGGTGAACGGATGGACTCTACATGCCTGGTTCCCACCGTGAAGCATGGAGGAGGAGGTGTTATGGTGTGGGGGTGCTTTGCTGGTGACACTGTTGGAGATTTATTCAAAATTGAAGGCATACTGAAACAGCATGGCTACCACAGCATCTTGCAGCGGCATGCTATTCCATCCGGTTTGCGTTTAGTTGGACCATCATTTATTTTTCAAAGGGACAATGACCCCAAACACACCTCCAGGCTGTGTAAGGGCTATTTGACCAAGAAGGAGAGTGATGGGGTGCTACGCCAGATGACCTGGCCTCCACAGTCACCAGACCTGAACCCAATCGAGATGGTTTGGGGTGAGCTGGACCGCACAGTGAAGGCAAAAGGGCCAACAAGTGCTAAGCAGTCCCTTCTTAAATTTTAGTAGGGAATCACTCATTACAACATTATACGGCAGAGAGTTACATAGTCTCACTGCTCTTACAGTAAAGAATCTGCGTCTGTGATTATGACTAAACCTTCTTTCCTCCAGACGTAGAGGATGCCCCCTTGTCCCCTTCACAGGTCTAAGAGTAAAAAGATCATTAGAAAGGTCTTTGTACTGTCCCCTCATATATTTATACATTGTAATAAGATCACCCTTAAGTGTTATGTTTTGGTAGCTGAGGAGTGCAGGTAAAAAAGGCAATACACCAGAGAAGTTGGAATCTATGAGATTGCAGTACCCTGACTAACCACCACAACTAGAGGCAGCCGTGGAGCGTTCCTACGTTGGTCCTAGACGCCTCGTCACAGCCTGAGAAACTAACTACACCTAAAGATAGAAAGAGGAAAGCTATCTGCCCCGGAGCAGATCCCCAAAGAACATAGAAAGCCCCCAAACATGTAATGGCGGTTAGACAAGATGAAATACTGACACAGACAGAAAATAGTATGAGCAAACGTTGGGGCCCAAACTACCTAAATAGAAAAGGATAGGAAGGGCACTTACTGCAATCCCAAAAAACCCTGAAAAGCACCAACTCTACTAATTTCAAAATCACCTGAGATCACACGACCTCTACCACCTAAATTAGTTCTCTGGTGTAACAAAATCAAAACAGCAGCCACTGAAAAAACTGGAAAAAGCAAAAGTACAAACATCAGTGGCTGAACTAAACTGAGAGGGCAAAGCCCCCGGAGGAGACCCTGAAGGCCCCCACAGAAGTGCAGGACAAAATGCAAAAATCAAGCACAAAAACAAAAAGAAGAAAATGTCTTATCTGTTAGCAGGAGATGCAGACACGACACAGCAGGCTACAAAGGAAACAGGACTCAAGGATTGAGACCAGAACAATTGATCACCGGCAACCCTGATGGGAAGGCGACTCCCTTATATAAGACCAGTCAGTAACACCTGATTCCCACTCCTCACAATCTTCACTGGACAGTCCAGTACCGCTTGTAACCACCAGAGGGAGCCTCTGCTCAGAACTCATTTCAAGTCCATTCACAACAGTACCCCCCCTTGAGGAGGGGTCACCGAACCCTCACTTGAGCAACCAGGTCGGTCAGGATGAGTTCTATGATACGCACGGATGAGTCTCCTAGCATGGATGTCCGAAGCAAACACCCAAGAATTGTCTTCCTGACCATAACCTCTCCACTTAACCAAATACTGGAGTTTCCGTCTAGAAAAACGAGAATTCAATATTTTCTCAACCACAAACTCCATACTAGCGCAGTCATAGCTCCTATGGGGAGGCAAGGATGCAGATTTACTTTCGCTAAACACATCAGAAAAATCAATCAAAAAGTCAGGAACATCCTGAGCCTGGGGAGAGGCAGAAAAAACAGGAGTGTTGGTATTAACACATTGGCAGCCCCAACTGGTTACAGACACAGATTTCCAATCCAAAACAGAATTATGAGACTGCAGCCAAGGGAAGCCCAGTACGATAATATCATGCAGATTATACAGAACCAAAAATTTACAGCACTCCTGATGATCAGGTTCAACCCTCATTATCACCTGAGTAGAGAACTGAGGTTTATTCTCAGCCAAAGGGGTAGAATCGATCCCCAGTAGGGGAATAGACTTCTGTAGGGGTATCAAGGGAAACCCACAACGTTTAGCAAAATCATAATCCATCAGGTTAATAGCTGCTCCAGAATCAACGAAAGCCTGAGCAGAAAATGAGGACAGAGAGCATATCAGAGTGACAGTTAATAAAAACTTAGTCTGAACACTACCCAAGACAACTGAGCGTGCAAAACGTCTTCCCCGCTTAGGGCAGACTGAAATAGCATGAGAGGCATCACCACAGTAGAAACATAACCCATTGCGCTTTCGAAACTCATGACGCTGTGCCCCAGACACCACTCTATCACACTGCATGGGCTCAGAAGCAGGTTCACAAGGCAACACCATTCCACGCATACTTCTCCGCTCACGCAAACGTCTGTCAATTTGAATCGCTAATGACTAGAGTTGAGCGATACTTTCCGATATGCTAAAGTATCGGAATCGGAATGGTATCGCCGATATCACTAAAATATCGGCGATACCCGATACCGATACCGGAAGTCCCATGTAAGTCTATGGGAACAAAATATCGCAACTAAAAAAACCCCATTCTTTCCTTGTAAACACTAAATATACACACATAGAATACATATATATATATATACATGTCATTGTGACATATATATATACATATATGTATAGTTTATACACTTCTACATAGTAAAATATCCTTTGATTCAATTGCCGGGTAAAGCCGGCTTCAGTGAAAAGACAGAAGCACCCGACATGAAATGACACTTGGTGTACATAGGGTTAAACATTTCTTTTCATGTCCTTTGCTATCTAATTTGCACAAACAATTAAATCAGACTATGTGTGCAAAATTTCACACCTGTAGGGGTTAATTAAAGGTGTAAATTCGTTGTAAAAAAAACGGACTTTTTTGCTACGAATTTACACCTTTAATTAACCCCTAGAGGTGTGAAATTTTGCACACATAGTCTGATTTAATTGTTTGTGCAAATTAGATAGCAAAGGACATGAAAAGACATGGTTAACCCTATGTACACCAAGTGTCATTTCATGTCGGGTCACCCGACATGAAATGACACTTGGTGTACATAGGGTTAAACATTTCTTTTCATGTCCTTTGCTATCTAATTTGCACAAACAATTAAATCAGACTATGTGTGCAAAATTTCACACCTCTAGGGGTTAATTAAAGGTGTAAATTCGTTGTAAAAAAAACGGACTTTTTTGCTACGAATTTACACCTTTAATTAACCCCTAGAGGTGTGAAATTTTGCACACATAGTCTGATTTAATTGTTTGTGCAAATTAGATAGCAAAGGACATGAAAAGACATGGTTAACCCTATGTACACCAAGTGTCATTTCATGTCGGGTTCTGCATTTTCACAAAAGCCGGCAATTGAATTAGCGGCTATTATACTATGTAGAAGTGTATGAACTACAAATATAAATATATATATATATATGTGTCACAAATTCAATGACATGTATATATATATATGAGGTGTAAAATTGCTGAAAAAAAATGCGTGGGCTCCCGCCCTATTTTCGCAACCAGACAGACAAAGCCAGTGAGTGGGGGCAGATAATAATAGCCCAGAGAGGGACCATTATTTTTGCCCCCCCCCGGCTACTAACATCTGCCCCCAGACACCCCAGGAAAGACAAATCTATAATTAGATTCGCCCTTTCTGGCACTTTGCCCGTCTATTCCCATTGCCCTGTAGCGGTGGCGAATGGGTTAATATGGGGTTAAAGCCACCTTGCTATTGAAAGGTGACCTTAAGCCAGGTTAATAATTGAGAGCTGTCAATTAGACAACTATCAATTATTAATCCTATTGCATGAAATAAAAATAAAACACACACACTTTAATTAAAAATCATTTTAATGAAATAAAGACACATGTTTTTGACCATCTTTTATTTTACTGCAAAAACCATTTCCTGTAATAAAAATAAAATAAAAAAGCAAAATTATTCTTACCTATCCCATGCACAGTCAGGTCCCACGGTGTAATCCTTCAGAAAGGGTTAATGTTTACTGCAGGGACCGCAGCTAATGCTGCAGCCTCACAGTAAACCCCAAATGAATGAGTTCCTCTCCTGCCTGACAGGAGAGTAAAGGCTGGGTGTCACATAACGATACACCAGCGATCCCGACAACGATATGCACTTGTCAGGATCGCTGGTGTATCGCTACATGATCGCTGCTGAGCTGCCAAACAGGCAGCTCAGGCAGCGATCTGGGACAGCGACACTGCGGGTAACATCGCTTAAGGGCCCGTCTCACATAGCGATATCGCTACCGAGATCGCTGCTGAGTCACTAGTTTTGTGACGCAGCAGCGAGCTCACCAGCGATATCGCTGTGTGTGACATTCAGCAACGATCAGCCCCCCTGCCGGGTATCGCTGATCGTCGCAGAAATGTCAGGACCTTTTTTTGATCGCTGGTTTCCCTCTGACAGGCACGCATCGCTGCGTGTGACAGGCGGGAAACCAGCGATCAAAGGTCCTGACATTTCAGCGACGATCAGCGATACCCGGCAGGGGGGCTGATCGTCGCTGAATGTCACACACAGCGATATCGCTGGTGAGCTCGCTGCTGCGTCACAAAACTAGTGACTCAGCAGCGATCTCGGTAGCGATATCGCTATGTGAGACGGGCCCTTAAGTGGAAAGCTTAATTGATTGCTTTCCACTTTCACTTCAGGTCAGCCAGGGACACAATCAGTGACGTCAGAGGGAACTGATTAACAAAAATAGGGGTTCCCTTCGAAAAAAAAATGGCGTGGGGTCCCCCTATTTTTGTTAACCAGCCAGATGAAGCAGACCGCTGAGGCCTGGATTTTCAGGCTGTTAAGGAGCCAAGATCCATGGACCTTGCCAGCCTGATAATACCAGGCCACAGCAGTCTGCATATCTTGGCTGATTAACAAAAATAGGGGATCCCCTCGAAAAAAATTGGCGTGGGGTCCCCCCTATTTTTGTTAACCAGCCAGATGAAGCAGACCGCTGAGGCCTGGATTTTCAGGCTGTTAAGGAGCCAAGATCCATGGACCTTGCCAGCCTGATAATACCAGGCCACAGCAGTCTGCATATCTTGGCTGATTAACAAAAATAGGGGATCCCCTCGAAAAAAATTGGCGTGAGGTCCCCCCTATTTTTGTTAACCAGCCAGATGAAGCAGACCGCTGAGGCCTGGTTTTTCAGGCTGTTAAGGAGCCAAGATCCATGGACCTTGCCAGCCTGATAATACCAGGCCACAGCAGTCTGCATATCTTGGCTGATTAACAAAAATAGGGGATCCCCTCGAAAAAAATTGGCGTGGGGTCCCCCCTATTTTTGTTAACCAGCCAGATGAAGCAGACCGCTGAGGCCTGGATTTTCAGGCTGTTAAGGAGCCAAGATCCATGGACCTTGCCAGCCTGATAATACCAGGCCACAGCAGTCTGCATATCTTGGCTGATTAACAAAAATAGGGGATCCCCTCGAAAAAAATTGGCGTGGGGTCCCCCCTATTTTTGTTAACCAGCCAGATGAAGCAGACCGCTGAGGCCTGGATTTTCAGGCTGTTAAGGAGCCAAGATCCATGGACCTTGCCAGCCTGATAATACCAGGCCACAGCAGTCTGCATATCTTGGCTGATTAACAAAAATAGGGGATCCCCTCGAAAAAAATTGGCGTGGGGTCCCCCTATTTTTGTTAACCAGCCAGATGAAGCAGACCGCTGAGGCCTGGTTTTTCAGGCTGGTAAGGATCCAATATCCATGGACCTTGCAAGCCTGATAATACCAGGCCACAGCAGTCTGCTTAGCTTGGCTGGTTAACAAAAATAGGGGATCCCCTCGAAAAAAAAACGGCGTGGGGATCCCCCCTATTTTTGTTAACCAGCCAAGTAAAATGCAGACTGCTGCGGCCTGGTATTAAAAGACTGTCAAGGCCCATGGATTTTGGCCCTCAACAGCCTGATAATACCAGGCTACAGCAGCCCCACATTTGGCGCATCAAAAGATGTGCCAATTGTGGCACTTTACCCGGCTCTTCCCACTTGCCCTGTAGCGGTGGCAAGCGGGGTAATAAGGGGTTATTGTCACCGTTGATTGCACGGTGACAATAAGCCTGGTTAATAATGGAGAGGCGTCAATAAGACACCGATCCATTATTAATCCCAAAGTTATTAAATGTATAAAAAAAAGACAAAGCAAGAAAAAAGTCTTTTAATGAAATAAAAGAGACAACACAGTTTTCATTTCTTTTATTATACTCTCATTCCTGCGACGCCATCGATCTCCTGTAAAAAAAAGAAAAAAAACAAACCAACAGTATACCACCTGTCCGACGCAGTCCATAACGATAGTCCCACGACGATCCAGCTCTGCTACATCGCAATGACAGGCAGAGCCTGTCATTGCAACGCAGCACAGCTGATTACCTGCTTCCCCGGCGGTGACGTCATCGGACTGACTGCTTTACGGCCGGGATTACCCAGCAGTCACTGCAGTTATCGCGAGAAACTGCATGTGACCGCCGGGGAGAAGAGGATGGCGGCCATGAAGCAGTCCAGGACGTGACCGCCGGAGATCTTCTGCCGGGTAAGTGCCGCTGACTCCTGACAGACCCGACCGACGGACACTGACAGTGACAGTGACATCCCGATTCCGGTATCCGATAAGACGAAAATATCGGAACTCGGAATCGGAATTCCGATACAGCTAATATCGGCCGATACCCGATATTTGCAGTATCGGAATGCTCAACACTACTAATGACATAGAATCATTGAGACCAGAGGGGACAGAGAATCCCACCATAATATCCTTTACATTATCTGACAGACCCTTCCGAAAAAGGGCCGCCAAAGCGTCGTCATTCCACTTGGTCAGGACTGCCCACCTACGGAATCTCTGACAGTATAACTCAGCATCATCAAGACCCTGATTTAATGCCAACAAGGCTTTTTCAGCTTGATCAGTGACATTAGGCTCATCGTACAATAACCCCAAAGCCTGAAAAAATGCATCAACATCACTCAAAACAGGATCCCCAGGTGTCAGGGAAAAAGCCCAATCCTGAGGATCGCCGCGCAGGAGAGAGATGACAATTTGAACCTGCTGCGCTGCGTTCCCTGAGGACTTAGATTTTAAGGCAAAAAACAATTTACAATTATTTTTGAAATTCTGAAACTTAGCTCGATCCCCTAAAAGCAAATCTGGCATGGGAATCCTAGGTTCCACAACAGGCAACCTAGCAAGATAGGCAGCAATACTCCGAACCTCAGTGGCAAGCTGATCCACACGGCCAGACAACTGTGCAAACTCCATTGAGAGAAAAAAAAATCCTCCCCAGCACCCAGAGATACAGAGGGAAAAAAAAATAAAAAATGCAACAAACAGAAAAATATCTCTGACAACTCTGACAACCTTTTTTCTTTCACAATATTTTTTCCCTGCTGTGAGTACCATACAATTTTCAATTTTTAGGCCGGTGATACTGTTATGTTTCGGTAGCTGAGGAGTGCAGGTAAAAAAGGCAATACACCAGAGAAGTTGGAATCTATGAGATTGCAGTACCCTGACTAACCACCACAACTAGAGGCAGCCGTGGAGCGTTCCTACGTTGGTCCTAGACGCCTCGTCACAGCCTGAGAAACTAACTACACCTAAAGATAGAAAGAGGAAAGCTATCTGCCCCGGAGCAGATCCCCAAAGAACATAGAAAGCCCCCAAACATGTAATGGCGGTTAGACAAGATGAAATACTGACACAGACAGAAAATAGTATGAGCAAACGTTGGGGCCCAAACTACCTAAATAGAAAAGGATAGGAAGGGCACTTACTGCAATCCCAAAAAACCCTGAAAAGCACCAACTCTACTAATTTCAAAATCACCTGAGATCACACGACCTCTACCACCTAAATTAGTTCTCTGGTGTAACAAAATCAAAACAGCAGCCACTGAAAAAACTGGAAAAAGCAAAAGTACAAACATCAGTGGCTGAACTAAACTGAGAGGGCAAAGCCCCCGGAGGAGACCCTGAAGGCCCCCACAGAAGTGCAGGACAAAATGCAAAAATCAAGCACAAAAACAAAAAGAAGAAAATGTCTTATCTGTTAGCAGGAGATGCAGACACGACACAGCAGGCTACAAAGGAAACAGGACTCAAGGATTGAGACCAGAACAATTGATCACCGGCAACCCTGATGGGAAGGCGACTCCCTTATATAAGACCAGTCAGTAACACCTGATTCCCACTCCTCACAATCTTCACTGGACAGTCCAGTACCGCTTGTAACCACCAGAGGGAGCCTCTGCTCAGAACTCATTTCAAGTCCATTCACAACACTTAAGCCTTTGTTTTTCCAAACTAAATAACCCCAAGTGTAATAACCTGTCTTGGTATTGCGGATCCCCCAGTTCTCTAATAACCTTGGTCGCTCTTCTCTGCACCCGCTCCAGTTCAGCTATGTCTTTCTTATACACCGGAGACCAGAACTGCACACAGTATTCTAAGTGTGGTTGCACTAGTGACTTGTATAGAGGTAAAATTATGTTCTCCTCATGAGCATCTATGCCTCTTTTAATGCATCCCATTATTTTATTTGCTTTTGCAGCATCTGTCTGACACTGGCCACTAAATGTGTGTTTGTCATCCACCCATACACCCAGGTCTTTTTCAGTGACAGTTTTGCCCAATGTTTTACAATTAAGCACATAATTATACATCTTGTTTGTTCTACCCAAGTGCATGACCTTACATTTATCCCCATTAAAGCTCATTTGCCATTTATCAGCCCAATCTTCTAGTTTACATAAATCCTCCTGTAATATAAAATTGTCCTCCTCTGTATTGATTACTCTGCAGAGTTTAGTGTCATCTGCAAATATTGAAATACTACTCTGTATGCCCCCTACAAGTTCATTAATAAATATGTTAAAAAGAAGCAGCCCCATTAATAACCACCCTTTGTTTCCTATCCCTGAGCCAGTTCTTAACCCACTTACACATATTTTCCCCTATTTCCATTGTTCTCATTTTATGTATCAACCTTTTGTGTGGCACCGTATCAAAAGTTTTTGAAAAGTCCATATACACCACGTCCACAGCGTTCCCTTGGTCCTGTCCGGAACTTACCTCTTCATAAAAACTCATCAGATTAGTCTGACAGGAACAGTCTCTCATAAACCCATGTTGATATTGGGTCATGAGGTTATATTTCTTCAGATACTCCAATATAGTATCTCTTAAAAAACCCTCCAGGATTTTACCCACAGTAGATGTTAAGCTCACTGGCCTATAATTTCCAGGTTCAGTTTTTGTCCCCTTTTTGAATATTGGCACCACATTTGCTATACGCCAGTCCTGTGGTACAGACCCCGTTATTATGGAATCTTTAAAAGATAAAAATAATGGTCTATCTATGACTGTACTTAATTCCTGCAGTACTCGGGGGTGTATCCCATTCGGGCCCGGGGATTTGTCAATTTTAGTGATTTTTAGACGCCGCCGTACTTCCTGCTGGGTTAAGCAGGTGACATTTAATGGAGAATTTTTGTTATCACTGATCATGTTGTCTGTCATGGGATTTTCTTGTGTAATTACTGTTGAAAAAAAGTACCGTATATACTCATGTATAAGCTGACCCGTGTATAAGCCGACCCCCCTAATTTTGCCACAAAAAACTGGGAAAACTTATTGACTCGTGTATAAGCCTAGGGTGGAAAATGATTATGCCCCCATATGCTCCATAGATTATGCCCTCATATGATGCTCTACAGATTATGCCCCATATGCTGCACAGATTATGCCCCCATATGATGCACAGATTATGCCCATATGCTGCACAGATTATGCCCATATGCTGCACAGATTATGCCCCATATGCTGCACAGATTATGCCCATATGCTGCACAGATTATGCCCATATGCTGAACACATTATGCCCCATATGCTCCACAGATTATGCCCCCATATGCTGCACAGATTATGCCCATATACTGCACAGATTATGCCCTTATGCTGCACAGATTATGCCCCATATGTTCCACAGATTATGCCCCATATGCTGCACAGATTATGCCCCATATGCTCCACAGATTATGCCCCATATGCTGCACAGATTATGCCCCCATATGCTGCACAGATTATGCCCCCATATGCTGCACAGATTATGCCCCATATGTTCCACACATTATGCCCCCATATGCTGCACAGATTATGCCACCATATGCTGCACAGATTATGCCCCCATATGTTCCACAGATTATGCCCCCATATGTTCCACAGATTATGCCCCCATATGTTCCACAGATTATGCCCCATATGCTCCATAGATTATGCCTCATAGTATAGGTCCCTTATGCTGCCGCTGCCGCTGCAAAAGAAAAAAAAAATGACATACTCACCTCTCGTCGCTGGGGGCAAGGTGCCGGTGTCCTGAGCAGGCGGTGACACCGGCGCGCTATGGGGGACAGTTGCCGGTGTCACCGCTCGCTCAGGACCCCGACACCTGAGATATTTACCTGTCACCGGACCGGTCCACCGCTGCACGTTGCTCCGTCTTCCGGGTCCTCGGCAGTGAATGATCAGGCAGAGGGCGCGGCGCACACTAACGACGTCATCGCGCCCTCTGCCTGAACATTCACAGCCAGAGGAGTCGGACGAGGAGGTCGGAGTAGCGCGCAGCGGTGGACCGAGGGACAGGTGACTATAGCATATACTCACCCCCCCGCCAGCGCGTCACTCTCTGCAGCCTCTCCTCTTCTCCCGGCGGTCTCCGCAGCTCTTCCTTAGTACAGCGGTCACGTGGTACCGCTCATTAAAGTCATGAATATATGCATATTCATGACTTTAATGAGCGGTACCACGTGACCGCTGCATGAAGGAGCCGGAGATCGTGGGAGAAGCAGGGGGGCTGCAGAGACGTGCCGGCGGAGGGGTGAGTATGATCCGACACCCCCGCTCCCCCTCCCCCGGTGACCCTCCGGTATATGACTCGCGTATAAGCCGAGAGGGTGACTTTCAGCCCTAAAAAATGGGCTGAAAATCTCGGCTTATACGCGAGTATATAAGTTAATTTAGCATATTGGCTTTTTCCTCATCCTCATCCACCATTTCACCCAGGCTATTTTTAAGGGGACCAACACTATCATTTTTTGATTTCTTACTATTTATGTAGTTAAAGAATATTTTGGGATTATTTTTATCTCAAGATACATATTATTCATGACAGTTCTGTCTAACACAACCACAAATGGAGCTAAGCCTTCCCCATAGAAGATGCAGAGGAAAAATAGAGCAAGAGACTATTATTTTTATTCAAGTGCCAATCCATATTCTATTTGGGCATATTTGTTTGTTTTCTTCTCTGCCTCTGCATTTATTGAGCCATACAGCACCTGTTTATATGAGATTTTGCATGCTATCATGAAGCATAATGAAGCCCCCCTCAGAGTATAATGCGGCCCCCCTCATAGAGCATAATGCGACCCATCTTATAGGTATAATGCACCCCACCTCAGAGTATAATGCAGCCCTCATAGAGTATAAGGCGGCCCCTCATAGAGTATAATGCAGCCCCTCATAGAGTATATGTAGTCCACTAATAAAGCATAATGAAGCCCCCTCAGAGTATAATGCAGCCCTCAGAGCATAATGCAGCCCCCTCAGAGTATAATGCAGCCCCCTCATAGTATAATGCAGCCCCCCATAGTATAATGCAGCCGTCCTCATAAAGTGTAATGCAGCCCTCCTCAGAGAGTATAATTCAGCCACACTCATAGAGATAATGCAGCCCCACATACAGTATAATGCAGCCCCCCACACACAGTTAATGCAGCCACAGTATAATGTAGCTCCAACCCCTCCACACACAGTATAATGTAGCCCCCCACACAGCATAATCTATACGTCACGCGAGGCCCTAACAGATATTTGCAGGCAGATATTAAGTCTCCTCTTAGCTTTCATTTTTGCAAGCTAAACATTACAGGTCCTTTAAAGGAATCTGTCACCCAAAAATGCCATATCAAGTAAAGATATGGCTGAATAGAGCGTCCATAAACTAAGCTAACGTGGGTATCATATATCATGATACCCCCGTTTTCATAGCAAAATACCTTTTTAAAGTTGGTGATTGAACGTGTCAATCACTGCAGTCAGTCAGGAGGGGGCGGTTTTCATGTCCTCCCCCGCCCCCGCTCCTCGTCATCTGTTGTGTATCGCGTCTGTGATACACAGACGGCGTTAGTTCCCGCAATTGCGCAATTCAAAATTCTGCCGACGCATGCGCAGTATGCTTTGCCCAGCAGTGGGTAAAGCATAAAATGACTACAGCGCATGCGCTAGTCTTTCCTTGCCCGGAAAATCCTGCTTGCCTTGGACGACTTCCGGGGCAAGGAAAGACTAACGCATGCGCTGTAGTCATTTTATGCTTTGCCCACTGCTAGGCAAAGCATACTGCGCATGCGCCAGGCAGAATTTTGAATTGCGCAATTTCGGGAACCTAACGCCGTCTGTGGTATTCACAGACGGCGATGCGCAACAGATGACGAGGAGCGGGGGCGGGGGAGGACATGAAAACCGCCGCCCTCCTGACCTGACTGCAGTGATTGACACGTTCAATCACCAACTTTAAAAAGGTATTTTGCTATGAAAACGGGGGTATCATGATATATGATACCCACCGTTAGCTTAGTTATGGGACGCTCTATTCAGCCATATCTTTACTTGATATGGCATTTTTGGGGTGACAGATTCCCTTTAACCGCTCCTCGCAGGACATACTCTGCAGTCCCCTCACTATCCTGGTAGCTCTTTTCTGAATTTGTTCCAGTTTTTCAATGTCTTTCTTAAAATGTGGTGCCCAGAACTGGACACAGTATTTCAAATGAGGCCTGACCAAAGAGGAGTAGAAGGGGATAATTACTTCACGTGATCTAGACTCTGTCTCTCTTAATACATCCTAGAACTGTGTTTGCTTTTTTTGCTGCTGTATCGCACTGTTGACTGTGGTAGGTTGGCTCACTCAGCTGTACAGAGAGGTAGACATGGGAACACTGTCTCTTTAAGAACCTCCTTGGTTTATTAGATGCAGATTAAACCAAACTGAAGCAAAAGGTAAACACAGCTGTTGTGACCCGCACCACAATTGTGGGTTACCAGAGCAATGGGGTACTCAGAGCCGAGCCCATGGAAGTCTATGGGGTTGTCACAGGTAGCGGTGGCTCGGTCTGTGGCCCTGGCGGTCAGGCGTATGTTGGGGGGAATATTTACAGGGGATTTGGTATATAACGGTTCGTGACGCCACCTGTAGTTGTCTGATCACTAAGACCAGCGCTGCAGTAATTCTCTGAGGGGATGTTGTGGCAGCCAGATGACGGGTCCCCCACAGGTGGGACTGGTCCCTCAAAGTCTATGGTATTAATGATGTCGGGTGCAGATAAATAAATCAATCTCACACCATCCAGCGTCTTTTCATACCTTTTACTTGTCAGATGATAAGGCAGGTCCCAGGGAGGCTGGTCGGGTGGAGGATGTGTTTTGAGGTAACGGATGAGCAGGGTAGAGGCCTCCTTAACTTTCCAATATGATGAGTCCAACCTGCATAGAGCTAAGTTCACTCCGATTTCTCCAGCTAACTCCTCAGCTGTACTGCCCGTTCAGCATAGTGGTCGGAGCCTTCCATATAACGTGAGAGAGCTGAGTTCCTACTGTTGTCCTGCAGTGACTCAAGGTTCCACTCTCCCTGACCCCAGTTACGTACCGACACTCCAAGGGCTGCTTTCTGTGACCTAAGGTCCAGTAAGACTCTGGTTTTTCTACCACTACGCCTGAAGCTGTAGTGACACTTCGGTCTCCAGTGACCGGAGAACAATGCCGGATAGTTCAATCCTTAAGGCACTTCTGAATTCTTCCTACTGCGCCCTTCGGCCTGCTCAACTCTTAATATCAGCACTGACTAGGCTAGGATAATATTCAGTTATCCGTACTAGCCTCCACTTTTGCACTGTCTCTCTGTATTGACAGGAATCTCGTTTCTCCAACAGGCACTAGTCCTGACTCCCTCCACACTCAGGAGAAGCCTTCAGACTCCCCTGTCTGCACGCTCACAGGAGAACTCTCAGACTGCACTGTGCTACAGGACACTCCCCTATACACCCCTGCTGGGTGTGTCTGAGTGTATGTGAATAATGTCGAGCCCTTAACCGTTACCTCTCCACTCATCCTCCTGGTATTGTGTGCCTGACATACCAGGGCTACACACAGCACTAAGCACAGTCCTTATTGCAGGGAGGATCAGTCTGCTTTGGGTTAGCAAGACCAGGTGTTTAGCACAAAACACAAACACAAAGTTCAGGTGTTTAGCACAAAACACAAACACTTCTCTGGAGTTTTTCTCTCCAGACACTGAACACCGACTGTCTCTGGAGGCCCGCTGTTTAAGCCCCAGACCACAACCTGCAGTGGAGATAAGGTGGACAACCTCCCACCTATGGTTGTCCTAAAAAAAAAGCCCTTAAACAAATTGACAGTTAACCCCTCGCATCGCTTAATGTGCTGGAGGAAAACTTCTGGGTTTTGCATCACTGAAGCCATTAAACTCAGCGAAACATATCTCCCCTCCAGAACCTTGCCAGTGACTTTGTCACATATTCCCTCCTCTGCCCAAAGTCGGGGATTTTAGCATCCTTACTTAAATAGGGGAGTCTGGACAGTGCATCTGCGTTACTATGCAGCTTCCCTGGCCTGTGCTCGACATGAAAACTAAAGTCTTGGAGCTCTAAAATCTATCTAGTCACCCGCGCATTCTTCCCCTTCCTTTCCCTCATCCATCTCAGGCGCCATGATCTGACACTAGCCTGAATTTCCGGCCTAACAGGTATTTCATGGTGTCAATTGCCCATTTGATGGCCAAACACTCTTTTTCTACAATGGCATAGTTCTTTTCACAGGAGGAGAGCTTCTTACTTATGTATAAGACTTGATGTTTGTCCCCATCTATTTCCTGGGACAACACAACTCCCAAACCGAACTCGGAGGCGTCTGTCTGGACCACAAACTCCTTAGTGAAGTCGGGTGCCCCCAAGACCAGCTGTTTGCATAAGGCGAGCTTCAACGCCTGGAATGCCATTTCAGCTTCAGAGGACCATTTTGTGATTGCCTTCTTTGAGCCTTTAGGAAGATCAGTCAGGGGGGCGGCTATCATGGCGAAATTCTGGATAAATCGCTGATAGTATCCAACAATTCCCAGAAATGCCCTAACCTGCTTTTTGGAGACCGGTTGCAGCCACTTGTTGATTGCCTCCACCTTATCTATTTGCGGCTTTATTTCCCCCCTCCCGATGATGTAGCCCAAGTATTTTGCCTCTTCTTTCCCCATGGCGCACTTCTTTAGATTTATGGTAAACCCTGACTTCCTCCAGGACTGCCTGGACATTTTGCAGGTGACTTCCCCAATCCAGGCTGAGTATCACAATGTCGTCCAGATAAGATACTGTATACTTTTTGTGAGAGGCTAATATCCGATCCATAGCTATCTGGAAGGTAACTGAGGCTCCCTGCAGACCAAAAGGCATCCTGGTATACTGAAAGCACTAGTCAGGTGTAGAGAAGGCCATCTTCTCCTTGACACTTGGGGATAGAAGAATTTGCCAGTACCCTTTCTCTAGATCCAGAGTGGTGATATACCTGGCTGATTCTAGCCTCTCAATGAGCTCATCGACCAGGGACATCGGATATGAGTTAAACTTGGACACCTCGTTCAGCCTCCCGTAGTCATTAGAGAACTGCCACTCTCTGTCTTGGTCTCGCACAAGGACAATAGGGCTGGACCTTTTGTCTCCTCTTTGACTCCTCGATGATGACGAGGCTGAACATCCTCCTCACCTCTTTGGAGATCACCTCGTGGCAGGTTTCGGGAATACGATACGGCTTTTGGTTCAACCTCACATGTGGCTCTTTCAGGATTTCATCCTCCACAACCTGAATACAACCTGCCAACTCAGAAAACAGGTCCCGGTTTCACTGAAGCAGCTCTCGGCACTGTTTATTCTGGGCTGGTGACAGTGTCTCTGCCACTGTAACATCCATGACCCTAACTTCAGGATTGACCCCTCAGCACGTTGCTTCCACAGGATCCCTGTTTCGCCATGGTTTCAGCAGGTTAATGTGGTACACTTGGTACGGCTTTCTTCTCCCTGATTGGTGGACTTTGTAGATGACGTCACTCAACTTTTCGAGCACCTCATATGGCTCTTGCCACTTGGCCAGGAACTTACTTTCCACCATGGGGATCAACACCAACACCCGGTCTCCAGGGCTAAATTGTCTCAGTCTTGCCAATCGATTGTAGACCCTTGCCTGGGCTTCTTGTGCTTGAAGGAGGCTCTCCGTGACAATTGGATCACCCTCATGATCCTGTCCTCAGGGGTGGGATTCAGCCAGTTCTCCCCGGTTCGATGGAACCGGTTGTTCAAAAAGCAGCCGGTTCCCCGAACCGGGGAGAATGAGAGCGGCGATCCGGAACTATTTTGCACCTGAGAGTCGGCGGTTCCCTGTGCCGGCTGTCAAGCTGACAGCCGGCGCAGAGAAGCTGCTGCGTGCCGGCTCCCAGGGATCAATTGCACTGGCGTCTATACAGACGCCAGTACAATTGAAGCTCTGACTGCGCGTCAGAGCGACGCCAGCAGCGTGATCAGGTCATGTGATCACGCTGCTGACGTCACTGGCCGGCGGCGGCAAGGTGGGGGAACGATGGTGGTAAGTGTGCTCCAATATGGAGCTGAAGATACCACCGAAGATGGGGGGGCATAATGTGTGTGTATGGGGGGGTGAATTTAGAATGGGGATGGGGGGTTACTTTATGTGTGGGGGGATTTGGGGATGGGGGGCTATTTTATGTGTGGTGGGATTTGGAGTGGGGATGGGGGGCTATTTTATGTGTGGGGGCTGGGGATTTGGAGTGGGGATGGGGGTATTTAATATGTGTGGGGGATTTGAGGGTACTGAAGAGTATGTATGTATGTATGAGGAAACAGTATGGGGGATGGTTGCAGACAGTATGGGTGAACGGGTGAATGTATGTGGACACAGTATGGGGAGTCAGGGGTATGTGTGAGCAGACAGTATAGTGAGGGGGTAAATATATGAGGAGACAGTATGCTGAACAGGGGGGATGTGTGAGGAGGGAGGGAAATAGTGTGAGGTGACAGTATATTGCAGATATTTTTATTTAGGGGCATTATAATGACTCTTCTGTCTTTAAGGGCATTGTGTGGAGAGTTGGTGCAGAAGAGCGGAGAAGATGGAGGTCTGCAGAGACGGCTGTGGATGAGAAAACTCATCATGGGATCTTGACAAGATGAAGAAAAGAAGAACGACTCCAGAGACAGCGTCATCTATAAGGTACCTGGATGTAAATATTATTTGTGAAATTGACTAATTCTCATGTCTTTATTTGTTAGGAGCATTAAAGGGGTTCTCCAGGTCTGTGTCACATAGAATGACTGCAGACTCCGCACAAACCTGGACAACCCCTTTAATGCTCCTAACATAAATAAAAACATGAGAATTAGTCAATTTCTGAATTCTCACAGTGCGCATTGCACGCTGTTAGGATTTTCTCGTGCCGGTGATTTACATACATGCGGTCACATGCTGACTAGACATGTGTGGCCTCACTCAATGAAAAGGAACGGAGCGAGGCCGGGCACGTCTAGTCGGAATGTGGCCAGAAGTATATAAATCACATGCTTGTGCTGACATGACCGTGTACTCTCGCCACCGGTAAGGGAGAATCCTAAAAGTGTGCAGAGCATTAGTTGTGAGAATTCAGAAGCTGCAATGTCAGGATTCAGCTCTGCAGGTTCCAGCAGTCATCACATGGACACTTCACTCATGCCATTTTCATACTTATGGTCCTGTGACAGCCAGCTTCTCCTCTTGCTTCTCTCAGTTTTTCACTGAACATGAGAGCATTAGGGAGAGCAGCTCGTCGGTACATGACTAAGTGTGCAAATCGCATGTGTGCGGGGGGGGGGGGCGCCGAAACAAATTCTTGCCCCGGGTGCCAGAAAGCCTAGATACGCCTCTGGCCGCAACACACCGCCAGCCCCAGCCCCCGCGGACTGATCTCTGCAGTGCGGCGATTGGGTAGCGGCGCGCCGCGGCCATCTTCAGTCACGAGGAGGAGCTGAAGAGAGAGGAGAGAGCAGAGGCTGCGAGGCAGAGCTGCAGAGTCTCTGAGGTACTGTGTGTGTGAGCAGCTGCCTGAGCTGCGGCGCTACCTGGGGCTGGCCTGGCCTGGAGACTATTTGGGCAGTATGTGCTAAGTTCTATTTGGGCAGTGAGTGTAGTATGTCACTGTATTATTTGGGGCTGGGCAGTGGGCCCTCAGCACTGTATGACAGTGTGAGCAGCTGCCTGAGCTGCGGCGCTGCCTGGGGCTGGCCTCGCCTGGAGACTATTTGGGCAGTATGTGCTATTTGGGCAGTATGTCACTGTATTATTTGGGCACTGTATGAGGTATTATATGAGCACTATGTGATGATATTATTTGGGCACTGTATTGTTTGAGCATTATGTGACGGTATTATTTGGGCACTGTATTATTTAGGCACATTCAGTGCCAGGAGCCCTTCCTTCTTGCCTGCGGCTCCTTAGCTGCTGCAGAACCTCATTTTAAAGAGGGAAGGGAAGGAGAGTGGAGTGGTTTTTGTGAAGCTATGAGGGGCTGCCTTGCTGCTGCAGAACCTGTTTTTGCCTAAAACCTTTTATGTGGAAAAAATTAATCACACCTGGATCCTGCAGTTCCTCCAGGACTACCAGTCCCAGCAGAACGTGGGGAGCAGTGATGTAATCCTTCAGCCTCTGACTAGCTATACCTCCCCCCTTCTTTAAAAAGAGGTTCTGCAGCTGCGGAGGGAACATATATGTATGAATCACAACCCAGCTGCTGCAGAACCTCTTGAGGGAATCCCATTCCGCAGGCTCCGTGGGTGTGGCTTAAAAAATGGGCGTGGCTTAAAAGGGTGTGGCTTAAAATGGGTGTGGTTTACCGACGCACAAACACAGAACCTGTTGTTAAAAATTTGAATCCCACCCCTGCCTGTCCTGTATCTGGGCCACAAACACAAAGATCTCATCAGAGATCAGCGATCTGTATAACGACCTCTGCGGTCGTTGGGAAAACTAGTCCCACCTGCGCCGCTGGTAAAGTCGTTCATAAAGGGTGTCACACTCAGCGATTCAGGCTCACCAGCGGGACACCAACGACCAAAAAACGGCTCAGAACGTTCATAAGCGATCAGCGATTTCGCAGCAGGAGCCACATCGCTGCTACATGTCACACACAGCTGCGTCGCTAACGAGATTGCTACTGCGTCATAAAATCGCTGACGCTTTAGCGATCTCGTTAGCGATCTCGCTTAGTGTGACAGTACCTTTAATGAGTCTGAGGAGTCTCAGACCACGTGAATTGGTGGTTGTTGCTGTGCAGAGCAGTTGGTGTTGCAGAGCACAGGACAGAGCGGAGCCAGTAGGACTGGCACCCGCAACGTACACAGGGGTGCTGCTGTCCATGGTGACTGGTCTCGAATGTGGATGTCCTGTGCCCAGAGGTGAGCGGAGGTGGATATCCTGTGCCCGAATAAAGGATTAGCGTGTTTAACGGATACAAACAGGTGGATATGGTTCCCGGCTGCGATCCGGAGGATATCCTGGACTGTGTACGGCTGTGTGAGTAAAGAGACTGTGATACAGCGGTGCAGGACACCCACGGGAACTAGTCAGAGAAAGACTGACGTGTGTAGTGCCTGCGACATTTTAAAGCTGTGTGTAAGAGACATTGGCACGGCGTGCAGTCGCCCATGGAAACTTACGCAAGGAGATGCAGCAGATACGCAAGGAACTGGCCGAAACAAAAAAAAAACCCGGCCGTAGCTGTCAGCCTGCCTGAAGCCCGACCAGGTCCTGCTCCTAGGCCAGAGATGAGAATGGGTTGCAGAGAGGGACCTCCTGTGTGTTTTAACTTTGGAGAATTAGGACATGTATCCCAGTGATGTATGCGAAGAGAAAGACCCCTTCAGCTCTGACCGTTAAACTAAGTGGCTCCGAGCCTAGGGGATGCCGCCCGGAGCCTGTTTTGTCAAGAAGGAGTACTAGAAGTCCCACCAACCTGGTATCCTTGTGCCCTCTGGTCTGGGCAAAAATGAATGGACGAGCTGTATGTTGTTTAGTCGATACAGGCTCTCAGGTGACTACAATGCCCGAAGTATACTTCCGTTGCCACTTTACTGAGGCCATGCGGCCTGAATGGGGACCTGTGATTAAGCTTACGGCGGCCAATCAGTTGCCCATCCCGGTTGCAGGGGTGGTCTCGATGAATATTGTAATCTGCGGTAAAGACTTGGGACGCAAAGGGGTGGTGCTGACAGCCAGAGAAGTACATAAGGAGCATACCGTCACGTTGGGCATGAAAGTGCTGAAGGAGTTCGGAAGCCTTCTTAATGATGAGTACCCAGAAATATTTCTAAGACAATGGAGTACCCGTACGCCTTAGAGGATGATCTTTAAGCAGATGATTAGAGTGGCCCAAGCTCAGGAGACTTCTGTAAGGGGATGAAGGAGTATCACTGCATTGCCCCTCCTCTTAAATGTTCTTCATGTTTATATGTCCTAATTATTGTGTGTCGTTGTAAATATCTTGCTGGTACTGCTACATGGGAACATGTATTACCACACATAGCAATAGTATTGCCATATTCTCTATTGTGTTACCATTCTCTAGAAGAACTGTATTATATTGTCTTGTGTTCCTTTAGTATAATATTGTATAATATAATGTGACTGATGTTCTTTGTATATGTACAGTTTAGGGAAAGTGAAGTGCTTCCTTTTGGGGTCATTAGAGGAGGGCACCTTAGTATATAGTTCTTATACATTGGGTAAGTGTAGTTCTGTTGTGGGCCACTAGATGGGGCATACTAATGGGCATTGTTAGATATAGCTTATAGGATGTTCATAGAGGGTTAAGAGTAGGAGAGGCTTCCGGGTAGTAGTGAGAAGATTCTAGGAAGTTAGCTCAGATGGGGCCAGAGTGCCCAAGTGTCCACATGGGCTATATGCCCGGACAGCTCAGCAGCCATGCAACATTCAAGTTCTCCAGCCACGTTACCCACGGCCAGTGTGTATCATCTCAGTGGGCCCATACAGAGAAGGAAGATGTGGCACCTTACAGCCTGGGCCAATGCTTTTAGGGCAGAAGATGGCTGGACTAAGGAGATGAAAGGAGTTGGAGCTTCGACGGGATCAGTACAGACGGGCCAGATACTTCACCGGGGGTCACCAAATGTAGTGATTGATGAATTCATGTCTGGGGCAAAACAGGCTGAAGGAAATGTCATTATAGTGAGGTCAGGCCTGGAAAGAACTGGGAAGCAGTCTAGGACGGTCCGGTCCAGGCATGTACTGCACAGAAGTGACAACAAGCAAGGGAAAGATCAGGAAGCAAGCAAATGTTGTAATATACCAATTGTGGATGTAACGTGCGAGATCCTGCACGGTGGCTTAGTGGTTAGTAGAGATGAGCGACTTTGCCTCCTGGAGGGTCAAGTCGGGTTTCGGACCACCCGTCTTTTCCAAAAGTCGAGTCGAACGAAATCGGCCGACTATCAGAAAAAGTCGGAGTTCCGACTGAAACCCGACCCGACCCAATGCAAGTCAATGGGGAAGAAAAGTCGGCAGTGAGTGGAGGACAGTAAACACACCTACAGTGCCCATTTTAATGCCAACGACATCAATTCTTATTACTTAAGCTTCTCAACCTTAATTTACTTTATAATAATAGTAACGCATTGAAAACTGGGGGTTATTTGGCTAAAGTTGTGGGGGGGGCAGGGCTGGCTCCAGGTTTTCGTGGGCCACGGGCGACAGAGTCTCAGTGGGCCCCTTTAACACATACCACAATTCATGATGCTCCGATACGGCAGAGAAATATAGGTATAGTACAATGCCAAATACTTCACTTCTTCTATTACATGAGTGATATCTACACTGTGTTCCAAATTATTATGCAAATAATATTTTCTCAGATTTTCCCAAATTACCTATATGAATTGCAGTCATTGTAATTTTCCAGTCAAATAACTATTAGAGTACAATTGAAAGGTTTTTGTACAAACTGCCTATGATAACAGTATATTTTTAAAAAAATAAAACACTCAAACTGCACTCAAAATGCTTGTTCCAAATTATTATGCACAGCAGAGTTTTCAACCTTTTCATTTTAATAAAGAACAAAAAAATGGTCATTTTTGAAATTATAAGCATTAGCAGGTTATTACAAACTGAAATCAAACAGTTTTCAACTCAAAACTTTATTCTAGGTGATGTTACATTTGCACATAGGACCCCTTGTTCGAAAGGAGCTTCTGAACGCTCTCGTCCATTGAATTTGTCAGGTTTTGGATGGTTTCTGCTTCATTTGTTTTGCATGAGGACAGAATACCCTCCCAGAGCTGTTGCTTAGATGTGAACTGCCTCCCGCCATCATAGACACTCCTTTTGATGATGCTCCAGAGGTTCTCAATGGGGTTGAGGTCAGGGGAGCATGGGGGCCACACCATAAGTTTGTCCCCTTTTATGCCAATAGCAGCCAAAGATGCAGATGTGTTATGTGCAGCATGAGACGGTGCATTATCATGCATGAAAATGATCTTGCTGCGGAATGCGCGGTTCTTCTTCTTGAACCATGGCAGGAAGTACTGTTTGAGAAACTCAACATACACTATGGAGTTCATCTTTACCCCTTCAGGGATCCTAAAGGGGCCGACAATCTCTCTCATTATGATTCCAGCCCAAAACATTACTCCACCTCCTCCTTGTTGCCGCCGTCGCCGTGTTTGCATGGGGTGTCTATCAACCAGCCATCCTCCACTCCATCCATCTGGGCCATCAAGCGTTGCATGGCACTCATCAGTGAACAAAACAGTTTTGAAGTCAGTCTTCATGTATTGTTTGGCCCACTGGTGCCGTTTCTGCTTGTGTGCAGTGGATAGAGGAGGTCGACAGGATGGCTTACGCACAGCTGCAAACCTCTGAAGGACCCTGCATCTTGTTGTTCGGGGGACGTTGGAGGCACCAGCAGCTTCTAAAACTTGTCTGCTGCAATAACAAGGCTTTTTTGCCGCTGCTCTTTTAACCTGACGTAATTGCCTGTAGGAAAGAGTCCTCAATTTTCCCTTATCAGCACGCACACGTGTGTACTGTAAATCAGCTACATACTTCTTGATTGTGCGATGATCACGATGAAGTGTCTTGGCAATATTGATTGTAGTCATGCCTTGAGGGTTGAGCATTCCGATACTTCCGATACCTGAAATCCAATGTAAGTCTATGGGAACAAAATATCGGAAGTACTTCCGATACTTACTTCCAATATTTTGTTCCCATAGACTTACATTGGATTTCAGGTATCGAAAGTATCGGAAGTATCAGAATGCTCAACCCTACCTAAACACTCCACGATTTGTTGCTTCTCTGCAGCCGACACATCCTTTTTCTTTCCCATTTTGGCAGAAAATGTAGGCTGCTTAATAATGTGGGACAGCCTTCTTAAGTAGTCTTGCCTTTCATTGGACACACCTGCCAAACTAATTAGCACAGGTGTCTGCAATTGCTTACAGTGATATAAAGAGCACTGACACACATCACCATCAATGAGTTTAACTGACAAACAAAAAAATTCTTACCTTATCACTCCTAAACAATTTTTGCATAATAATTTGGAACACAGTGTATTGTAAATTGTACAATAGCTCAAAAACCGGACAGTATAGTCCTCCATACAGTATTATGGGCACCACATAGTGCGCCATACAGAATATTGAGGCCCATATATTGCTCTATACATAATTGGTCCCATATAATGTTCCATACAGTATATGTTGAGCTCCACATAATGCTCCAGTATATGATGGTCCCCATATAATGTGCCATAGAGTATAGGACGGTCCCCATAGAGTATAATGAGCCCCACATATTGCTCCATACAGTATAATAATAATAATAATAATAATTTTATTTCTATAGCGCCAACATATTCCGCAGCATTTTACATTATAGAGGGGACTTGTACAGACAATAGACATTACAGCATAACAATAAACACAGATCAAAGTAGATACCACGAGGAATGAGGGCCCTGCTCTCAAACTTACAATCTATGAATATAATAAGTCGCATATAAAGCTCCATACAGTATATGATGGGCCCCATATATTGCTCCATACAGAATGGGCTCCATATAATGCTCCATACAGAATAGGCCCCATATGTGCTCCATATGATGCTCCATATATAAAGGGCCCTATATGATGCCCCATAAATAATGAACCCCATATGATGCTCTAGTATATGATGGGCCCCATATATGATGCTCCAGTGTACGATGAGCCCCATATAATGCTCCAAATATAATGGTCCCCATATATAATGCTCCATATATAATGGGCTCCATGTGATGCTCCATATATAATGTGCCCCATATGATGCGCCATATATAATGGGCCCCATATGATGCTCCAGTGTATAATGGGCCTCGTATATGATGCTCCAGTGTATGATGGGTCCCATACATAATGCTCCAGTGTATAATTGGCCCTATCTATGATGCTCAAGTGTATGATGGGCCCCATATATAATTCTCCAGTGTATAATTCTCCCCATATATTGCTCCAAACATTAAAAAAATGAAATACCTCTCCTCGCTGGGCACTGCTCTACTCTGTACTCCTCAGCTTCGCCATCTTCCAGCTTTCTGCACTGTGACTGTTCAGGCAGAGGTGCCCTGGGGGGGTACAGCCCAGTTAGGGAGGTGGAAAAACTGGCATATGTTGAGGTGTAGGCTGGACGTTCAGCAGCTGCAAATGGAGGAATTGGAGAAGTCGGAGGCAGAGGAGGACAAAGCGAGCCATTTTGCTGGCAACTTATGTGTCATCAGGGGAAGGTGGTACAAAATCCTTTGAAACCCAGGCATGGTTCATTTTAAAGAAGGTGAGATTACCTACATTTTTGGTCGACAGCCGGGTCCTTCTTTCTGTCAGGATTGATCCAGCAGCACTGAAGACTCTGATAGCACACTACCAGCAGGGTAAGCGAGCTCCTGTAAGGCATATTGTGCCAACTCAGGCCAGGTGTCCAGTTTACAGGCCCAGTAGTCAAAGGGGAATGAACTGTGAGGGAGAACATCGATAGGGAAGGAGAGGTAATTTTGAACCATAGTTGACAACTGCTGTCTCCTGTCTGTTGCAATTAGGGTTGAGCGATACGATACTGCAAATATCGGGTATCGGCCGATATTGGCTGTATCGGAATTCCGATTCCGAGTTCCGATATTTTCGTCATATCGGATACCGGAATCGGGATGTCACTGTCACTGTCAGTGTCCGTCGGTCGGGTCTGTCAGGAGTCAGCGGCACTTACCTGGCAGAAGATCTCCGGCGGTCACGTCCTGGACTGCTTCATGGCTGCCATCCTCTTCTCCCCGGCGGTCACATGCAGTTTCTCGCGATAACTGCAGTGACTGCTGGGTAATCCCGGCCGTAAAGCAGTCAGTCCGATGACGTCACCGCCGGGGAAGCAGGTAATTAGCTGTGCTGCGTTGCAATGACAGGCTCTGCCTGTCATTGCGATGTAGCAGAGCTGGATCGTCGTGGGACTGTCGTTATGGACTGCGTCGGACAGGTGGTATACTGTTGGTTTGTTTTTTTTATTTTTTTACAGGAGATCGATGGCGTCGCAGGAATGAGAGAGTAATAAAAAAAATGAAAACTGTGTTGTCTCTTTATTTCATTAAAAGACTTTTTTCTTGCTGTGTCTTTTTTTTTACACATTTAAAAACTTTGGGATTAATAATGGATCGGTGTCTTATTGACGCCTATCCATTATTAACCGGGCTTATTGTCACCGTGCAATCAACGGTGACATTAACCCCTTATTACCCCACTTGCCACCGCTACAGGGCAGTGGGAAGAGCCAGGTAAAGTGCCACAATTGGCACATCTTTTGATGCGCCAAATGTGGGGCTGCTATAGCCTGGTATTATCAGGCTGTTGAGGGCCAAAATCCATGGGCCTTGACAGTCTTTTAATACCAGGCCGCAGCAGTCTGCATTTTACTTGGCTGGTTAACAAAAATAGGGGGACCCCTACGCCGTTTTTTTTTCGAGGGGATCCCCTATTTTTGTTAACCAGCCAAGCTAAGCAGACTGCTGTGGCCTGGTATTATCAGGCTTGCAAGGTCCATGGATATTGGATCCTTACCAGCCTGAAAAACCAGGCCTCAGCGGTCTGCTTCATCTGGCTGGTTAACAAAAATAGGGGGGACCCCACGCCAATTTTTTTCGAGGGGATCACCTATTTTTGTTAATCAGCCAAGATATGCAGACTGCTGTGGCCTGGTATTATCAGGCTGGCAAGGTCCATGGATCTTGGCTCCTTAACAGCCTGAAAATCCAGGCCTCAGCGGTCTGCTTCATCTGGCTGGTTAACAAAAATAGGGGGGACCCCACGCCATTTTTTTTTCGAAGGGAACCCCTATTTTTGTTAATCAGTTCCCTCTGACGTCACTGATGGTGTCCCTGGCTGACCTGAAGTGAAAGTGGAAAGCAATCAATTAAGCTTTCCACTTCCTCTCCTGTCAGCCAGGAGAGGAACTCATTCATTTGGGGGTTTACTGTGAGGCTGCAGCATTAGCTGCGGTCCCTGCAGTAAACATTAACCCTTTCTGAAGGATTACACCGTGGGACCTGACTGTGCATCGGATTGGTAAGAATAATTTTGCTTTATTATTTTATTTTTATTACAGGAAATGGTTTTAGCAGGTAAATAAAATATGGTCAAAAACTGTGTGATTATTTCATTAAACTTCTTTTTTATTAAAGTGTGTGTGTTTGATTTTTCTTTCATACAATAGGATTAATAATTGATAGTTGTCTAATTGACAGCTCTCAATTATTAACCTGGCTTAAAGTGACCTTTCAATTGCAAGGTCATTTTAACCCCTTATTAACCCATTCACCACCGCTACAGGGCAATGGGAATAGACGGGCAAAGTGCCAGAAAGGGCAAATCTAATTAGAGATTTGCCCTTTCTGGGGTGTCTGGGGGCAGATGTTAAGTAGCCGGGGGGGGCCAAAAAAAATGGTCCCTCTCTGGGCTATTATTATCTGCCCCCACTCACTGGCTTTGTCTGTCTGGTTGCGAAAATAGGGCGGGAGCCCACGCATTTTTTTTCAGCAATTTTACACCTCATATATATATATACATGTCATTGAATTTGTGACACATATATATATATATATTTATATTTATAGTTCATACACTTCTACATAGTATAATAGCCGCTAATTTAATTGCCGGCTTTTGTGAAAATGCAGAACCCGACATGAAATGACACTTGGTGTACATAGGGTTAACCATGTCTTTTCATGTAGTTTGATATCTGATTTGCACAAACAATTACATGAGTGTAAGTGTGCAAAATTTCACACCTGTAGGGGTTAATTAAAGGTGTAAATTCGTAGCAAAAAAGTCCGTTTTTTTTACAACGAATTTACACCTTTAATTAACCCCTACAGGTGTGAAATTTTGCACACATAGACTAATTTAATTGTTTGTGCAAATCAGATAGCAAACGACATGAAAAGACATGGTTAACCCTATGTACACCAAGTGTCATTTCATGTCGGGTGCTTCTGTCTTTTCACAGAAGCCGGCTTTACCCGGCAATTGAATCAGAGGATATTTTACTATGTAGAAGTGTATAAACTATACATATATGTATATATATATGTCACAATGACATGTATATATATATATATATATATATATGTATTCTATGTGTGTATATTTAGTGTTTACAAGGAAAGAAAGAGGTTTTTTTAGTTGCGATATTTTGTTCCCATAGACTTACATGGGACTTCCGGTATCGGTATCGGGTATCGCCGATATTTTAATGGTATCGGCGATACCATTCCGATTCCGATACTTTAGGATATCGGAAAGTATCGCTCAACTCTAGTTGCAATCAATTCAGTATTACCAGTCGTGTGAGCTGTACTCGAGAAATCAGTCCACAACATGGTCATGAAACCCCTGTCTACAGTCTCCAATGCCACTTCGGCTGTGTGCACCATGAACACCTCTTCCATTTGGCCCAGTACGGCTCGTGGTAGAACCTGCACCGCTGCTGTGTACTGGGAATGCCTCTAACAAACGTTTTACCACAGGTGCTTGTTTGTTCGCCAATATTAGCTCTAGGTTCTCCTGTGGCATGATGTTCTGTAATTTGCCTTTATAGCGTGGATCAAGGATGCTGGCCAACCAGTAGTCGTCATCCTTCATAATTTTGGCAATGCGGGGGTCCCTTTTTAGGATCCCCAAGACATAATCACACATGTGGGCCAATGTTCCAGGTGTCAATGATGCACTGCCAGTGGTGGGTGGAGGAGCACTTTCTGCCAAATCCACATTCCTCCAGTCACGCACAAACCCTGTACCTGACCTTGGCAAGCCAACATTTTCTCTTGCCCCTGAGAAGCATCCTCCTCCCCAAAATAATCATCCCACTCCTCCTCCTCGTCCTCTTCTTCCTCCACCTCGTCCAGGACAGTTCCCTGAGAAGACAATGGCTGACTGTCATCAAGGCTTTCCTCCTCCTCTGCTGCAGACGCCTGATCCTTAATGTGCATCAAAGTTTGCATGAGCATACGCATAAGTGGGATGCGCATGCTTATGATGGCATCGTCTGCGCTTACCAGCCGTGTGCATTACTCAAAACACTGAAGGACTTTACAGAGGTCTTTCGGCTTTGACCACTGCACACCCGACAACTCCATGTCTGCCCTCAAACTGCCTGCCCATGTATCCTCCTACAAATGCATTGCAGCCTGCCTCTGTTCGCACAGCCTCTCAACCATGTGCATGGTGGAGTTCCACCTTGTTGCAACGTCTATGATTAGGCGGTGCTTGGGGAGGTGGAGCGATCGCTGCAGCCTCTGCATACAACTGGAGTCTATGGGCGTGCAACGGATGTGCGAGCACAGTCTTCGCACCTTATGGAGCAGGGCTGGTAACTCCGGATAATTATTTATGAAGCACTGCATCACCAGGTTCAAGGTGTGAGCCAGGCAAGGTATGTGTCTGAGTTTTGCCAGGGCTATGGCCGCCACAAAATTACAGCCGTTATCACTGACTACCTTGACTGACTCAAGATGTAGACTGCCCAGCCATGACTCAGTTTCTCGCTGCAAGTAGTCGGCCAGTATCTCTGCGGTGTGCCTGTTGTCGCCCAAAGACATTATCTTTAAACAGCCTGCTGACGCTTACCACTAGCTGTTCGATAGTGTGACACCTCGTGTGAAACACTGGCAGCTGCGGATGGAGTGCTCGTGCGACTGTGCTCTGTCGACGAGCTTTCGCTTCTGGAGGAGGAGGAGGAGGGTCGAACGCCTACAGCCAACTGTTGCCTATACCGTGGGCTAGGCAGCACTGTCCCACCGCCGCTGTCCCCTGTGGACCCTGCATCCACCACATTAACCCAGTGCGCAGTGATGGACACGTAACGGCCCTGGCCATGCCTACTGGCCCATGCATCTGATGTGAGGTGCACCTTTCCACTCACTGATTGTTTGAGTGCATGAACAATGCGGTCTTTCACATGCAGGTGGAGGGCAGGGATGGCTTTTCTAGAAAAGAAGTGCCGACTGGGTAGGTCATAGCGTGGGACAGCGTAGGCCATGAGCTCTCGGAACGCTGCGCTTTCAACCAAACGGAAGGGCATCATCTCTAATGAGCTCAGTTTGGCAATGTAGGCGTTCAAAGCCAGTGTACGCGGATGAGAGGATGAGTACTTTCTTGTCCTACTCAGAGTCTCTGCTACGGTGAGCTGGACTTGAGAGCTGCATATGGTGGAACTAGCGGCGGACATGGTGGAATGAGAGGGGGTTGGTGATGGTGATGGTGGTGGTGATGGCCTAGATGCAGTCTTTCATTGGAAAACCATTGGGATTCCCTGACTGCTTTGGCCTTGCGACGACACCTCAACATTTCTTGCTGGTGGTGTGCTAATCGGTGAGCTTGCAGTGGGGGAAACGATGTAGCGTTGCTGGCTATCTTCAGTCGGAGCAGGTGCACGTTTGCAAGTGCATGGTGTTTATATGTCTAAGCATGCAACTGGTATTCAAATTTCAGAGATTTTTCCCTCGGCTAAAGGTCCTTCCGCACTTCTTACAGGTAACCTTTTCCTCATCAATAGGATTTTGGTCAAAAAAGTGCCACACTGCACTCTACCTTTCAGGCCTTGCACGCTGTGCTCATTTGACCATCTGGCCAAGCTGTCCTGCAACTCTTTTTGTTTTTTTTAACACCTTTTTGGACTGCTATGGGCCTGCCATATAACCGCAGCTGCAATGTCAATGACTGCTGCAGATTCTCCTCCTCTTCTGAGCTATTGCCAGCGGCAATCTCTTCCTCCAATGGATGCCAATCCGGGTCAACAACTGGGTCATCCATCACCTCCTCTTCAATTTCATCTGCAACTTCCTCTGTGTCACCGTGTGTAGGTGGTATAGTATGCGGGAAGAGGCACCTGAGTTTCATCAGGGTCAGATTCTGGCTCAGTAGACTGCGAGGGCAATGTAGTGCTCTGGGTGAATGTACCAGCAGAATCATCTAGCAGTGGCTGTGCATCAGTGCACTCCATGTCATATTCATCTTGGACTGGGGAATTCAGGATTTGACTTGATAAGTTAGGCATGGTATATAAAAAGAGCTCCAAGGAGTAATCTGAAGTGTTGCCTGCCGCATCCTTCACTTTTGCTGGGGGTGAAGGACACAAGGAAAGTTGTTGTTCCTGACCAGGAGCCTGCACCGACGACTCAGTGCTTGCAGTTTTTGAAACTTCAGTAGAGGAGGTGATAGAGCTGGAGGCTGTTTCAGCAATGTAATCCAAAACCTGTTCCTGATGCTCCTGCTTTAAAAGCGGTTTACCTACTCCCAGAGAAGGGAGCCTTCCAGGCCTTCAGGAGCCAGACGATGACGCAAGCTCAACACCTCCTGCCTTAGGTGCTATTGTGCTTTTGGCACTACCAGCAGATGCACCACCACCACCATCAGTACCACCTGCCCCTCCTTGCCCTCGTCCGCTGCCTCTTCCACCATACTTCCTCATGTTTGGGAAAATGTACCAAAATTACCAGCAGATATATGGTACTTTATGAGGAGTGTACAGCTGTATATGGTGTAGGGGAAAATTAAAGTCTCCGTATATATTTTTGGAGTCATACACAGACGCTCACTCAGTATGGATTTGACCGTAATACAAAAGGCAGAAAAACGGTACTGTATCAGAAGCGTACAGCTGTATACAGTGTAGTGGAAAATTTAAATCTCCGTATATATTTCCGGAGTCACACACAGACGCTCACTCAGTATGGATTTGACCGTAATATAAAAAGCAGAAAAACGGTACTGTATGAGAAGCGTACAGCTGTATACGGTGAAGGGGAAAATTTAAATCTCCGTATATATTTCCGGAGTCACACACAGACGCTCACTCAGTATGGATTTGACCGTAATACAAAAGGCAGAAAAACAGTACTGTATCAGAAGCGTACAGCTGTATACAGTGTAGGGGAAAATTTAAATCTCCGTATATATTTCCGGAGTCACACACAGACGCTCACTCAGTATGGATTTGACCGTAATACAAAAGGCAGAAAAACGGTACTGTATCAGAAGCGTACAGCTGTATACAGTGTAGGGGAAAATTTAAATCTCCGTATATATTTCCGGAGTCACACACAGACGCTCACTCAGTATGGATTTGACCGTAATACAAAAAGCAGAAAAACTGTACTGTATCAGAAGCGTACAGCTGTATACTGTGAAGGGGAAATTTTAAATCTCTGTATATATTTCCGGAGTCACACACAGACGCTCACTCAGTATGGATTTGACCTAATACAAAAAGCAGAAAAACGGTACTGTATCAGAAGCGTACAGCTGTATACGGTGAAGGGGAAAATATAAATCCCGTATATATTTCGGAGTCACACACAGACGCTCACTCAGTATGGATTTGACCGTAATACAAAAAGCAGAAAAACAGTACTGTATCAGAAGGTACAGCTGTATACAGGTGAAGGGGAAAATTTAAATCTCCGTATATATTTCGGAGTCACACACAGACGCTCACTCAGTATGGATTTGACCATAATACAAAGGCAGAAAAACGGTACTGTATCAGAAGCTACAGCTGTATACATGTGTGGGAAAATTTAAATCTCCATATATATTTCCGGAGTCACACACAGACGCTCACTCAGTATGGATTTGACCGTAATACAAAAGGCATAAAAAGGTACAGTATCAGAAGCGTACAGCTGTATACAGTGTAGGGGAAAATTTAAATCTCTGTATATATTTCCGGAGTCACACACAGACGCTCACTCAGTATGGATTTGACCGTAATATAAAAAGCAGAAAAACGGTACTGTATGAGAAGCGTACAGCTGTATACGGTGAAGGGGAAAATTTAAATCTCCGTATATATTTCCGGAGTCACACACAGACGCTCACTCAGTATGGATTTGACCGTAATACAAAAAGCAGAAAAACAGTACTGTATCAGAAGCGTACAGCTGTATACAGTGTAGGGGAAAATTTAAATCTCCGTATATATTTCCGGAGTCACACACAGACGCTCACTCAGTATGGATTTGACCGTAATACATAAGGCAGAAAAACGGTACTGTATCAGAAGCATAGAGCTGTATACATTGTAGTGGAAAATTTAAATCTCCATATATATTTCCGGAGTCACACACAGACGCTCACTCAGTATGGATTTGACCGTAATACAAAAGGCATAAAAACGGTACAGTATCAGAAGCGTACAGCTGTATACAGTGTAGGGGAAAATTTAAATCTCTGTATATATTTCCGGAGTCACACACAGACTCTCACTCAGTATGGATTTGACTGTAATACAAAAGGCAGAAAAATAGTAGTGTATCAGAAGCGTACAGCTGTATACAGTGTAGGGGAAAATTTAAATCTCCGTATATATTTCCTGAATCACACACAGATGCTCACTCAGTATGGATTTGACCATAATACAGAAGGCAGAAAAACGGTACTGTATCAGAAGCGTACAGCTATATACAGTGTAGGGAAAATTTAAATCTCCGTATATATTTCCAGAGTCACACACAGACGCTCACTCAGTATGGATTTGACCGTAATACAAAAGGCAGAAAAACGGTACTGTATCAGAAGCGTACAGTTGTATACAGTGTAGGGGAAAATTTAAATCTCTGTATATATTTCCGGAGTCACACACATACGCTCACTCAGTATGGATTTGACCGTAATACAAAAGGCAGAAAATGGTACTGTATCAGAAGCGTACAGCTGTATACAGTGTAGGGGAAAATTTAAATCTCCGTATATATTTCCGGAGTCACACACAGACGCTCACTTAGTATGGATTTGACCGTAATACAAAAGGCAGAAAAACGGTACTGTATCAGAAGCGTACAGCTGTATACAGTGTAGGGGAAAATTTAAATCTCCGTATATATTTCCGGAGTCACACACAGACGCTCACTCAGTATGGATTTGACCGTAATACAAAAGGCAGAAAAACGGTACTGTATCAGAAGCGTACAGCTGTATACAGTGTAGGGGAAAATTTAAATCTCCGTATATATTTCCGGAGTCACACACAGACGCTCACTCAGTATGGATTTGACCGTAATACAAAAAGCAGAAAAACTGTACTGTATCAGAAGCGTAGAAAACTAGATCTGAACTGAAAAAGTAAGTTAATGTGTATGCAAAATGTAAATGCATATTAACACATGACCATTACACAGAAAAACAGGCACAAAAAAACAAATATCCAAAAATGAAATAAAAAATCTTTTTGCAAAAATGCATGAAGGTAGTAATAATCATAAGGGTTATGATTATTACTACCTTCATGCATTTTTGCAAAAAGATTTTTTATTTCATTTTTGGATATTTGTTTTTTTGTGCCTGTTTTTCTGTATCAGAAGCGTACAGCTGTATACTGTGAAGGGGAAATTTTAAATCTCTGTATATATTTCCGGAGTCACACACAGACGCTCACTCAGTATGGATTTGACCATAATACAAAAAGCAGAAAAATGGTGCTGTATCAGAAGCGTACAGCTGTATACGGTGAAGGGGAAAATATAAATCACCGTATATATTTCTGAAGTCACACACAGACGCTCACTCAGTATGGATTTGACCGTAATACAAAAAGCAGAAAAACAGTACTGTATCAGAAGTGTACAGCTGTATACGGTGAAGAGGAAAATTTAAATCTCCGTATATATTTCTGGAGTCACACACAGACGCTCACTCAGTATGGATTTGACCATAATACATAAGGCAGAAAAACGGTACTGTATCAGAAGCATAGAGCTGTATACATTGTAGTGGAAAATTTAAATCTCCATATATATTTCCGGAGTCACACACAGACGCTCACTCAGTATGGATTTGACCGTAATACAAAAGGCAGAAAAATAGTAGTGTATCAGAAGCGTACAGCTGTATACAGTGTAGGGGAAAATTTAAATCTCCGTATATATTTCCTGAATCACACACAGATGCTCACTCAGTATGGATTTGACCGTAATACAGAAGGCAGAAAAACGGTACTGTATCAGAAGCGTAGAGCTATATACAGTGTAGGGGAAAATTTAAATCTCCGTATATATTTCCAGAGTCACACACAGACGCTCACTCAGTATGGATTTGACCGTAATACAAAAGGCAGAAAAACGGTACTGTATCAGAAGCGTACAGCTGTATACAGTGTAGGGGAAAATTTAAATCTCTGTATATATTTTCGGAGTCACACACATACGCTCACTCAGTATGGATTTGACCGTAATACAAAAGGCAGAAAAATGGTACTGTATCAGAAGCGTACAGCTGTATACAGTGTAGGGGAAAATTTTAATCTCCGTATATATTTCCGGAGTCACACACAGACGCTCACTTAGTATGGATTTGACCGTAATACAAAAAGCAGAAAAACGGTACTGTATCAGAAGCGTACAGCTGTATACGGTGAATGGGAAAATTTAGATCTCCGTATATATTTCCGGAGTCACACACAGACGCTTACTCAGTATGGATTTGACCGTAATACAAAAAGCAGAAAAACGGTACTGTATCAGAAGCGTACAGCTGTATACGGTGAAGGGGAAAATTTAGATCTCCGTATATATTTCCGGAGTCACACACAGACGCTTACTCAGTATGGATTTGACCGTAATACAAAAAGCAGAAAAACGGTACTGTATCAGAAGCGTACAGCTGTATACGGTGAAGGGGAAAATTTAGATCTCCGCATATATTTCCGGAGTCACACACAGATAGTCAGCATGTATTTGTCCGTGATACCAGCCAGTACACGGTAGTGTGTGAGGAGCGTACCGCTCTATACGGTGTGGGAGAAAATGAACGGTCGGTAACTGTGCAGAAAAAAAGAAAAGTATTAGTGCTGTAGAAAAAGCAGTCTGCACAGCAGTGTACACACAGCAATACAGCTATCAGGCAGCCTAATAACCAGCGCTGCTGCACACAAGGAAATCCTCCCCTTTCACTGCACACTAACTGTACAGCACAATTGCTATCAGCACAAGCACATAAGAACTTCTCTTTATAGCCCTAACTCTCTCCCTACTGATAAACAGCAAGCAACCTCTCCCTACTGTTAAGATCGGCAGAAGTAAAATGGAGGTCGGCGGTCAGGGCTTTTATAGACACTATGACGCCCCCCAAAGCAAGCCAATTACTGCAATGCCCTTCTCTAAGATGGTGGTGGATGCTGCCCATGTCATCTCGTTGCCCACAGTGTACGTCCTTGCTCATTGGCTGAAAAAAGGCTCCTGCAAGCATTCTGGGAAATCCGACTTTGGCCTCTCGTTTTGCCGACCGCATGGCCGACTTCACGCTATGGTCGGGTTTCGCTCGGCGAAACCTGACTTTGGCGAAAGTCGGCGACTTATGAATCTGACCGACCTGTTTCGCTCAACTCTAGTGGTTAGCACTGCAGCCTTGCAGCACTGGGGTCCTGGGTTCAAATCCCACCAAGTACAACATCTGCAAGGAGTTTGTATGTTCTCCCCGTGTTTGCGTGGGTTTCCTCTGGTTTCCTCCCAAACTCCAAAAGACATACTGATAGGGAATTTAGATTGTGAGCCCCATCGTGGACTGCGATGATAATGTCTGTAAAGTGCTGCGGAGTATGTTAGCGCTATATAAAAATAAAGATTCATATTATTATTATCCTAAGTAAAGAAAGTGTTAAAGTTGTCTCAGACTGTGTCTCCATTGATGGAGGTCGCCTAGAAGTGGGACCGTTATGGCCTAGGAAGTGCCCGGGTGAAGATGAATCTGGAGATGCAGGTATGCCGAGAAGAATAGTATTGTTTCATGTAGGGGAAGAACTGGACACAGCTGCCACTGGAATACAGGTCACGACTACAGTCCTGTCCCTCCCTTACACTTGGCGTTGTCAGCAGGATGCCGACACCGTGCAGCGAGGGAATGCTGCTGGAGAAAGATGAAGTTTGGCAGGATGTAGTTGCCTTGCCATGTGGAGAATATACTGAAAAAGATGATGACTTGTGTGCAACTGCTGTGCCCCTGGAAGATGACCGGGAGAAAGAGCCAGTAGCTGTTGTAATTGGAGAAGAGTTTGTGAGTAAAATACTGGATTTGTCTTCTATTGATTTTGTGACAACACCGGACTTGACTACTGAGTTAGACTTGGTTTATGTGACAAAAAAGTTTGACACCTTTACTGTGACCAAGATGGCGGCAGTGAGAATGGCGGGAGATGGTGAAGAAGAAGCAAACAACAACGGAAACCGCGTCCTTCGTGGGCGTTGCCGTTGTTTCCTGGCGCCAAAACCTGCCTGTCAATATGCCCTGGTCTGCCCCTGGTGGGTGCAGATGAAGAGGAGGAAACCTTGCCCCCTTCCACTGACCAACAATGGATGGGAAGAACAGATGGAGGCGGTCTCACCTGGTAACGGGTGGATCCCAGAAGAAAACTCCAAGTGCAGCTGCGGGGGCCTAGGCCGCATGGAAAGGAGATGGCGATGGATGGAAGCCAAAAGAACCCGGTCCGCCAGACAGTGGGAACAAATCGCAGAGCACCCCACTTACCAGTGCCTGGAGAGTTCTTCAGTGCAGAGTCGGCGGCTGCCAGAGTCGACAACGTCCTGAGGACCGAAGCCCTTGAGTGTGGAGTCGGTTCTCCGACATCCTCTGCAGTGTGAACAGTCAGCGGAGCCATCGTCTCAACGTTCTTTGAAGGCTTAACCATTGGCTCGACTTCAGGCAGGGGAACCCTGTAGACCGGAACCTTTGTTGTTAGTTCAGCTGGGACCGGAACTAGCGTCCGCCCTGGAGGAACTGTTGCCGGAATCCAAGAACGAGCTGGAATTCTATATACCAGCCGACTGCGCAGGCATCCCCGCGGAAGAATCAAGCGATCCCGGGATGGGTACGGCATACATTCCTGCGTCTGAGCCAGTTAGTGCACCTCAGCCCGCCGCTGTGAGAGCTGCTGCCTGGTCCCTCACTCCTGATGACTGGTCGGCGTCTCGACCCCATACCCTGGAGGCTGGGCCTACCGTCAGCAAGGCCATGTGTCCCTGGGGCCTTGCGCTTCCATCACTCAGCGGAGGGCCCTTCCCCAACCCCCCAGGCAGGCCGCATAGAGTGCTGGGAATTCACCTTGAGTTATATGCTGGCCTGAAGCTGGCGCAATCGGCCCCTGTTCCCGGTCAATGAACGGCCAGGTTCTGCCCCTCTCCTGTCATGGTGGCGATAGGAGGATACGACACCTGCGGCTGCAGATTATCTGTTGAAGCACAGGCATGGAGCCCATGTGGAATGGAGCGGCACAGGATGCGTGCTGTTGAAAATTAAGCTTATATGCTGGATGGAGAAACGTGGGGCTTGTTGCACTGTACTAATTGGAGGGACTGTTCCGCGTCCCTATGAGCAAGAGGATCTCCATCTTCCCCAAAAGATGTGGGGTAACGTGACCGGATCGGGTCATAAAGGACACGTCAGTTGAGTTTATATATATAAGTATGAATACAAGACTACGGTTTAAACACAATGTAGTGACCGTAAAAAAGTGTTCCAGCAATATATTAAAAATACAAATTTATTGATAATCCTTTTTAAAAAATACATACATAAAAAACAAAACAAAACAAGGAATACCCAGTAGGAGGGAAACAATCCTTAGATAAGGAGAATAATATCTAGCAAATCCAAGGCTACAATATTATTATGGGGTCCACATAACCTCAAGGTGAGGCAATAGCCTATCATTAACTACATACATATAAGAAGTATATTTATTTTACATGAAAATATGAATGTGTCATCGCTCAAGCATACTAGCACAAAAATACATACGGGCTAAATCAAGGCTGCATATTCATAAATGGAAAAAATCCTAAATCAAATCATGCCCTGTTACAACACCGGATAAATTATCACTAGTGCCAGAGAAGTGACACATCTACAACTGGATACAAACATCCTAGATGAAATATCTGCCTGTTAAAGGCGCATGATAAAAATGGCTAAGGTGGACAGATGAATATACCTAGTAGCAGGACTGCGTGACCGTGTCTGGCGTTCCCTCCTCCACCCCAACGCACGTTTCGCAATAGCTTCTTCTGGGGGCGTGTCTAAGTCCTGGGTGGTTCTCAATTAAATAGTACCGAGCACCAATAAGAAGGTGGCGATTAGATTGTGACGAAATTCCCATGATCCCTCTGATAACTACGGCGCTTGCGTGCATCAGTGCAACTGTGTTGAAAAATACTTCCGGACATGCGCTCCCTGAACCGCACGCTGGTACGCATGCAGCTCAATATTGGAGCACACCCGGAAATAACCAGTGCCACACGATATATGCAAGCGCTCCATCAGAAGGGAGAAAAAAAGTCACATAAACACTAAGGTTTAGTAAAACTAAGTAATGGGACTAACCCGATAAATAGACAATGTGGAATAATATCACAATATGCAAAATCAATAAGGATGTACATCCAGACCATTACATAACCATAATAATAAAACAAAAAGACGGTAAGTAAAAAAGACGCATCATAATTGTAATAAGGAGAAACCGAAAAAGGTGCGATGTGCCGAAATAAATATTTATTAATGATACTAAATAAAAGAAGTGACAAGTGAATATGATATAGTAAATAACTAAAATAAAATAGATTGATAAAAAGTGCATAATCCCTGAATATTCACAGATGCATAAAAAATATATTTCTAATAGACAAACAAAAAATTACTAATTATCAAAACTTAGGAAATATAAATGACATACAAACAAACAAGACGAATAATTGTTATAAATTTTTTAAAAAAGTGACAAAGTGCATTGAAAGTAATTATTTATAAAAATCTTAATGATCATTAAAAAAAGGTTCCTCCTTAATTGACCGAAAGAGGTACAATCAATAATAACTTAAATCCAAACAACATCATTATCAGAACAATAATTAAATGTCCATATCATTTGCTTTATTCTTTATGGCTTCAGTTGTCTTCAGGTTATTTCGATCCTTGGTGTAAATAAATTCGCCTCAGAGGAGAAATCAAGCCTATGAATATTGGTGCTACATCTATATGAGAAAATAATAAATAATTAATAAAAAATAATAAAAATCAATCAAACAAACCTAACATAATAATACAAAAAGAAAAGAACAGAAAACCACCCACCCCTAAAAATGATGCCACTAAAAATGAAAAGATGAAAAAGAGCAAAAATATATAAAGCTCAAAACAGTTGAATATTGGAGATATATTACAAAAAGGAAGAAAAACCCAAACTCTCATTCAAGCCATATGGACTCATAGTACCAAGCCGATAAATCCATTGGCTTTCTTTCTGAGCCAAAACTCGGCTAAGATCTCCGCCCCTAATACCCAGGGAAATCAGATCAATACCAATGACTCTTAACCCCCTGGCATTACAGTCATGGAAGCGTTTAAAATGCCTGGGCAATGTCTTTAATAATGAATCATCCTCAACGATTTTCGCCTTTTCAATGTCCCTCACATGTTCTCTTGTTCGAATTTTAAGTTCACGTGTGGTAAGACCAATATAGATCCTATCACACGGACATTCTGCATAATAGATTACACCATGTGAGGAACAATTTATATGACTTTTGATAGAAAATACTCTTGATCTGTTTTGGTTAGAGAAACTATCTGCTTTGACCATGTTTAAACAGCCCTTACATATACCGCAAGGGAAAAACCCAGGTTTGCCCTCATTTCTTTTAGTTCTCTTTTTATTTTCTTCAGATATGTAATGGCTATGAACCAAGGTGTCTTTCAGATTCTTTGAGCGTTTAGCCACGAAAGAAAGAACAGAAGGCAAAATCTTTTTCAAAATTGGATCAGCAGATAATACCGGCCAATGTTTCTTAACAATACCAGTTAGACTCTGCCATTGACGGTTAAAAGTAGAAATAAATCGTACCTTATTTGAGACAGAGTTTTCTTTATTCCTTATATTTTTAGGATTTTTGGGAGGCCCATAGAGAAGTTGATCCCTATTAGTTCTTACTGCTCGCAGATATCCCCGACGTATCGATCTTCTGCTATATCCTCTATCTTCAAATCTCATAGCCAATTCCTTTGCTTGCATTTCGAATGTTTCTGATTCAGAACAAATCCTTTTGGCCCTAAGGAATTGGCCTATAGGTATTCCTTTAATCATTGATGCTGGATGAGAAGATTGAGCCAGAAGTAAAGAGTTAGTTGCTGTCGGTTTTCGATACATATCAGTCCTTAGATGACCATCAGAAAATGATGAAATGAAGATATCCAAAAATTCCACACTTTTTCCTGTTTTGTAGGTAAGTTTCACGTTGATATCATTTTGATTGAGTCTTTCAAAAAAGGCCCCCAATTCTTCATTTGAGCCTTCCCAAATGAAAAAAACATCATCAAAGATGCCCCCATTGCTGTACCCTGCAACTGTAAAAAAAAGAATTTTTTTACAGTTGCAGGGTACAGCAATGGGGGCATCTTGTGCCCCGGCCTATGCCAATTTATTTCTTGGGGCATGGGAAAGACGGATTTTTCAATCAGACCTCATCCAGGGAGTGGAATTTGTCCACAACTGGATGAGGTACATTGATGATGTTTTTTTCATTTGGGAAGGCTCAAGTGAAGAATTGGGGGCCTTTTTTGAAAGACTCAATCAAAATGATATCAACGTGAAACTTACCTACAAAACAGGAAAAAGTGTGGAATTTTTGGATATCTTCATTTCATCATTTTCTGATGGTCATCTAAGGACTGATATGTATCGAAAACCGACAGCAACTAACTCTTTACTTCTGGCTCAATCTTCTCATCCAGCATCAATGATTAAAGGAATACCTATAGGCCAATTCCTAAGGGCCAAAAGGATTTGTTCTGAATCAGAAACATTCGAAATGCAAGCAAAGGAATTGGCTATGAGATTTGAAGATAGAGGATATAGCAGAAGATCGATACGTCGGGGATATCTGCGAGCAGTAAGAACTAATAGGGATCAACTTCTCTATGGGCCTCCCAAAAATCCTAAAAATATAAGGAATAAAGAAAACTCTGTCTCAAATAAGGTACGATTTATTTCTACTTTTAACCGTCAATGGCAGAGTCTAACTGGTATTGTTAAGAAACATTGGCCGGTATTATCTGCTGATCCAATTTTGAAAAAGATTTTGCCTTCTGTTCCTTCTTTCGTGGCTAAACGCTCAAAGAATCTGAAAGACACCTTGGTTCATAGCCATTACATATCTGAAGAAAATAAAAGAGAACTAAAAGAAATGAGGGCAAACCTGGGTTTTTCCCTTGCGGTATATGTAAGGGCTGTTTAAACATGGTCAAAGCAGATAGTTTCTCTAACCAAAACAGATCAAGAGTATTTTCTATCAAAAGTCATATAAATTGTTCCTCACATGGTGTAATCTATTATGCAGAATGTCCGTGTGATAGGATCTATATTGGTCTTACCACACGTGAACTTAAAATTCGAACAAGAGAACATGTGAGGGACATTGAAAAGGCGAAAATCGTTGAGGATGATTCATTATTAAAGACATTGCCCAGGCATTTTAAACGCTTCCATGACTGTAATGCCAGGGGGTTAAGAGTCATTGGTATTGATCTGATTTCCCTGGGTATTAGGGGCGGAATCTTAGCCGAGTTTTGGCTCAGAAAGAAAGCCAATGGATTTATCGGCTTGGTACTATGAGTCCATATGGCTTGAATGAGAGTTTGGGTTTTTCTTCCTTTTTGTAATATATCTCCAATATTCAACTGTTTTGAGCTTTATATATTTTTGCTCTTTTTCATCTTTTCATTTTTAGTGGCATCATTTTTAGGGGTGGGTGGTTTTCTGTTCTTTTCTTTTTGTATTATTATGTTAGGTTTGTTTGATTGATTTTTATTATTTTTTATTAATTATTTATTATTTTCTCATATAGATGTAGCACCAATATTCATAGGCTTGATTTCTCCTCTGAGGCGAATTTATTTACACCAAGGATCGAAATAACCTGAAGACAACTGAAGCCATAAAGAATAAAGCAAATGATATGGACATTTAATTATTGTTCTGATAATGATGTTGTTTGGATTTAAGTTATTATTGATTGTACCTCTTTCGGTCAATTAAGGAGGAACCTTTTTTTAATGATCATTAAGATTTTTATAAATAATTACTTTCAATGCACTTTGTCACTTTTTTAAAAAATTTATAACAATTATTCGTCTTGTTTGTTTGTATGTCATTTATATTTCCTAAGTTTTGATAATTAGTAATTTTTTGTTTGTCTATTAGAAATATATTTTTTATGCATCTGTGAATATTCAGGGATTATGCACTTTTTATCAATCTATTTTATTTTAGTTATTTACTATATCATATTCACTTGTCACTTCTTTTATTTAGTATCATTAATAAATATTTATTTCGGCACATCGCACCTTTTTCGGTTTCTCCTTATTACAATTATGATGCGTCTTTTTTACTTACCGTCTTTTTGTTTTATTATTATGGTTATGTAATGGTCTGGATGTACATCCTTATTGATTTTGCATATTGTGATATTATTCCACATTGTCTATTTATCGGGTTAGTCCCATTACTTAGTTTTACTAAACCTTAGTGTTTATGTGACTTTTTTTCTCCCTTCTGATGGAGCGCTTGCATATATCGTGTGGCACTGGTTATTTCCGGGTGTGCTCCAATATTGAGCTGCATGCGTACCAGCGTGCGGTTCAAGGAGCGCATGTCCGGAAGTATTTTTCAACACAGTTGCACTGATGCACGCAAGCGCCGTAGTTATCAGAGGGATCATGGGAATTTCGTCACAATCTAATCGCCACCTTCTTATTGGTGCTCGGTACTATTTAATTGAGAACCACCCAGGACTTAGACACGCCCCCGGAAGAAGCTATTGCGAAACGTGCGTTGGGGTGGAGGAGGGAACGCCAGACACGGTCACGCAGTCCTGCTACTAGGTATATTCATCTGTCCACCTTAGCCATTTTTATCATGCGCCTTTAACAGGCAGATATTTCATCTAGGATGTTTGTATCCAGTTGTAGATGTGTCACTTCTCTGGCACTAGTGATAATTTATCCGGTGTTGTAACAGGGCATGATTTGATTTAGGATTTTTTCCATTTATGAATATGCAGCCTTGATTTAGCCCGTATGTATTTTTGTGCTAGTATGCTTGAGCGATGACACATTCATATTTTCATGTAAAATAAATATACTTCTTATATGTATGTAGTTAATGATAGGCTATTGCTCCACCTTGAGGTTATGTGGACCCCATAATAATATTGTAGCCTTGGATTTGCTAGATATTATTCTCCTTATCTAAGGATTGTTTCCCTCCTACTGGGTATTCCTTGTTTTGTTTTGTTTTTTATGTATGTATTTTTTAAAAAGGATTATCAATAAATTTGTATTTTTAATATATTGCTGGAACACTTTTTTACGGTCACTACATTGTGTTTAAACCGTAGTCTTGTATTCATGAATATGCTTTTGAGTGTTAGCTCTAATAGTTTATATAGTTGTGGACTTCTTTTGGATATAAATATATATAAGTATGTATTTTGTTGCGCCCATTTTGCTGGAAAAAAGAGAGACCGTCTTCTTAACCGGAGACCACTGGAACGACTGTACTCCCCTCAAAGGAAGAGCGGAGCTCCTCACCTTGAACTGCTGTCTTTAATTCCTGGAGTACTGGGAACTAGGAATGTTACCTGTGCACCATGGACTGCGGTGCGTATTGGATGCGACTTATATTAAGTCAAACGATTGTCGGTTTTCTTGCGTTTTTTTCTATTATAATCTTTTTGCATCGTGCATTGGTTGAGGATGACCAAGTTCAAGGAAAGGGGGAGTGTAAGGGGATGAAGGAGTATCACTGCTTTGCACTTCCCCTTAAATGTCCTTCATGTTTATATATACTAATTATTGTGTGTCATTGTAAATATCTTGCTGGTACTGCTACATGGGAACATGTATTACCACACATAGCAATGGTATTGCCACATTCTCTATTGTGTTACCATTCTCTAGAAGAACTGTATTATATTGTCTTGTGTTCCTTTAGTATAATATTGTATAATATAATGTGACTGATGTACTTTGCATATGTACAGTTTAGGGAAAGTGAACTGCTTCTTTTTGGGGTCATTAGAGGAGAGCACCTTAGTATATAGTTCTTATACATTGGGTAAGTGTAGTTCTGTTGTGGGCCACTAGCTGGGGCATACTAGTGGGCATTATTAGATATAGCTTATAGGATGTTCATAGAGGGTTAAATGTAGGAGGAGCTGCCCGGTAGTAGTGAGAAGGTTCCAGGAAGTTAGCTCAGATGGGGCCAGAGTGCCCAAGTGTCCACATGGGCTATATGCCCGGACAGCTCGGCAGCCATGCAACATTCAAGTGCTGCAGCCCACGTTACTCACGGTCACTGTGTATCATCTCAGTGGGCCCATACAGAGAAGGAAGATGTGGCATCTTACTGCCTGGGTCAATGCTTTTAGGGCAGAAGTTGGCTGGACTAAGGAGAAGAAAGGAGTTGGAGCTTTGATGGGATCAGTACATATGGGCCGGATGCTTCACCGGGGGTCACCAAATGTAGTGATTGATGAATTCATGTCTGGGGCGAAACAGGCTGAAGGAAATGTCATTATAGTGAAGTCTGGCCTGGAAGGAACTGGGAAACAGTCTAGGACGGTCCGGTCCAGGCATGTACTGCACAGAAGTACCAACTGTGGATGTAACATGCGAGATCCTAAGTAAAGAAAGTGTTAAAGTTGTCTCGGATTGTGTCTCCATTGATGGAGGTCGCCTAGAAGAGGGACCGTTATGGCCTGGGAAGTGCCCGGGTGAAGATGAATCTGGAGATGCAGGTATGCCAAGAAGAATAGTATTGTTTCATGTAGGGGAAGGACTGAATACAGCTGCCACCGGAATACAGGTCACGACTACAGTCCTGTCCCTCCCTTACACTTCCAGCGGTGGAAAGGCATTGGGAAAAATAATTGCCCCTTCTACATTCAATAGAGTCCTGCCACCAGCCCAAACGGTGCTTACTCTCCCCGTGCGGGACTGTATTCCTTTGGAATAAGTAGAAGTTCAGATTGAGCCGGGCAATCCTGACCAGCTGCCGTCAGGAATTCTTGTAGCACGAACATTGGCTACAGTGCGAGACGGTCAGTGCTTGTGCGCTGCGTAAATTTAGGAGAGAAGGAGGTCACTCTACCTCCTAGGAGTGAAGTGGCTCAAGTCATGTGCATGCCAGAGGAATTAGTAGCGCCCCAGACCGTACAGCTTACCGTCAAACAAGGGGATCCCTGGATGGTTACTGTGGACACCACGTTATCACCTGACCTGCGACATCTGCAAGAGGGTCGACGGATTTTAGAACAGATGAGAGCCGAGCTGACCGACCTTGCACCTCAGCAAATACAGCAGGTGGAGGCCCTGTTAGGGAAATACCAAGATGTGTTTGCAAAGCACGAAGATGATTTTGGATGCACCACGGCGATTACTCATGAGATACCCACTGGAAACGTTGCGCCTATCAGAGAACGTTACCGCCAAATTCTCCCTCAAATGTATCAGGAGGTGAAGGGAATGCTGTCCCAGATTCTTCAGACAGGGGTAATCCGAGAAAGCCAGAGCCCCTAAGCTGCCCCCATTGTGTTGGGGCGAAAGAAAGATGGAACATTACGTTTCTGTGTGGACTATCGCAAGTTTAACACCTGTACGGTACGAGACTCGTACCCGCTGCCAAGGATTGAGGAGTCCCTTTCTGCTTTGGGGAATGCTAAATACGTCTCCACTTTGGACCTCGCGAGTGGCTATTGGCAAGTGCATGTGTCTGAACAAGACCGAGCTAAGACAGCCTTCATACTCCCCATGGGATTGTTCGAGTTTGACCAGATGCCATTTGGTCTAGCCAATGCTCCAGGCACGTTTCAGCGGCTTATGGAAAGATGTTTAGGGGATCTGAACTTCGAGGCCACCCTGATTTATCTGGACGACATCATCGTTTTTGCTCCCTCGTTCGAAGGGCATCTCCAGAGGCTGGAACAAGTGCTGAGCCGCCTACAACAACATGGGTTAAAAGTGAAGCCTCAGAAGTGTCATCTGTTCCGCACTCAAATCGAGTACCTGGGGCGTGTCGTCTCTGCAGAAGGAGTGAGGCCATCTCGAGAAAAGATTGCTGCGGTGCAAGATTGGCCAACCCCGAAGACCGTGAAAGACGTGCAGGCCTTTCTGGGACTTACGGGATATTTAGGCATTTTGTCAAGAATTTCACCCACATCGTGAATCCGCTGCTGGAGCTGTTAAAGGGGGTGCCAGTGAGTACAAAGAACAGTCGTGCAATGAGGAGAAAAACAGGAGGATTTCAAGCCCTGAAACTGGCCTTGACAGAGGCACCTGTTCTGGCCTATGCCGATTTCACATAGCCGTTCATTCTGCACACAGATGGGAGTTTGCACAGGCTCGGAGAAGTATTGTCCCAGATACAGAAGGAGAAGAGCGAGTAATTGCCTATGCCAGCCAGTCTCTGCATGATTCTGAAAGGAACCCAGACAACTATAGTTCTTTTAAACTGGAGCTGTAGGCTTTGGTGTGGGCCATGACAGAGAAGTTCGCTGAGTATCTGTCTGGGTCTGAAGTCCATGTGCGTACAGACAAAAATCCCCTAGCCCATTTGGAGAGAGCAAAACTGGGGGCACTGGAGCAGCATTGCGTTGCCCGGATGGCGAAGTTCTGCTACAAGATAACCTATGAGAGGAACAGAGAATACCTATGCTGATGCCCTGTCTCAAGTGAACTATGGGAAGCCTGGGCACAATCGTGATGAAGATTTGGAAGCTGAAGAGGTTCCGGTTTTCCGAGACTCTGCCAGGATGGTGGCAGCCACGCTGGAACAAACGCAGGCAACTACTCAAGCCTATCTATTGGGGCAGTCCGGGATGAATGGGTCCGAGTACAGCAGGAGGATGAAGAACTGACAATGGGTGTCTTCTAAGCGATTGCCCAGTCTGCAAGACAGGGATGCTCTATCCCCTGGTGTTCTTCGGATGCTGCGCCACTGGGAAAATTTACAGTTGAGCGATGGAATTCTGTACCGAAAAGTCTTACTTCCGCAGGAACTGGGTAATACCTGGCAAACGGTGATTCCCGAGACGCTCTTATCTCAAGTGGCCAGAGAGGAGCACGAGCGAGGGGCTCATTTCGGGCCAGAGAAAACCTACCGGTGGCTACAACGACTGTTCTATCACCCTCATTTAAAATCAGCAGTGGAAGAGACCTGTCAACATTATCAGAGCTGTGAATTGGCTAAGCCACCTGAACAGAGGGCCCCCACGCAGACCATTGTGACATCCGCCCCGCTCGAACTGATAATGATAGACTATTTGACCATTGGCCTAGCACATCAAGGGTATGAGCACTGCTTGGTGATGATAGATCACTTCACGAAGTTTGCTGTTGTAACTCCAACTTGAGATAAAACCGCAGAATCTGCTGCCTATGCCATCTGTAAAATATTTTGAATTGAGAGTCCTCAGTGGTTGATACCTTTATGCCATCTGTAAGAACTTCATTCAGGTGTACGAGTGTCCAAAGCGCATACATTCAGATTAGGGAGCCTGTTTTCTTGGAAAAGTTATGGAAGAACTTCACAGTTTATACCAGATCGGGAAGTCTTGGACGACACCCTACCATCCCCAAGGGAATGGAGCTTGTGAGTGATTTAATCGCACCTTTATACAGATGCTGAGAACTCTGGAAGAGGATAGAAAGGCCCTATGGCCCCAATATGTGGACGAGCTGGTGTGGGTCTATAACAACAGAAGACACAATACCACCGGTTACACTCCCTATTCTCTTCTGTTTGGTCATACAGGAAACAGGATTACTGAACTCGAGCTTGACCCTGAGGAGGACTAACCACGGATGGGGGGGTCTACCTGGGTTCGTGAGCATAGACATCTGTTACAGACCTTACATCGTCTAGTACAGACCAAGTTTCAGAAGCTGGAACATCCCAGAACTGCTCCTCTGCGAGGGACAGCTCTGCATGCCGGAGACCGTGTTCTGGTACGAGACAAGCGCCCTGGGGACAAATTGGAGTCCCAGAGGGAAAAGATCCCATATCAGGTGAAACGAAGAGTTGATGCTAGGGGACCAGTTTATGAGATCCAGCCTGAAGGGACAGAAGATGTTCCCACTCACATTGTTCACCGGAACATGTTACGATCCTGTTTGTCAATAGATTCCAACCCAGAGCCAGAGTTGTTGAACACCACCAGTGAAGTTCCAGCGGTCCCCGTAACAGATGAAGAGGAGGAATCTGATGTCGACATTCCGGCCAGGAGAAACGTGTCTACCAGTCCCCGAGGACAACCTGATGTAGTCGGGCCAATGGGATCTACCACTCCTGCTGTACGGCGCTCCGAACATTACACCGCAGGCGTACCACCTATTCGCTGAAATCAAGATCAATTTGTCTGGCAACAGATAGTCCAAGGCTTGGAAGAATGCTGGCGTGACATAGAGAGACTCTCGCCTGTGGAATGGCATGCTAAAAGAGAGGGGGAATGTAAGGAGGAGTACCAGAGCAGGGGTACCTTTTACACGCCGGTTCCAGAACTGCCGGGGCTGTCACCCATGGTGCAGGAGGGAAGATCGAGAGTGCAGGACAAACCAGGTCATGTGACTGGGGAAGGCGAGGTGGGACTATATAGCGCTGCACATGGGAAAAGTGGCAGAGCTCACGCGGGAAAGCTGAGTGGCAGGTCGGGCTCTGTGACCGCTGTTAAGGCAGAGCTTCTTGTTGGTGCAGGCTGTCTCGATAGACCCCGACAGAAAGGATCATTGCTGGTAGGCGACCAGTTGACAGTTCCCCACTACCCTTCATGCCAGGAGGTGACTAAGGGCCGACGCCACAGACCGTGCTGTTAATAGAACGCCGTGAGAGATGCCCGGCTGGGCCTGGACCTATTGAACAAGGACTGGCGCACACCATGGAGTGAAGGCTTGTTCCGGCAGTTCCTCACACTAGACTCAGTACCGTGCCAGACACACGTTAGGTACGGGAAATCTACCCACTTCTCAGAGACTAAGTTGAGACGTCAAGTGCCGCTGTTGTCGGTGCCACCGTTGGAACTCTGAGACTCTGCATACCGGAAGGCTTCAGTCTAATAAGTGTCACCTCTTTTCATATTGAACTATCGTTTGCCCTTTACCAATCTTTCCTCCTTCCCAGTTCTGCCCCATGCCTACTATCCCTCTGCAAAGCCTCACTCCACACATTTACTGTTTAATAAAATCCTTAACTCTTGATCTGCCTCCTGTCCGTGGTGACATCCCGCGTTCCTGCAATTTCTACACATCTGTTATCTAAACAGCTTACTTGTCTACTATTGCGCCATCTCTTGCTGCTGTAACCGTTGCTGATGTTGTTGGTGCTGTTGCTGCTGCGCTTGTACCAGATGTTTAGGCACGTCCTCCATTTTGCCAGATGTGATATGCTGGCTTGTGGCCGCCTTCACCCAGGACATGTAGTACCTCTTGTAACCGTCACACATATTCGCTGGGAACGCTGCCCGCACTTCTAACACCACTTGTCTCTGGAGGCCAGCTATTTAAGCCCCAGACCACACCCTAGGGTGGAGATAAGGTGGAGAACCTCCCACCTGCTCTATGGTTGTCCACAAAAAGAACGAGCCCTTAAGCAAATTGGCTGTTAACCACTCGCAACACTTAATGTGCTGGAGGAAAACTTCTGGGTTTTACATCACTGAAACCATTAACCTATGTGAAACACATCTCCCCTCCAGCACCTTGTCAGTCACTTTGTCACATGATTCATGCACAGTCTGTGATCTATTAGCATACCCAAGTCTTTTTCACACTTGCTGTTGCTTAGTTCTATTCCTCCCTTTCTGTAGATGTAATTTTTATTTTTCTTGCCCAAATGTTGAATCTTGCATTTCTCTCTGTTAAATATCATTCTATTAGTTGTTGCCTATTGTTCAAGTTTATATACAGTTAGGTCCATAAATATTTGGACAGAGACAACATTTATCTAATTTTGGTTCTAGACATTACCACAATGAATTTGAAACAAAACAAATCACATGCAGTTTAGGTTCAGACTTTCAGCTTTAATTTGAGGGTATCCACATTAAAATTGGATGAAGGGTTTAGGAGTTTCAGCTCCTTAACATGTGCCACCCTGTTTTTAAAGGGACCAAAAGTAATTGGACAGATTAAATAATTGTAAATAAAATGTTCATTTCTAGTACTTGGTTGAAAACCCTTTATTAGCAATGACTGCCTGAAGTCTTGAACTCATGGACATCACCAGACACTGTGTTTCCTTCTTTTTGATGCTCTGCCAGGCCTTCACCGCAGTGGTTTTCAGTTGTTGCTTGTTTGTGGGCCTTTATGTCTGAAGTTTAGTCTTTAACAAGTGAAATGCATGTTCAATTGGGTTGAGATCAGGTGACTGACTTGGCCATTCAAGAATATTCCACTTCTTTGCTTTAATAAACTCCTGGGTTGCTTTGGCTTTATGTTTTGGGTCATTGTCCATCTGTAGTATGAAACGACGACCAATCAGTTTGGCTGCATTTGGCTGGATCTGAGCACACAGTATGGCTCTGAATACCTCAGAATTCATTCGGCTGCTTCTGTCCTGTGTCACATCATCAATAAACACTAGTGACCCAGTGCCACTGGCAGCCATGCATGCCCAAGCCATCACACTGCCTCCGCAGTGTTTTACAGATGATGTGGTATGCTTTGGATCATGAGCTGTACCACGCCTTCGCCATACTTTTCTCTTTCCATCTTTCTGGTAGAGGTTGATCTTGGCTTCATCTGTCCAAAGAATGTTCTTCCAGAACTGTGCTGCATTTTTAGATGTTTTTTAGCAAAGTCCAGTCTAGCCTTTTTATTCTTGATGCTTATGAGTGGCTTGCACCGTGCAGTGAACCCTCTGTATTTACTTTCATGCAGTCTTCTCTTTATGGTAGATTTGGATATTAATACGCCTACCTCCTGGAGAGTGTTGTTCACTTGGTTGGCTGTTGTAAAGGGGTTTCTCTTCACTATGGAGAGTATTCTGCGATCATCCACCACTGTTGTCTTCCGTGGGTGCCCAGGTCTTTTTGCATTGATGAGTTCACCAGTGCTTTCTTTCTTTCTCAGGATGTACCAAACTGTAGATTTTGCCACTCCTAATGTTGTAGCAATTTCTCAGATGGGTTTTTTCTGTTTTTGCAGCTTAAGGATGGCTTGTTTCACCTGCATGGAGAGCTCCTTTGACCACATGTTTCATTCACAGCTAAACCTTCCAAATGCAAACACCACACCTCAAATCAACACCAGCCCTTTTATCTGCTTAATTGAGAATGATATAATGAAGGGATTGCCCACACCTGTCCATGAAATAGCCTTGGAGTCAATTGTCCAATTACTTTTGGTCCCTTTAAAAACAGGGTGGCACATGTTAAGGAGCTGAAACTCCTAAACCCTTCATCCAATTTTAATGTGGATACCCTCAAATGAAAGCTGAAAGTCTGAACTTCAACTGCATCTGATTTGTTTTGTTTCAAATTCATTGTGGTAATGTCTAGAACCAAAATTAGATAAATGTTGTCTCTGTCCAAATATTTATGGACCTAACTGTAGATACTTCTGAATCCTCTCTTGTTCTTCTCTAGTGTTAGCTATCCCTCCTACCTTTGCATTGTCTGCAAATTTGATTAGTTTATCTTCAGTTTCCTTATCTAGATCATTTATATGAATGTTGAACAACACTGAGGCCAGTACGGAGCCTTGTGGTACCCCACTTGAAACACTCTTCCAAGTGGATGTGCCGCCATTTATTACCACTCTTTAAGCACAATCACTGAGCCAGTTATGAATCCATTGTCAATCCCATACTTGGTTATTTTTTCAATGAGGATAGTGTGAGATACTTTATCAAATACTTTGCTGAAGTCGAGATATATTATACCACATTTCCCTGATCCACTCAGTGATTCCATCATAGAAGGAAATTAGATTTGTATAGCGCGATTTGTTTGCTATAAACCCATGCTAACTTACATACATACTGTTTAATAATTTGTTCAAAGATCTTTCTGGTATAGATATAAGGCTCACTGGTCTGTAATTTCCTGGCTCAATCTTTTCCTTTTTTTGAAGATAAGATAGTATTTGCCCTTCTCCAATCTTCTGGGACATCTGTTCTTCATCGAAGGTATATGTATAAATCTCTAAAATACATGATTAAGACAAAACCCAGGCGGAACAGTTACTGTAATGAGGCAGATGGAGTCACTTTGGATATCTGACCTATAATCCATCGGTGTCCGTCTTTTTAGGCATGCATAAAATTGTGGTCTTCGACAGTTTTGTGCACCACTGAAAAGACGGTCACCGTTGAACAGAGGCCAAACGAAGTTCAGATTCATTCTGCTGCCTCATTATAGTGAATGGCTCAGTCATGGGTTTAATCTGATTCTCGTATTTCGTAGATTTAGATGGAAACCCCAATGTAAATGTCACCAAGCACCAATGTCACCAATCACCAATGTCACCAATAAAACCTTCAATGCAACTCACGAAAAATGAACCCCACTCAGGTCCATCATCTGTTAAGAAAAATATAGGCTCTGGATAAGCGACATGGCTATTATCCAAAAAAAAGAAATCCAGCAAAATCTGTGCTCCCGAATCCAATTCCCCCCCCTTCCAAGTCCCAGAGTATGGCTTAACTGTAGTTAATGTCCATGTCTGTCAATACTGTAGCAAGGAAAGCCAATTTAATTTATGGGGTGTGTGTCTCCAGCTGGGCACAATGTATGGACACTACAATGGCAGCAGTGGATGTTGCATTTTCACTCTGCAACATCCACTGCTGCATGTTTACGGAAATCACTCTTGGATTCAAAACTGTCACACAAATTTCCAGGATGGTGTAAAATCCAAATTGTAGTCACTTGAGGGAAGTTTTTGCTATTCTGCCACTCAGGTGCTTTGCAAATGGAGTCTTCAAACTATTTTAACAAAATCTGTGCTCCAAATGTCAAATATTGCTCCTTCCTAATGAGCAGGGCCAGGACAAGGAGTAGGCAGGGTAGGGGGGCGCACATTGAAAAAAAAATTGCTGAATGTCTGTGATCGCCCGTCATATTCCTGAGGCCGCAGACATTCAGCACAGTGACGGCCGGGGTGCGGACACACAAGGGTGCAGTGTCTGTCACTGACACCGCTCACCCCTCTCTCTTCCTGCACCCCACCCGTTGCTCCTTCCCCACACTCAATTGTATTCACGTCTGGAAAACTCGAATGCAATTACTATGTGCACAACCTGCGACCGTAGCAGAGGAGCGGTCATCTGCCCTATTCCTCCAGGCTCTTCAGCAATATGCGGGTCACTTCTGGCCTACGCCTTGTTGGAGAAGGCGCTCACAGGGGACATCGGATATTGCCCTGGAGTGACGTCATTGTACCGTTCAGTGTCCACTGCTGCACTTCTCAGAAGAGGAGACTAGTGGACAGGAGCCGGGATTTTGTGAGTATAAGCTTTTTTTTCTTCTTAATTCTTATATCACTTTGCAGGGGGGCATAAATGAGGGGAGGGGCTGTGCTGATGGGGGAAATACAATGAGGGGCTGTGCTGATGGGGATGAATAAATTGAATTGTTGTGCTGATGGGGAAATAAACTAAGAGGCTGTGCTGATGGGGGAATAAACTGAGGGACTGTGCAGATGGGGGAATAAACTGTGGGGCTGTGCAGAAATGGATAATAAACAGAAGGGCTTTGCAGATGGGGGAATAAACTGAGGGTCTGTACAAAGGGGGGAATAAAATGATGGGCTGTGCCAGGGGGCACAAAATGAGGGGCTGTGCATGGGGGCATAAAATGAGGGGCTGTGCAGAGGGGCATGAAATGAGTGACAGTGCGGAGGGTAATGAAATGAGGGGCTGTGAAGGAGGGACAGCAAAATATGCTAGAAGCTGTGGTGACCATACTGTACATGGTACTACGGAGAACATTATACTGGGGGCTGTGGTGATCATAATGAACAGGGGGCTGTGATGACTATCATACTATTTGATTTTCATCACAATTGTGTTGTTTGTGGGCCATAATACTTTATGGGATACTGTTGGGGTCATCATTTTGGACATCATACTATTTTTGGGGGTCTGTGGTGGACATCATACTATATACGGAGGGCTGTGGTGGTGACCATCCATAATATAACGCTGGGAGCGTCACTCTGTCCGAAGCCTTTATAGACTGCGCAAGCGCGACACGCCTGTGCAGTCTGGCTCCAGGCAGAAGATGGAATCCAGCGGTGAGGATTGTGTATGGCGCCGGAGATGGCGGTCCACGTAGACACTGGATGCATACTGCGATCTCCGGCGCAATACTTACCTGACCCGGAGGAGCGTTGCCGCGGCGCTTCTCCTCTCGCCGGAGACCGGGGCAGGAGACCAGGAGTGCACGTCGGAATCGCGCATGCGCATAGCGCTATCCGGTGCCATTTTACTGAAGACACATTTGCAGTGTGTCTTCAGCAATATGGTGCCGGACAGCGCGGTATGGGAATGTGCGTACTCTGGCGCCGCTCTCTTCCCCGGCCTCCGGCAGAACGGGACAGCGCTGGAGCACAGGGAAGAAAGTATAAATGGTTGTTTTTTGGTATGTGTGCAGTTTAATAGGGGTGAGGGGGACCATACATATCAGGATAGTGGGTGAGAGGTAGCATGTATACCAGGATAGGGGGGTGAGGGGACCATGCATATCAGGATTGGGGGGGTGAGGGGACCATGCATGCCAGGATTGGGGGGTGAGGGGACCATGCATTCCAAGATTGGGGGGTGAGGGGACCATGTATACTAGGATAGAGGGATGAGAGAACCATGCATACCAGAATAGGGGGGAGAGGGGACCATGCATACCAGGATATGGGGGTGAGGGGACCATGCATATCAGGAATGGGGGTGAGGGGACTATGGATATCAGAATTGGGGTTGAGGGGACCATGCATACCAGGAAGGGGGGTGAGGGGACCATGCATACCAGGATGGGGGATGAGAGGACCATGCATACCAGGATTGGGGGGTGAGGGGGCCATGCATACCAGGATTGGGGGATGAGGGGTAACATGCATACCAGGAAAGGGGGGTAAGGGGTGCCATGTATACCAGGATTGGGGGTGGGGGGACCATGCATACCAGGATTGAGGGGTGAAGGGACCATGCATACCAGGATAGGGGGGTGAGGGAACCATGCATACCAGGATAGGGGGGTGAGGGGACCATGCTTATCAGGATTGGGGGTGAGGGGACCATGCATATCAAGATTGGGGGTGAGGGGACCATGCATATCAGGATTGAGGGTGAGGGGACCATGCATATAAGGATAGGGGCGTGAGGGGACCATGCATACCAGGATAAGGGGTGAGGGAACCATGCATACCAGGATGGGTGGTGAGAGGGCCATGCATACCAAGATTGGGGGGTGAGGGTGCCATGCATACCAGAATTGGGGGGTGAGGGGACCATGCATACCAGGATTGGGGGGTGAGGGGACATTGCATTCCAGGATTGGGGGGAAGGGGACCATGCATATCAGGATTGGGGGGTGAGGGTACCATGCATAACAGGATTGGGGGGTGAGGGAACCATGAATACCAGGATATGGATGAGAAGGTACCATGCATACCAGGATAGGGATGAGGGGGTATCATGCATACCAGGATGAGGAATGGGGTGCCATGCATAACAGTATTGGGTGGGGGTGAGGGGACAGGGGACCATACATACCAGGATAGGGATGATGGGTACCATGCATACCAGGATAGGAGGGGGGCAGCACATACCAGGATGGGAGACCATATACCAATAAAAATGCTTGCCACCCGGGCGTAGAACGGGTTCATAGCTAGTACTATATATTGGGGGGTTGTTGTGGAAATCATACCATATGTGCAGCTGTGGTTACCATCAAACTGTGTATTGATACAGTGTGAGGAGTGGTTACAGTTTGAAGAGGGCAGCATGGTGCGCAGTATGAAGTCATAGTGTGAAAAGGGGCACAGAATGGATATAGAGAGGGTTAATATGGTGGGGTGACAGTGTGGAGATATAGAATGCGTAATGGAAAATTAGAGAGGGGACAGCCATCGTATAGGCCGAGGTTCATAAGGGCGGATGGTGTGGCGGTTATGACTGATAATGGTAGACAGTTTGGAGGTCATATACCATAGGAGGTTTATTTAGGCTATAATATGAAAATATATTTTATGTAGAGGGCATTTTAATGACATTTACAGGTGCTTCTCACAAAATTAGAATATCATCAAAAAGTTAATTATGTAGAGTCATTACAGAGTGATCTATTTCAAGTGTTTATTTCTGTTAATGATGATGATTATGGCTTGCAGCCAATGAAAACCCAAAAGTCATTATCTCAGTAAATTAGAATACTTTACAACACTGGCTTGAAAAATGATTTTAAAATCCGAAATATTGATCTACTAAAAATTATGTTCAGTAAATGCACTCAATACTTGGTCAGTTTTGCATCAATTACTGCATCAATGCGGCGTGGCATGGAGGCACCTGTATTTTTAAGGACACTCTGTCAGGATGTGCTGCAAAAGATCGGAGAAGAGGGAGGTCTGCAGAGAACAGCTGTGGATGTGGAAAGTCATCTTGGCATCTTGACAAGATAGAGATGAAAAGAGATGACTCGAGAGAAGATATACCGTATATACTCGAGTATAAGCCGAGATTTTCAGCCCATTTTTTAGGGCTGAAAGTGCCCCTCTCAGCTTATACTCGAGTCATATACCGGGGCGTCGGCGGGGGAGGGGGAGCGCAGCTGTCCTTTATACTCACCCCCTCCTGGCGCGGTCTCTGCAGCCCCCTGCTTCTCCCACGGTTTCCGGCGCCTGTGTTCAGCGGTCATGTGGTACCGCTCATTAAAGTTACGAATATGCGCATATTTATGACTTTAATGAGCGGTACCACGTGACCGCTGAAGTTAGGAATAGCTGCCGGAGACCGCGGGAGAAGAGCAGGGGCTGCAGAGACCACGCCAGGAGGGGGTGAGTATATGCGATATTCACCTATCCCTGATCTACCGCTGCGCACCGCTCTGTCCTCGCATCCTCTGGCTGTGAATGTTCAGGTCAGAGGGTGTGATGACGTGGTTAGTGCGCGCCGCGCTCTCTGCCTGAGCAGTCACTGACAGAGGACCCGGAAGACAGTGGTGCTCAGCGGTGGACCAGGGACAGGTGACTATCTCAGGTGCCGGGGCCCTGAGCCAGCGGTGACACTGGCACCTGTCCCCAATAGCGCGCCGGTGTCCCCGCGTGCTCAGGACACCGGCACCTGGCCCCCAGCGACGAGAGGTGAGTATGTCATTTTTTTTTATTATTATTATTCGAAGCAGCATATGGGGGCATAATCTATGGAGCATCTTGTGGGGCATAATACATGGGGCAGCATATGGGGCATAATACATGGGGCAGAATATGGGGCATCTTGTGGGGCATAATACATGGGGCAGAATATGGGGCACAATCTATGGAGCATCATATGGGGGCATAATACATGGGGCAGAATATGGGGCACAATCTATGGGGCATCTTGTGGGGCATAAGACATGGGACAGAATATGGGGCACAATCTATGGAGCATCTTGGGGGGCATAATACATGGGGCAGCATATGGGGCACAATCTGTGGAGCATCTTGTGAGGCATAATACATGGGGCAGCATGTGGGGCACAATATATAGAGCATCTTGTGGGGCATAATACATGGGCAGCATATGGGGCATAATCTATGGGGCATAATATATGGGGCAGCATTTGGGGCTCCTGATTCAATATGGCTATTCAAAAACATTTAAGGCTACTTTCACACATCAGTTTTTTTGTGTCAGGCGCGATCCGGCCTTTTTTTTGAACACCGGATGCGGCGAACGGACATGCCGGATCCGGTGTTTTTAACATTGACTAAATATAAAACCGGATCGCGCCGCATGTACCTGCGTTTCGTACGTTTTCTCCCGGATCCGGTGTCTGGTTTATTTCCGGCGTCTAGGAAAGACGTCTACTGTAACGTTTTTTGTCTCCGGACAAAATGCCGGAAGTGCCGGATCCGGTGCTTCCGGCCTTTGTCTACAATGAAAGTCTATGAGCACCGCATTGCGCCGCATCCGGCAAAAACCTGATCCGGTGGCCTGATTGTCACGCTGTCTAGCAGATGTATAAATATATAATGTCAGTAATCTATTAAGTGGGACAACATTCTATATAACATATAAATAGGTAACATTAACATGTATATATAGCATAGTATTACCTGACATAATATCCTGTGGGTCAATACTGAATCCTTTTCATGCTGTCTCTGGCTAGAGGTGGACCGGGGTCTATGCTGACCCTAAACTGGGGTCCTGACTAGTCCCTCTACCTGGAGGTACTGTTAATGGTACAGAGGTCCAGGCCACCAGCGTAAACCCTATCTCCTATAAATCCCTGACCACTGTAATCTAGTCCTTAGAAGGACCCTGATTACCACCATAGGGAATGGACAGGTAAAGGTTAACAAACAGTATAGACAAACGAGACAGACAGGGGATAAAGTAAATACTGTCTTGCATACAACATTAAAACACAGAGGGAACACCAAAGGTCTAGGAGATAAACTATAAGCAAGGTGAGGAGAAACAACAAAAGAGCTCTTAGCTTAAGTCTTCTCAGAACCGATCCTATCTGCAGTCTGCATGAACGCTTTCACCGGCATCTAACCAGCAGACTGGCAGCTATATAAAGGAAGCTAATTAGAACATAATCAAAAGCAGCCGGGCGAGGCTGGACCTAGTCTTAGCAAAGAGCTAGGTAAAATTAACTCCCTCATTACCAAACACAAAGAAACAGCAACTCAGCTGCGAGAAGTCAGAATGTGCAATCGCGACAATCTTCGTGGCGATGCACCCATGACAGTACCCCCCCTTCTACGAGGGGCCTCCGGACCCTCAGGGCCAGGTCTGTCCGGGTAAGTCGTGTGGAAGGTCCGAACCAATCGATCTGCGTTAATCTCAGACGCAGAGACCCACGTCCTCTCCTCAGGACCATATCCCTTCCAATGAACCAAATACTGAAGGGACCGGCGATTCAGACGTGAGTCAATGATCTTCAACACTTGAAATTCTAGGTTACCATTGACCACCACTGGAGGAGGAGGTAGAAGTGACGGTATAACTGGCGCCACGTACCTCTTAAGCAACGATTTGTGGAATACATTATGGATTTTAAACGTAGGAGGGAGGTCCAAACGAAATGCCACAGGATTAATTATAGAACTGATCCTGTATGGACCGATGAACCTGGGACCCAGTTTCCAGGAGGGAACTTTGCGTTTTATATTCTTGGTAGACAACCACACCAGATGTTCACACCTAGGTCCGGACCAGACACTCTCCTCCTATCAGACCTCCGCTTGAAACAGTTCCCCATAGCACTCAGACCATTCAGCACTCCTCTCCAAACTGAAGCAAGTGACGACGAGAATCGTTCCTCCTCAGGAACCCCAGATGGACGGGTATGTGGGGTCTTAGAGCGAGCACAAACTCCACAGGACGCGACAAAAGTTATTACCTCTTTATTTAAGTTAGGCCACCAAAACCGGCGAGAAAGGAGATCCACAGTTGCTTTACTCCCTGGATGTCCTGCTAAAGCAGAACTATGATGTGCCTCGATAACTTTTTGTCTTAACTGATTAGGAACAAACAGTTTCCCTGGAGGTCCTACAGGGGCGTCCCCCTGAGCCTCCAACACCTCCTCCTCAAGCTCAGAGCACACAGCCGACACCACCACTCCTTCCTGAAGGATAGGAACCGGGTCATCCGTCTTTCCGGCCCCTGGGAAACTACGAGATAAGGCATCAGGAAGCAATTTTATTGAGCAGTCATACGTGCGATGAGGAGGTAACTTTTGACACCCCTCCTCTGAGAACATCTCCCCAAAGTCCTCCAGAAAAGGAGGCAAAGTCCTAGGCACGACCGCACCGATGACCGTGTTCATGCAGTTATTCTTGCAAAATTCACCCCACTGGCTTATCTTTCTGGATTGCCAATCAATCACTGGGTTATGTTTAGCCAATCAGGGAAGTCCCAACACAATAGGAGTAGGAAGACCCTCCAACACATAACAAGACAACTGTTCTTTATGTATTGCCCCTACTCGAAGGTCTATGTTATGAACAGCTTGTACAAAGCTACCTTGACCGAGAGGTCTGGCGTCAATAGAAAGTATAGGGATCGGTTTGGCCAATACACTCAGTTGCATACCTTGCACCTGGACAAACCGAGCGTCCACCATATTAGCCCCAGACCCACTATCAAGAAGAACAGAAATCCTCTCAACTCTCGCACCAACCACCACCTCCGCAGGCACGAGAAATTGAGACGGACCTGGGGACGAAATACCTACTCCCAGGTTGTCGTCCACCACACAACCTGGGATTAACAGTTTTTCGGTGACTTTTTTGCTCAATGAGGCACGGGAGGGACACCCCCCAACAAAATGTCCCTCTCTCCCGCAGAAGAAACACCTTCTTGTCTCGCCGATTCTCTCCTACAAAATGATGTCCCACCCAACTGCATAGGTTCCTCAGAACAGACCAGGGGAACCTCCAGGGGAACCTCCATGTAAGGGACTTTAGTAGTGGGTGGAGTAATAACAGGGGGCGGAGTTACCTCGCACCTCCCCCGAAGCCGTCTATCAATACGAATAGCAAGGGCCATAGCAGCCTCCAGTGACGGAGGAGAATCATACTGAGCCAAAACATATTTTAATTTGTCAGATAACCCTTGACAAAACTGGCTCCTAAGAGCTGGGTCATTCCACTGATATCTGTGGCCCATCTACGGAACTCAGAAGAAAATTCCTCCGCCGGACGATCTCCCTGCTGTATCCTACGTAACTTCGTTTCAGCAAGGGAGACCCGATCCGGGTCATCATACACCAGCCCCAGGGCAGCAAAAAATCGATCTACTGACTGGAGGGCCGGGGAGCCCGGAGGAAGAGAGAACGCCCAGGATTGAGGGTCCCCTTGTAAGAGCGAGATGACAATTTCCACCCTCTGCTCCTCACTCCCCGATGACCGAGGCCGTAGCCGAAAGTACAATTTACATGCCTCCCGGATGGTAAAAAATTTGTCCCGCCCACCAGTGAACCTGTCCGGGAGAGCAACCTTAGATTCAGATCTGGTTTGTTCCGGGGGGGACAAAACCTTGGACTTAATGTCCGTAAACTCCATGGACAATTTCTGCAACTGCAGGGCAAGCTGGGCTACTGGATCCATGGTAGCTGGGGAGAATCTATAGTTTGGGCCGGTGAAAATGTCACGCTGTCTAGCAGATGTATAAATTAATGTCAGTAATCTATCAAGTGGGACAACATTCTATATAACATATAAATAGGTAACATTAACATGTATATATAGCATAGTATTACCTGACATAATATCCTGTGGGTCAATACTGAATCCTTTTCACGCTGTCTCTGGCTAGAGGTGGACCGGGGTCTATGCTGACCCTAAACTGGGGTCCTGACTAGTCCCTCTACCTGGAGGTACTGTTAATGGTACAGAGGTCCAGGCCACCAGCGTAAACCCTGTCTCCTATAAATCCCTGACCACTGTAATCTAGTCCTTAGAAGGACCCTGATTACCACCATAGGGAATGGACAGGTAAAGGTTAACAAACAGTATAGACAAACGAGACAGACAGGGGATAAAGTAAATACTGTCTTGCATACAACATTAAAACACAGAGGGAACACCAAAGGTCTAGGAGATAAACTATAAGCAAGGTGAGGAGAAACAACAAAAGAGCTCTTAGCTTAAGTCTTCTCAGAACCGATCCTATCTGCAGTCTGCATGAAAGCTTTCACCGGCATCTAACCAGCAGACTGGCAGCTATATAAAGGAAGCTAATTAGAACATAATCAAAAGCAGCCGGGCGAGGCTGGACCTAGTCTTAGCAAAGAGCTAGGTAAAATTAACTCCCTCATTACCAAACACAAAGAAACAGCAACTCAGCTGCGAGAAGTCAGAATGTGCAATCGCGACAATCTTCGTGGCGATGCACCCATGACACTGATCCGTTTTTTTTGTCTGGGAATGTTAATTAGCCCAGACAGAAGCAAACATATATATACCACGCCAGTGGGACACTCTGCCACTCTTCATGCAAGCATCAAGAGAGAGCCATCAGCAAATTTTCCAGGATTTTGACCAGCAACACCAGCATCCATCCAAATGGAGTCCGGGGACCACCGAGATGTTGTCGCGGAGGAGACGGGAGCAAATGCCAGACGGTAAATATCACCCACCCCATGATGCTATGCGTGTATTTTATGTGTTTGCATTGTTGTATACTTTGTGGGTTGTGCTGTAATACAATGTGGGTATTGCTCTATTCTGTTTTGGCGTACTTGTATACTTTGTGGGTTGTGCTTTAATACTATGTGGGTATTGCGCTATTCTGTTTTGGCGTACTTGTATACTTTGTGGGTTGTGCTTTAATACAATGTGGTTATTGCTATATTCTGTTTTGGTGAACTTGTATACTATGTGTATAGTGCATAATACTATGTGGGTATTGCTATGTTCTGTTTTGGCGTACTTGTATACTATGTGTAGTGTTTAATACAATGTGGTTATTGCTATATTCTTTTTTTTGCGAACTTGTATACTATGTGTAGTGCTTAATACAATGTGTTTATTGCTATATTCTGTTTTGGCGAACTTGTATACTATGTGTAGTGCTTAATACAATGTGTTTATTGGTGTTAGAACCCTCTTGTTAGGTTTTGTTTCAGTTTGCTGGTCACATGACCTTTTTTCCCTATTTAGTCTGGCTCCGCCCTTCTGGCTTTGCTGGACTTCATTGTATTATCTACTCTTAAGCTAGCCGGGTGCTTAGGTGCCTTACTCAGTCAGTTTTGCTTGATCTTAGGATCTCTAAGTAATTTGTTTTCTGTTTAATTATCCCTGCTACAATTTCTGTTAGGAGGTGTCCACCTTTTCACCCAGTCCCTAGATCTTGTAGGGATTCCTCCCTCGCAACTATAGGTCTTCGTTCAGACTAGCTGAGGACTTTAGCGGGTCTGGTCGCAGGATCAGGTTCCCCGTTACATCGTAGGGATCCAGCTTAGTTCTATTGTAGGGACAGAATTCCCTTCTTTCCTTAGTGCTTGTAGCAGATCACAACAATTGGTATATTCTGTTTTGGCGAACTTGTATACTATGTGTAGTGCTTAATACAATGTGTTTATTGGTATATTCTGTTTTGGCGAACTTGTATACTAATGTGTAGTGCTTAATACAATGTGTTTATTGCTATATTATTTTTTTTGCGAACTTGTATACTATGTGTAGTCCTTAATACAATGTGTTTATTGCTATATTCTGTTTTGGTGAACTTGTATACTATGTGTAGTGCTTAATACAATGTGTTTATTGCTATATTCTGTTTTGGCAAACTTGTATACTATGTGTAGTGTTTAATACAATGTGGTTATAGCTATATTCTGTTTTGGCGTACTTGTATACTATGCGTGTATTGCTATATACTGTGTTGGCATAAACGAAATTGGATATAAAATATCCAAACACATCACTCAAAGAGAAATATATATAAAAATATCAAATTTATTCAAATGTAATACATAGATATCATAATCATAATTAACAAAACAAGAAAAGAACACCATATATGAGGAAAGGAATACGACTCAAGTACAAAACACCAATTGGGATAGGAGTGAAATAAAATAAAGGACTATAGGATATTGTGATATAAGATCAAGCACCAATAACTAATAAAGTACAACATATGGCAATAAATCCGAAAATATATATACAGAGTTCATAGACATAAATCAGATGAACATTATTATCTCCACAAATCATAATATGTACAAATGGATTCTGCCAAACAGAGTCACAACGACATAAAGTGCATGTGCATGTGCAAAAAGTATATTGGTACAGATATAATGATCATCACATACCCATTGTAAGTCTCTCCAACTATCACCAAATGTCCCGACGCGCGTTTCGCGTATCGCTTTTTCAAGGGAAGGTGTGCCTGTCATGTCTACCCAAATATCCTGTTTTTTATAAGGCAGCTACTTACATGTGGGCCAATAGTGTATCGCACACTGCACCGCCGCCCCCGAGTCCCAGGTGCGCCGGCGTCCGGCACTCAAATTCAGTGTGTAGGGAGGAAGTCCCCTCAGACGTCATATCCGCACACTGAATATTGTAGAGGCCTTGAGCCGAATGCATGGGACCCGAGTGCGGCGCATGTGCGCGCCGCCATTGTGTTGTAGTCCACACAAGGTGGAAAACCCCACAGCGCATGCGCACTGCAGCACCAACCAGAAAGTCATATAAGTATGGTAATACCTGACGCATTGTATAGCGGATGTCCAATGGTCTATAGATAAATAAACTCCACTTGTTGGAATCATACTATCAACCAATTATCATATGTCAAAAAAGACAAATAGTATAAAGAATATAAAGAAATAGAACAACAAATAAACATAATCATAAAAATACACATGGTAATAGTAGGAGTAGCTTGAAATCTTGAAGCCTTAACGTTTCCAACAATAGAGTCATCCGATGATCATTGGATATATATTGATCCGTTTCTAGTGCCCACTTGAGTCTCAACCACACGTAAGTATACACCATCTTGAACCAGGATAGTACAGAGAAAAGTATTTACTAAAGTACAAAAATGATAAAATAAGTATAACAATAAAAATAAAAACAAGACATAACATAGAAAATTAAAAACAACAAGACATTCACAAAAACGGAGCAAAACTGAGTTTCTCATTTAATCCTGTCGGTGACATGGTACCCAATTCAAAGATCCACTTCGTTTCAGTTTGTGCCAAGATACTGTGTTGGCATAGTAGTGTACAATGTGGGTAGTGCTATATACGGTTTTGGCATCGATGTATACTAGTCGTGTATTGCTATATACTGTTGGCATAGTAGTATACAATGTGGGTAGTGCTATATACGGTTTTGGCATCGATGTATACTAGTCGTGTATTGCTATATACTGTGTTGGCATAGTAGTATACAATGTGGGTAGTGCTATATACTGTTTTGGCATCGATGTATACTAGTCATGTATTGCTATATACTGTGTTAGCATAGTAGTATACAATGTGGGTAGTGCTATATACTGTTTTGGCATTTATGTATACTATGCGTGTATTGCTATATACTTTGTTGGCATAGTAGTATACAATGTGGGTAGTGCTATATACGGTTTTGGCATCGATGTATACTAGTCGTGTATTGCTATATACTGTGTTGGCATAGTTGTATATTATGGTTATTGATATATACAGTGTTGCCTTTTTTCTCTATTATGTTAATATTGTAATTAATCCTGAATTCAGCAAAAATATTTGATTGGATCGATGTATCATGTATATGATGATTGTGTCCATGTATTAATTGGAATTTTTTTTCTATTTTTTCCACAGAAGAGGTCATCATCGAAGGCAGGGGGCTGAGACTTCACCACCACCAGATAGTCAAGCAGGAGAACAGCAGCGTGACATTGCATCATACATCAGGCGGTAAATAACTCACAACCCAAAACCACAATCGGAACTTTTGTCTTTCAGCACAGGCCATGATTGAATTCATGTATTCATTGCAATTTTTTTTGATTTATTCCACAGCAGAGGACAGCAGCGTGTCATTGCAGCATCCAGTAGACGGTAAATATCTCACACCCCAAAACCACAAACGGAACTTTTGTCTTTCAGCACGGGCCATGATTGAATTCATGTATTCATTGCAATTTTTTTTATATTTATTCAACAGCAGAGGACATCATCGGAGCCAGGAGGCTGAGACTTCACCATCACCAGATAGTCAAGCTGGAGAACAGCGTGACATTGCATCATACATCAGACGGTAAATATCTCACACCCCAAAACCACAAACGGAACTTTTAAGTCTTTCAGCACGGACCATGATTGAATTCATGCATTCTTTGCAATTTTTTTATATTTATTCAACAGCAGAGGACATCATCGGAGTCAGGAGGCTGAGACTTCACCACCACCAGATAGTCAAGCAGGAGAACAGCAGCGTGTCATTGCAGCATCCAGCAGACGGTAAATATCTCACACCCCATAACCCCAAACAGAACTTTTGTCTTTCAGCACGGGCCATGATTGTATCCTTTTTTTTTTGCATTTTTTTTTCTTTTTATTACACAGCAGAGGACAGCATCGGAGGCCGGAGGCTGCTACAACACCACCACCAGATGACACTGGAGCTGGAGAGCAGCGTGACCTTGCAGCATCTAGCAGACGGTAAATATCACACACCCCATAACCCCAAACGGAACTTTTGTCTTTCAGCACGGGCCATGATTGTGTCCATCTATTCATTGACCTTTTTTTTTCTGTTTACTGCACAGCAGACGACCAGCACAGGTACCCATGGAATACGGCCGGCAGCAGGACAGTAGTTCTTCTGGGAGCCCTCCCACTCATCGGCAGCGTTTAGCATTATTTTTTCATAAATATATTTCCACAATCCATTTTTAAAAAATTTTTTTTTTTTTTTAAACAATCCATCTCTTGGATATATTTTTGTATTTTTTTTTCTTTCACAATGCATTATTGGTATTTTTTTTTTTTTTAAATTACAGGAATCTGAAGCTGAGGAGCTCCCAGAAGAAGGACGGGGTGGACAGATACCCGGAGTGGGCTCACAATTCGTAAGTTTCCTGCATCCATCACTGCAACACAACATCACACTACACACAACACATCACTGAAAAAAAAATAACACTGGACACAACCGAGAAAAAACATAAAATAAATCGATTTTTTTTTTCAGTCTTCCACACCTGTGGCTTCAAGAGGTCCTCGCAGTGCCTCCCAGAGTCGACGTGAACAACGCGGCAGTCTTCAACCTGTAATTATGGTTTTTTTTTGTTTTTGTTTTTTTTTTCTATAAAATTTGCACTGTTTTTTTTTAATTAATGTATTATTTTTTTCTCATTTTATTTTAGGCTTCACAGCGTGCTCCCGACTCAGACGGTGAGGAGGGGATTGATGTGGACCTACTAATTGATCTGATCAGAGAGCGGGAGCCGCTGTGGAACATGGGGGACCACCGCCATTCAGATCAGATAGTGACCCGTCGGCTCTGGGATGAAGTCTGTTCCCAACTTGTTGGCTACTGGGAGGACCTTGAAGCTTGGTCACAGTCTAAAATGCGTAAGTATATACAGTTCAGTAGGGCTGCTGGATTTAAAGCAGTGTTTCCACAACTCCAGCCCTCGTGAACCCCAAGTGTTCATGTTTTCAGGATTTCCTTTGGTACAACGCTATGGAAATCATGAAAACATGACCCGTGGGGGACATGAGGACTGTAGTTTGGGAAACACTTGTGTTGTATACTAACCAATTTGTGCTATCTCGTTTCAGGGGAGAGAATTGTGAAGCGGTGGCGGTCTATCAGGGATCGCTTCAAGAAGGAGTTAAACAAAGAGATGCGGGCCCTGAGTGGTTCTTCAGGACGCCAGAGCAAATACAAATACGCAAGAGCTCTGGCGTTCCTGCGGGAAACTATGGTCACCAGAAGGTAAATATTCAAAAGGAAATGTTTACATGTCTAACTACATTTTTTTTACAGCCAGGGCCATTCAAATACAGTATATTAATTGTATTTTTTCTCTTTATTCCACAGCACGGTGAGCAGCACTCGGGCGCCCGCAGAGTTGGGCCCTTCTGAGGCGATCCCTGAGGAGACCGGCACCGAGGGACACTTTGACCGCCCCGACCCATCTGCATCCACACGTGAGCCCTCTTTCCCCTGCACCAGCGCTGCAGCATCGTGGCCGAGTGCATTGCATGAGGCTGCTGGTCAAGAAAGAACTAAATGAAAAACTTGGTCTGAACTGAAAAAGTAAGTATTATTACAACCTCATGCATGTTTTGCAATATATTTTTTATTTTATTTCATTTTAGGATATTTGTTTCTTGTTTTTTGTTTTCTCTGTATAATGGTCATGTGTTTAAATTTTGCATACACATCAACTTAGTTTTTCAGTTCAGACCAAGTTTTTCATTTAGTTCTTAGTGCATCTTGTGCATATAAGGGTGTGACCGCCCTGCTTCTGAGCTGAAAAATCCATCCTGTCTGGCCTATGCTTTTACTGGTGGGTTCAGTCTCTCTGTCCTTGTTCACATTTGTCACTTGACAGGTGGAAAGGTTTTTAATACAAGAGTTAGGACTGTCCCACAAAGGGTTGCCTTGACGTGGCGGGATGGCTTGTACATTCTTTTGATCAAAATTATGTTTACCAAATACCCTTATTATTATTATTACAACCTCATGCATGTTTTGCAATATATTTTTTATTTTATTTCATTTTAGGATATTTGTTTCTTGTTTTTTGTTTTCTCTGTATAATGGTCATGTGTTTAAATTTTGCATACACATCAACTTACTTTTTCAGTTCAGACCAAGTTTTTCATTTAAAGCATGCATTCGGAAGCAAGAGCATCACCAAATCACAGTTTTTTTAAGTCTGTGGCGGAGCGCATAGATCCACTATCTCTTGACCAGGAGATGTATGTAATGCATACGTGCTACGCTGCTGTAGTGCAGGTTTTTTCCTATCCTCCATCCACCCCAGTCGTTCCTCCCCCTCCCCCCCCTCCAGCCACCGTCCCTCCTCCCCCTCCTATTCAGTATCAGCCACCTCCCCAGTTCCAGCAACCTACCCACTATCACCAACCTCCCCAGTACCAGCCACCTTCCCAACTCCAGCCACCTTCCCAACTCCAGCCACCTTCCAACTCCAGCCACTTCCCAATCAGCCACCTTCCCAACTCCAGCCACCTTCCCAACTCCAGCCACCTCCCCAACTTCAGCCACCTCACCAACTTCAGCCATCTCACCAACTACTGCCACCTCACCAACTCCAGTCCCCTCAACAACTCCAGTCACCTATCCAGTACCAACAACCTCCCCAGTACCAGCCACCTACCCCATACCAACCACCTACCCCGTACCACACTCCCACCTCTTACCAATCTCCTTCCCCCTACCAATTCCCTACCATATCACCTGCTCCCCAGTCCCTGCCCCACCCTCCACTCCACCACCCATCACCGATTCTGCCTCCAACTTGTCCTCCCATTCTTTAACCCTTTCCACCCCTTCACCTCTTACTGTTCCTTCCCCACCAGCATCCCAGTCCTCTCTACACACTCCCACGGTCGAAGTTTCCCGCAGCCCCTCCAATAGTATGTCCACCCCACACTACACTACGTTGTAACGTATTCTACATATTTTTAAAAAAGACAATCAGTCATTTTATGCAAAATAAAAAATTTTATCAAAGAAATTTTGCAAGTAAAATTTAACAAACTGGTTAAGAAAAATGGGTCAATAAAAGCTGAATTGCTTGATTTAATTTTTGTCTGTCATTTCTTTCTAATGTAACATGTTATGTAAGGTTACATCTGTAATAAAGATTAAGTACAGTAACAAGGTTAAAGACAGTAACATTACATATATTTAGGGTAGAACAAACACAAACATAACAAATTCTCAAACACGGTCATCCTGCCAGTCTACTTGTCCTTCTGCTGAAATAAAATACTCTGCAAATCTGTCCCTCATCCTTGAAACAGCCACAGAACTTCTATTGGTATTATTATGATAATTGTGTAATGTTGTTTCTTGCAAGTGGTCCTCAATGGTCAACTGTTCTTTGCATATCACAACATTATGCAGTACCACGCAGGCTTTTATGACTTCGTCAACAGTGTCAGTCTTCAAATCTATCGCTGTCAATAGTACACGCCACTTTGCAGTCAGGATTCCAAACGTGCACTCCACCATTCTTCTAGCTCTTGTGAGCCTGTAATTAAAAATGCGTTTGGTATGGGTCAGTCCTCTGCTGGCATACGGTTTTAATAGATGTTCAGAGAGCTGGAATGCCTCATCACCAACACACACATACGGCATAGGTGGCCCAGTGGTTTGAGGCAGCGGCCTAGGGGCTGGGAAATGGAATGTGTTCCCATACAGTCGACGTCCCATCGCTGAAAGTTTGAACACCTGGGAATCATTAGATCGTCCATAAGCCCCAATATCCAAAGCAATGAACCTATATTCGGCATCAACGATAGCCATCAGGACAACCGAGAAATATTTCTTATAGTTAAAATATTCGGATCCTGTTCCCGCTGGCTTCACAATTCTGACATGTTTCCCATCAATCGCTCCAAGACAATTCGGAAACTGGCAGATCTGTTGGAACTTATCTGCTATTTCCATCCACCGCTGTGTAGTAGGTTCAGGCATAAATTCAGAGAACAAACAGTCCCACAGTGCAGGTGTGCTTTATTATGCCCGATATGGTAGAGATTCCCAGTCTAAATTGGAAATGGAGTGAGGAGAGCGATTCTCCACTTGCAAGGAATCTAAACAAAAAAGAAAAAAACATTTTGCTCACAATCACAGCATTACATTGCAGAACTCAGGTATAACAATTGGAAAAACGCCAAAACAGAATATAGCACTACCCACATAGTATACAACTATGCCAACACAGTATATAGCAATACACGCATAGTATACATCAATGCCAAAACAGTATAGCACTACACACATTGTATACTATGCCAACACACTATATAACAATCACGACTAGTATACATCAATGCCAAAACAGTATATAGCACTACCCACATTTTATACTATGCCAACACAGTATATAGCACTACCCACATAGTATTAAGCACTACCCACATAGTATACAAGTACGCCAACACAGAATATAGCACTACCCACATAGTATACAAGTACGCCAACACAGAATATAGCACTACCCACATAGTATTAAGCACTACCCACATAGTATACAAGTACGCCAACACAGTATATAGCAATACCCACATAGTATTAAGCACTACCCACATAGTATACAACTATGCCAACACAGTATATAGCAATACACACATAGTATACATCAATGCCAAAACAGTATATAGCACTACACACATTGTATACTATGCCAACACAGTATATAGCAATACACGACTAGTATACATCAATGCCAACACAGTATATAGCACTACCCACATTTTATACTATGCCAACACAGTATATAGCACTACCCACATAGTATTAAGCACTACCCACATAGTATACAAGTACGCCAACACAGAATATAGCACTACTCACATAGTATACAAGTACGCCAACACAGAATATAGCACTACCCACATAGTATACAAGTACGCCAAAACAGAATATAGCACTACCCACATAGTATTAAGCACTACCCACATAGTATACAAGTACGCCAACACAGTATATAGCACTACCCACATAGTATTAAGCACTACCCACATAGTATACAAGCACACCAAAACAGTATATAGCAATACCCACATAGTATTAAGCACTACCCACATAGTATACAAGCATGTCAAAAAAGAATACAGCAATACCCACATAGTATTAAGCACTACCCACATAGTATACAAGTACGCCAACACAGAATATAGCACTACTCACATAGTATACAAGTACGCCAACACAGAATATAGCACTACCCACATAGTATAGAAGTACGCCAAAACAGAATATAGCAACACCCACATAGTATTAAGCAATACCCACATAGTATAGAAGTACGCCAAAACAATATAGCAATACCCACATAGTATTAAGCACTACCCACATAGTATTAAGCACTACCCACATAGTATTAAGCACTACCCGCATAGTATACAAGTACGCCAACACAGTATATAGCAATACCCACATAGTATACAAGTACGCCAAAACAGAATATAGCAATACCCACATAGTATTAAGCACTACCCACATAGTATAGAAGTACGCCAAAACAATATAGCAATACCCACATAGTATTAAGCACTACCCACATAGTATACAAGCACGTCAAAAAAGAATACAGCAATACCCACATAGTATTAAACACTACCCACATAGTATACAAGTACGCCAAAACAGAATATAACAATACCCACATTGTATTAAACACTACCCACAAAGATACACAAAATATGCATTTGAATGAAATAAACACACACAAGTTTTTGACCATCTTTTATTGCACTGGTAGTAATCCTTCGATTGCCTTTTAGTCCTATAATAAAAAATAACAACAATACAAGTGTGTTCAAGCAAGCAGATTCAATAAAAATAGCTTACCTTATAGTTACCATGAGACGCTCCGCCGGAGAAATCGAGAAGCGGCAGTAGGTGTCACATCTCCTGATCTGGTCTTCAATCCGCTCCACCAACATATCAAATGTTTCCTTTTTATCTGAAGATGAGAAAAAAAATTTTCTGGATTTTCTCTTAGCTCCATATTGAGTGTAGAATACACTCCACGGGTTAGTCTCTGTGCCGTGATGGGGTGGATCCACATACGGCGGCGTCGCTGGCGCTGACGCTTAAGGCGCTGCTCGATCCTTCTCTCCTTCTCCATAACGATAAACCTCAAGCGATTCGCCTCCGCAGTGAAATCCACAAGATTCCTGAAAATATTCCCAATAATCACTTCCATCTTCATCAGTCACTTGCTCTTCTCTCAAAAATGCTCCTCTACAACCTGTCAAAGATAGGCTGTAGGAACACTGTATATATAGGATTTACAGTAGCCAATCAGTTTTGGAAATAAAAGGGGCGTTTTTGAAAACCGGATCCGTCGTAATCCGTCAAAAAACGGATAAAAAACGGATGAAACTGATGCGCCGGATCTGGCGCATCAGGTTTTTCATTTAATTGCCGCATCCGGCGCTCCGGCGCGACGCCGGATAGCACCTGACACAAAAAAACTGATGTGTGAAACTAGCCTAACCTACTTTAATTTTACTTTTATTGGTATCTATTTTTATTTTTGAAATTTACCAGTAGCTGCCTCATTTTCCACCCTAGGCTTATACTTGTCAATACGTTTTCCCAGTTTTTTGTGGCAAAATTAGGGGGGTCGGCTTATACTCGGGTTGGCTTATACTCGAGTATATACGGTAATCTATAAGGTATCTGAATGTAAATGTTTATTTGTGATACTAATTTTCATCAGTTCTGTGTGGTCCGCAGTCTGATGATGGCTTTTAATAACTCCCAATATAGCCTTACCATTGTTAATACATACTGGGAGTTGTAGGTTCATACAATACAATTGTTTATGTGGCTGACTTGATATTACAATTGATTGTTGTACTAAGCTTAGTTCTTGTATTCAAGTACTATTGGTTCTGGTAATGTACTTATGGTGGTTCTGGTGACGTATTAGTGAACTGATGGAGGTTCTGGTGATGCATTCATGTACTAATGGTGGTTCTGGTGATATTCATGTACTGATGGTAGTTCTGGTGATGTATTTATTTACTGATGATGATTATGGTGCCATATTCATATACTATAGATGGCTCTGGTGCTCTAATTGTGTACTGATGATTTTAGCTTTGTGTTCATGTACTGATAATGGTTCTGGTGATGAATATATCACCAGAATCATCATCACTACATGAATACAGCACCAGAACAACCATCACTACATGAATATGTCACCAGAACCACCATCAGTTTCGTGCAAGCTGTCTTTGTCGCATGACGGAAGCAAAAACCATCATATGTATCCATTTATTTATAATGGGGGTCTGTTTATTTTCTATTAGGGTATTTGCCAAATGTTGGACACCTTAACCCTTTTACCCCCCGAAGGTGGTTTGCACATTAATAACCAGGCAAATTTTTACAATTCTGACCATTGTCACTTTATGAGGTAATAACTCTGGAACATTTCCATGGATCCCAGTGATTCTGAGGTTGTTTTCTTGTGACATATTGTACTTCATGATAGTCATAAAATTTCTTTGATATGACTTGTGTTCATTTGTGAAAAAAATGGAAATTTTGCAAAAATTTTGAAAATTTCACAATTTTCCCACTTTGAATTTTTATGCCCTTAAATCACAGAGATATGTCACACAAAATAGTTAATAAGTAACATTTCCAACATGTCTACTTTACATTAGCACAATTTTAGAACAAATTTTTTTTTTGTTAAGAAATTATAAGGGTTAAAAGCGATTTCTCATTTTTACAACACCATTTTTTTTTAGTGACCACATCACATTTGAAGTCACTTTGAGGGGTCTATATGATAGAAGATACCCAAAAGTGACACCATTCTAAAAACGTCACCCCTCAAGGTGCTCAAAATCACATTCAAGAAGTTTATTAACCCTTCAAGTGCTTCACAGGAAATTTTGGAATGTTTTAAAAAAAAATAAACATTTTACTTTTTTAACAAAAAAATTAATTCACATCTAAATTTTTTTATTTTCCCAAGGGTAGCAGGAGAAATTGGGCCCAAAAGTTGATGTACAATTTGTCCAGAGTACGCTGATACCCCATATGTGGGGCTAAACCACTGTTTGGGCACATGGCAGAGCTTGAAAGGGAAGGAGCACCGTTTTACTTTTTCAACGCAAAATTGGCTGGAATTGAGATCGGACGCCATGTCACGTTTTGGGGAGCCCCTGATAGCCTAAACATGGAAATCCCCACAAGTGACACCATTTTGGAAACTAAAGACCCCCGAAGGAACTTATCTAGAAAGTGTGGTGAGCACTTTGAGCCCCCAAGTGCTTCACAGAAGTTTATATATAGAGCCGTAAAAATAAAAAAATCATATCTTTTCCACAAAAATTGATCTTTTAGCTCCCAATTTTAATTTTTCCAAGGGGAACAAGAGAAATTGGACCCCAAAAGTTGTTGTGCAATTTCTCTTGATCGTCGATACCCCATAGTAGGGGAATAAAACTTTTGAGGCACAGTGCAAAGCTCAGGAGGGAAAAGGCGCCAAATTGGAGTTCTGATTTGGTGGAATATTTGAGGGTGCCATTCACATTGGCAGAGCCTCTGAGGTGCCCGAACAGCAGAAACCCCCTATATGTGAACTAATTTTACAAACTACACTCCCCAAAGAATTCATCTAGGTGGGGCAGTGATCATATTAACACCACATGCGCCTCACAGAAATTTTTTAAAACCCCTGAGCGGTGAAGAAAGAATAGATTACATTTTTTAAACTAAAATGTTGTTTTAGCCCCAATTTTAGTTTTTCCATGGGCTAATAGGATTTTTTTTACAACAAATGAGGTCCATTTATTCCTGATGTGCCGATACCCACATGTAATCGGGAAATATTTTTCATGCACAGTGCAAAGCTCAGAAGTGTTATGTTAAAGGTAGCTGAGGTGCAGGTAAAAAAGGAAATACACCAAGCAGTTGAAATTAGAATTGCAGTACCCGACAACCACCGCAACA